>NC_061157.1:38088960-38093960 GCF_022113875.1 Hydra vulgaris
GTTAGATTTTATGGAATTTTTGCATTTTTATATATTGGATATGCCTCATCCTACATCAATTCATGCTGAATTAGATTTGTGGGAAACATTTTGGAACAATCAATCTGTGATCCCATCCACTATTACAGAGACTTTAAAATCTATTGATATGAGGGGTTTCCCAAACATTAGGGAAGGTTTTTTAATAATGGGAACAATTCCAATTACTACATGTGAATGCGAGAGGAGCATTTCTGTTATACGCAGACTAAAAACTTATATGCGAAGCCGCATGACAGAGTCAAGATTTAATTCTTTAGCTCTGATGTCTTTTCATCAAGAAATAATTCCTGATGTAGAAAGAGTTTTGAATATTTTTTCTGTTTTAGGTAAATTAAAAAAAAAAACTTAAAAAAAATAATTGGCCACTGCCTATCAAGAAAAGGAAAAAATCCAGAAATGGAGGGCTAACCTAAGGCAACAATATTAATACTTTACATAAACTGCCTTTCAAGAAAAGGAAAGATTCCAGAAATGGATGGCTAACCTAAGGTAATAATATTAATAATTTAGATTTACAGATTTACTGCCTATCAAGAAAAGGTAAGAATCCAGAAATGGAGGGCTAGCCTAAGGCAACAATACAATTACTTTACATTAACTGCCTATTAAGAAAAGGAAAGAATCCAGAAATAGAAGGCTAACCTAAGGCAACAATACAATTACTTTACACTAACTGCTTATCAAAAAAAGGAAAGAATCCAGAAATAGAAGGCTAACTTAAGGCAACAATACAATTACTTTGCACTAACTGCCTATCAAGAAAAGGTAAGAATCCAGAAATGGAGGGCTAGCCTAAGGCAACAATACAATTACTTTACATTAACTGCCTATTAAGAAAAGGAAAGAATCCAGAAATAGAAGGCTAACCTAAGGCAACAATATAATTACTTTACACTAACTGCCTATCAAGAAAAGGAAAGAATCCAGAAATGGAGGGCTAACCTTAGCCCACATGACAGTTTACAGATGGAGTGCAAAGTCCTATGGCTTACCTTCTCGTTGGTGCACTTCATTAAATAGGTTAGACAAGTAAAAAATGTCTAATTTATGAACAGAATAGCCAAGGCAATATTGTTGTTAGTTTTGTTTTATATGTTAATTGAGAACAATGCCCGGTAAGTAATAATAAAGTACTGATGCCGCTTTGAACTCCCCCTCCCCCTCGCTAGCCCGGGGGAGGGGCTAACAAAAAAAATATCGCAAACTATTTTGGCAATTCAAAAAAAAAAAGGCAACACCCACAAAAAATCCTGCATCCACCCCTGATATTATTAATATATGCAAAAAAATATGGCCAAGTTGTCAAAAAAAAAAGTTATGAGTGGTCATATAAGGCGTGCAACCACACGTCTCCTGAGAAGGCTTGTATTATATACCATTATTATATTAAACAAAACAATCAGTTAAAAGTTATTTATATAGTTTGAAATCTTTTGACTGTCTAATCAATACTGGTAGTTTATTGTACAATGAAGCATAATGACTGCTTCGCAAAAGCTAAAAGCAAAAGCTGATACATTTGCATACTTTAGAATGCATATCTCTGAAAAGGTATATGACTGTATTTACTGCATACTTTGTCTGCCATATCACTTAAGAAAATTATAACAGTGGTCCTAAAATAGATTTCTGTGGAACACTTAACAACTAATTTATCTAATAATACTCTTTGACAAGCTTGGTCAGGAAGGCATGTGATTCATTAAAGTTAATACACTTGAAAAGATTTTTTAAGAAGAAAAAAAGACAAACTTTTGAATTAAAAACTTGAATTAAATAACTTTGATCTTTAGTAATGTTTTTATATTATTAAAACGCTTTTAAATAAAGTAACAATTCACTGCTAATGATTTAGCATAAAGTAATAATGTATTTTTATTTAGTCTTTAAATAAAAAAAATTATTGATTAAAGTTAATATACTCAAAATAACAAATTTTTTTTGCAAGAATGTAAGTTAAAAAAAAATATATGTATATATAAAATTTTTTATAATAATTTTTTTTTCTTTAGTCTTTAAATCAAAAAATTATCAATTAAAGTTAACAAACTAAATAATTAACAAATTAAATTATCAATTAAAGGAATAGTTTTGTGCATTATTTTCTTCTACGTAAAATTTAACGGCAAAGGGATAAGTATAACATTTATAAATCAAGTTAGAAAGAACTTGTCTGTATTGACATCAAAATTATTAACTATAAAAACACTTTAATCAGACCAGTATTTGGAACTGGAATTTACTTTTGACAAAAAAAAATGACGTTTAAAATTATAAAGTTTTTCCCTAATATCTCAATAAATAATTTGTTCTGGAAAGTTTGATTAATATGAAACTAATTTTTCAAGGATTTGTTATGACATGAACACAATTTATCAGCAGTTGGTAAAATGCAAACTGCAAACCGGTAAAATGCAAACTTTTTTGCAAAACATAGTTCTTTTCGTTGTTAATGATGTAATATTATTTATTTTCCGTTTACCGTTTATTAAAAAATTGTTTATTTTACTATATATTTTATGAACTTCAAGCAGAAACATAAGCTATATTTAACTTAAAAGAAATACAATCTAATTTAAATAAAATATATTAAATTACACTATATTTAATTTGAATTTAAAAATTGATAAGCAAAAGATTTTTTAAAATATCATAACCGTAGTGGTCAGTAAAAAATAATGTCTTGGTTTGCAAAAAAGTTCGCATTTTAATAACTAACCTATTTATCTTTTTGATTTTAACATTTTGATTTTAACAAAAAAAAATTGTAAAACAGCGTTTTAAAATTTTTAAAAAGATTTTAATTAAATTTAATAAAATAAATTACTAAAACTATGATTAATAAATTTAATTTAAATATAATAAAAATTAATATAGATTAAAAACTTTTTATAAACTATCTTTTTTTTTTATCTAATAAAAAAAAAATATTCCACAAATGTTTTTTACAACAGTTAATTACAGCTTAATGTTTTCCGCATACATAATCTGTTCTAAAATAAACTAATTAAAAAAGTTTTTGCGTAACCTAAATTGCAAAACGTGTATGTGAAATCGTGAATACGTACGTCAATTACAAATAGCAGGCTGTCAAGGAGCAACTTTTGAAAAAAATGACAAAAAATGACGGTATTTTGAGGATAAAAATGACAAAAAATGACTGATTTCATAAAAAATTTCATTATGAAAAGTTAAATAAGTTTATTTAGAAAATAACAAACAAAATCATCCCCCATCAATAATTTCTTTTAAAAATGAAAATCTCAACATCTTTTTGTTGCACGCAATAAAACGTTTTTCTAAAGTCTAAAGTAAATTAACATAAATAAATTTTGCTAACTAATTATAACTGAACCAACAGTTCAGTTTTTGTAAATATAATATAGCAAGCTCTATTATATTTACAAAAACTTTTAAACTTTTAATGACTACTTTAATTTCTTGCAATGCTTAATTAATCTATCTATTTCACTTTTACATTTTAAACCAATATTTTCTCTCAACTTTTTCTGTTCATTTCTATGAGATGTAGCAGACTTCTTTTTGCGCTGTTTACCATTTCATGGCAATTTTTATACCCATCATGTCTTCCTTAATAATGGCACTTTGCATTGATTTTGCTGCTTCATCGAGCATTCTCTGAGCAAGCTGAAACTCAAAATCTGCATTTTTTTCATCATTCTTTAGACTTTTTTCCTGTTGATCTAATTTATTGTGATTTTCAACTTTTTCAAGCATTTCTTTCTGTTCTTTTTCTTTATTCATTAGTTCTTGCTCATGAATATAATTTTTTATTTTTTCTTCGTCTTCTTCAGCTTTTCTTTTTTTATATATTTTATGAGATTTTGAGCAGCTTGAACAACGTCTTTGGAGAGTGTATCAACATTATATGCTCCTCTGCAACTTATTGCATTTATTCTCAAAGCCATTAATGTTTCATCATTTAGATTTACTCTCTCAGGAGTCAATATATTTTTGTTATTAGATAAACTTTGCTCAGCACTGGCATTTCCATTCTGAATTGTTAAACAGCTATTAACAACTTTACTGAGATACCCATACTTTGTTTTTCCATGTTCATTGTTACTTTCAAAAACTTTAGCCCAATAATAATCTACTCTTTTTAGTTTTTTTGTATCAGAATCTATATACCAGTCTTTTGATATATTAGCTGCTTGGTTTAATTTTCATTCATCTTTCACAAATGATACCTGTACAAGGATTAAGATAAAATTGTTATGGAAAAAGTGTTAAAATTTAAAATTAAAGGAAAATTTAATTATATTAAAATTAAAATAGTTAACTAATAATTTACAAACAACAATTTCTGATTCGAGTTCGTTAACTAATAATTTACAAACAACAATTTCTGATTTGTAAATTAAAATAATAATTAGTAAATTTTGAAAGTGTTAAATAATATATTTATATTGTTAACGTACTCTGCTATTTTAATTATATAGAAGAGTATTTTAACAATATAAATACTTTCATTATTTAAAATTTTCAAAATTTACTTATTATTAGTTTAATTTACAAATCAGAAATTATGATTATATATATATATATATATATATATATATATATATATATATATATATATATATATATATATATATATATATATATATATATATATATATATATATATATATATATATATATATTATATTACAGTTATTTAATATAAATTTATTTAAATATTCACCTCCCTTTCCGTAATTTATCGGACACAAGTAATTCCTAAAATAATAAATTCTCAATTATATGTAATAATTCAAAAAAAAATAGTAAGAAGAATAACTTTAATTACATTTTCAGTTTCCTTAAGACTTCTTTAAATCCGAATATAACGCTTGTTGTTTGTCAGTATCTTTTTATATTTCTTTTGTTTTGGAACATATTCCAAAAAATATTTCTTGGTGTCTTCCCACCTTAATAGAACCTTTATAAGTGAA
>NC_061157.1:38098960-38194966 GCF_022113875.1 Hydra vulgaris
AATGGTTAAATGCTTATTTGTAGGACCTACATTTATTGTTGGTATGGTAGCAGTATCTAATTTGGATTCCGATTTACAATACAGTGTTATTGCTAATGTATTTGAATCTATTGAGCAATACAGTGGAAAAGTTATTTCTGTAATTTACAATAACAATCAAGTAAATAGACATTTTTTTACTCTTTTTGGTACGATTCCCAATAAACCTTGGAAAACTAAAAAAAAAAACTTTTTTTTTAATGTAATTTTGTCCATTGATGGAAGAATATACATAACAATTGGCTTACCAAAAAAACTAAAGAGATTAAATTTCAATTTGGTGAAACTGAGGAGCTAGTTGCTGATTGGAAAGATCTTGAGAAACTGAGATTATTAGAATTAAACTTGCTTATTAAATTATCTCATCTAAATGAGTTAATCATATCTTCAAAGCCTGTAGATAGGCAAAATGTGAAACTAGTAATGTATGTTTTTCAAACCCTGAAAGCTTTGAAAACAAACCCAGTTATAAATCAGGAGCAAGTTAATGGTACTGTTGCTTTTCTGCAAATTTTTATTGATGCATGAAAAATTATAAATATACAAAGAATGTCTGACAATGTAAGATTGCAAGATCCTTTGCAAGCTGTCATTCGAAGTGCTAAAGACAATCATCTAGGACATTCATCAAAAATAGCAGAAATGTGAAAAAAATATTGATGTAAAAAATGGTAAAAATAGAATAAAAACTTTAACTTTATCAACAGCAGATGCAATATCACACAAATTAAGAGGTTTAACAGACTTAACTAGCTTTTTACTTGAAACTAGTCAAGATATCAATTCCGTATGTTTGGTGATTTTTCAACTGATCCTTTAGAGAAAGCCTTTGGTAAACTGATTACTTTATTTCTGCGCAGCAAGCTGTTGAGAAAATTTATATTCATCATGCTTTATTACTACTAAGATTTGATTTAAGAATGATGCTCAAAGCAGTCATAAAATTTTTATGACTGCTCAGAGCATCATGTTTACAAACCTGCACAACAAGTATTGAAGCTGCAATTAGAATAAAGAAAAAAAATTTATTTTCTTAATCAAGAAGAAAATTAATGATATATTTATTTTGTGTTTTTTTTTTCTGGAAAAAAAAGTGCTTTTAAGCAGCCTCCAGTCTTTTCGTTTGATTGTGCAATTGCAATGAAATGATTTAAAACAAAAAATAATCCACCTTTTATACTTGATTTAGAAATTTAGAATTTTGAAAATGACCTATTGCATTTAATTAAAGTCAAACCCTAAAATTTTGGTTTTCACTGATAAAACAAATAACATTTACCAACTCACAACAGAAAACTATGAAAAATATTTACACAACAATATTACTAGCTCTTATGAAAAAATATTTGGAAAATGCAATTAATTTAGAGGCCCAAACTATTGCTAAAAAAAACAAAAAACTAACAGAATTGAATCCAGTACCCCTGCCTAAGCTTTTCTAACACTAAAAGACCATAAAATAAATTTTCAAAACAATTTAACTTGTAGGTTATTGGTTCCCTCAAAAAGTGACACTAGACATGTAAACAAAATTAAACTAGACATGTAAACAAAACTAATAATTTTCTAGAAATAAATTAAATTTACAACAGTAGAAAAATACCACTGATGTTATAAATTGATTCTCCATAATCGAAAATAAAAATGAATGTACATTTATTCAATTTGAGATTAATGATTTTTACCCTTCAAAAACTGCAGATATTTTAGATAAAACAATTGAACTTACAAAAAAGCCATACAATTATTCCTGAACAATTATTCCTGAACAATTATTCCTGAAGAAACAATCTGTATAATAAAACATTGCTTTTTTGATGAAACACAGCATTATAAGAAAAAAATTTTCTTATAATGCTGTGTTTCATCAAAAAAGTGATTTTCTACTAATTATAAATACATATACATATACATATAATGCTTATACATATATATATATAATGCTTAATACATATACATATATATATATATATATAATGCTTTCTAGCGGGGACTTTTTTAGCAAAAAAAGTGTTGATTGCGGGGACCGGTTGCTTACGGGGACATAAATCAGTCTCCATTAATTTCAGGCTTGATTTATAACTTCTGCACGATTAAAATGTCTTTGAATTATCATTGTATATAAAATAGACCATACTAGTATTGCTATTAAGTTAATATTCATGGTTTAAATGTTGTTTTTTTTTGAGTAATTGGCTTTGCTATTTCGGGTATGTATATTTAATAAAAAGTCCATTGGTTTGTGCACTTACAGGGACAAACTAGAAAATGATTTTTTGCATGTATCATGTATATATATATTACTTTTTTTTTTTGAAAACTCTTTTATCTTCTTAGAAAAATTAAATAAATAATAAAAAAAGTATTTAGATATAATCTAATCATGAGTTTTTTAAGAATACTTTTTTTCACTCTTGAAAGTTGTTTTTTCAAACGCGAACTTGCAAACTTGATTAAAAACGCATTTAAAAATGTAAACAAATGAAACAATAATGATTTTTTTATTTTGTCATTGACTTTATCTTTATATTATTAGGATTGATTTATGTTGTTTTTGTATTTTGACTTTAAATATAACTACTTTACTGACAGTAAAGATATTATAACATGACTTAAATTTTTACATCTTAGTAAGATGTTAAAATCCTTATGATGTTATAGTATTTTAAACTTCAAGATTTTATAATATCATCAAGATGTTTTCATAAAAGATGTTTATGATACATATCAAACATTTATAATATATATTACAAAAATATTTATGATATATTATTTATAATATATTATTTATTAAGATATTTATAATATATTTTATCCTACTTTAATTATAAATATTTACTGTCAGTAAAGATAATCTTTACTAACCTTAAAGTATTTATAATTAAAGTACGATATAAAATATTAAAAATATCTTTAACAAATAAAATATTTATAATATCTTTGTGACAGTAAAGTATGATTTCCCTTTTGTACCTTCTAACTGTAATGCTGTGTATAAGAGAGTTTTTAACTGAAAAATATTTTTTCTAGAGTTTAATATCATTTGTATCAACTTAAGTTTTTTTCAGTTCATATTAATACTAATCAACAAAAATGAATTTTATTTATGAAAAATGATTTTTATTATTCCATTTTGTATCATAAATGTTGCAAGTAAAAGTTAGTGCAAGTTTTAGATAAATTGATGTTTAAAATATAAATAGAAATCTTTGTTAAAAACCCTATGTCAAAACATATATTTGATTTTATACTATATTTAAATTTAACTAATAAAGTTACTTAGTATAGTCTTTAACTTAACTTTGAAAAACTAGCTAGCGTTATAAAGAAAATCAGTTTTTCAAGTTTGCTATTTATTAAAGATAAAATAATGTTATGGTCAGAAGAATACACAATCGAAAGGCGTGTTATATTGTTGATAAAACTTTCTATTGACTGCAACAATTGTTTTACTGATTATTCAGGGTTTTTTAGTTAGCAAATGATGTTAAGGTCTGAGCTCTGATAAAACAAATCTGCATAAAATCAGTTTAGTTTTTTATTATATATCTATTAAAAACCGATAAAATTGCAAGCCCTTCTAAAATAATTGTTACAAAAAAATTGTCAACTTAAAAGGGTATACAATAGTATTTACTTAAATCATAAATAACATAAACTATAGAAAGTATAAATAGAATTTAATAAAAATTTAAAATTCTTTATTTATTTTTGACTACTTTAATTAGCAATTAGTTTCGTAACTTTTATTTAAAATGGTCCACGAAAACATATTTTTTTGCATGTCTTTATAATAAAATTAAAAAAAAATTACAATATTTGTAAAAATATAAGTTATATGCTATGTCTTGTCATGTCACAGAGCGCAGTGTACCTTTTGGTTTGCCAGAATTAAAATCAATTTTAAATCAGCGCTATAGTAATTTTTTTAACTAAACTTGTTTTTTCGTTTGTCCTCGAAAATATAAATTTTTTTACTGGTCTCCGAAAATACATAATTTTTTGCATGTCTTTATAAGGAAGTAAAGTATAAAATATCAGAATTAATAACATTTTTTATGGAAAGTTCTTGTATCTAGACCTTCTCACTTTTATTTAAAAAATAAAATGTTCTAAGCTATGTGTTCCAGTCAAATGATTAGTTATAAGACTTTTTATTTTTTATTTCTACATTGATTCTAAGAGAGCATTGTGATAGCAAGTTATAATTGGACGTATTTTTGATGGTCAGAAATTTTTGCCGCTGGTATATTTAATTGTAGACTTTTGTTCCAATTTTTCTCAGATCGTTTAGTCAAATTTGTTATTTATTTAAGTGTTGCAATTAAGTAACATTAGAGAAACTTGTTGAAAAAAATCTGTTATTAGATATTTTTTTAATATATTTTATGTGTCTATCTTTGTGGTCAATTTTTTATGGAGTTAAACCTAAGACCGGCCTTAGGTACAATAGCTGGTGATTTTTGACGCTATGACGGAGTTCAATAATTTAATATTTTATAATTATATTAATACAAATTAATTAATATAAAGATATGATTATATCAGTTTCACTATTTTTAGACAAGCCTTGAGTTTAGACATTGAATAAACCCGTTTAAAAATCCTTGTACAAAGTTTTTAAAACTCTCGTCCAAACTTAAAAGATAGATTTAAGTTCGTGTAAACTTTTTTTTTTTTAAATGAATTGCTAATTTAATTTGATAAAAGTTGATAAATGGCCTCCTTGTTATGACTTGTTCTGTCAAAGAGCATTATCAAGGAAACTGTATTAACTAAATTAGGCAAACTTTAATTTCTCTTTAAAAATAAAGCCGATCTTGATACCAAAACAAGTGAAAACAGGCATTCTAACTACTGAGCTTTAACGGGAAATTTTCTATAACTGGAGTGGCTTTAAAAATGTCAAGAAAATAAAAAAAGCTAATTTTTTTATAACTTAATTCTTAAAACTTTGGTTTGCAAAATGTAAGTCATGTATTAAATTGACGCTAAAGATACTAAATTTTTCAAATTAATTTTGTTTTACCAGTTTGTCCCTGAAAATGCACATTATTGTGTATGTCCCCGAAAAAATACATTTTATTATATGTCCCCGTAAATGACCATTTTATGTTTAAAAAATTTACGGGGACCAACTTTTACAAAAAATTTATATATTTAGTTGTCATTAAGTCTATAAATTAACCTCATATTGTCCGGTAAAAAAAAAAAAAGAAAAAAAATTTAAACTAAGTTTTCATAGAAAATTTTTGAATTTAAATTTTTCCCCGAAAATGTACATTTTCGTGGACAAATTTAAATTTTAAAATTTTAAAAAAGTTTGATGAAACAAGGGATAAAAGAAAAAAGTTTTTTTTTCTTAAATCGTAAATTTTTTTAACGTTTTCAATTATATATTTTTTCTTAAAAATAGTTTTAAAAGTAGAAACATTCTATTGTAAGCATCAAAGCAGTGATTGCAAATTGCAAGTTAAAATAAAAAATATAAAAATTTTAAATTAAATTTAATAAATTATTTTACTTCTGTTCGAAAAATTTTTTTTCTAAAAAAATAATTTAAGCATATTTTTATACTTAATATAATTCGATTTATTAAACAAAATTTTTTGTTTCACTTTTTATTGGAAAACAATTAAAATGAAAAAAAAAAAGAATGAACACATCAGTTTAAAAACCATTTGAATAAAAAACTTAATTATACTTTAATTTTTAATTGTACGCTTGATCAGAAAACGATAATTTATAAAAGACGTGGTATCTAACATTTTTATGCTTTGATCTTACTCGTTTGTCCATATATTATAAACTCGTATAGATCTATAGGCGCAAATATGAAGTTTTGTTTTAGTTTATTAACTAGATCAATTTTATTTATTTGCTTCCTTTTATTTTAAACGCGTTTTATTTTATAAATTGTATAAATCAACACGAAACAGCGTCACGAATTTGTTTTACATTAAACCAATCTCTTTATATTTTAAAACAACTTTGCAGTGCGTTTTAATGTTGTTTTAAAGCTTTTAACAATTAAATACTTTAAATTGAATAATTTTTTTTTCGCGATTAGATTTTTTTGCATTATTTCAAGCCCTGTATATATATATATATATATATACACATTTATATATATGTTTACATATATACATATATATACAGGGCTTAATTAAGCGTATCGCAAATCGCGGTTGCTTTTTACACCTTCGCAATTAGTTTTTTCTTAAAATATATTTTTTCGCGATTGGTTTACTTTTTTAGTTGCTTATTTACTATTTTTCTAATTTAGCTTTTTTTTTTTGGCAATTCTAAAAATTAATGTTTTCATAGTAGAGTACGTCGCGCAAAGTTTGTCTTTTGAATAGAAGCATGATTATTTGCTCTTTTGCGCGGAGATTTTTATTCAACGTAAAGCACTTTTTAATTTAAATTACCTTAAATCTCTGCGTAGAAGCAAATTAAAAAGAAAAAAGTTAAAAATAATTTTTTATTCATTCTATTTTTTTTAACAAAACAGCTTTTTTTAACCTTTTTTTAAAAGAAACATTGGTCACTTATTAATAATGATTTAAATTATTATTTTATAAACAATTTTATATAATTATTTTTACTACTTTAAGTATAATAAAATATATATAAATTCGTTTTTATTAAATAAAATTTCTATTAGCAAAATGTGCTAATAGAAACCAGCAACTTTTTTGCTGTCACGTTTTTCGCTTTAAAGGGATCCCAAACTCCCAACACATGTTGTGTTCATATTAAAGATAATATTAAAAAAAAAGGTTTGAACCAAGTTTTTTTGATTAAAAATAAATAATGAATGCATACCAAGAAAAACTTATGTTGTTGTTTTAGGCGAAGCTTGCTTTCTCCATTTTTTTCAATAACTCGGAGTCTTTAAATTATACGCCGCAATCTACAGACTTTGGCGATTCCTATGAAGCGCGTTTAATTCATAAAAGTTTTAGTATTTGACGTCACGGTAGACTTTTAACAAATGAAACTCTGGAAATATTTTTATTTATTTTTATTCTAACTTTTTTTGATTATTTGTTTAGTTTTTTTTTTCTATTTTTAACATTTAAAAAGATATTAAAAACCTTAAATATTTTATGCTGGTTCGTTGCTATAAATTGTTATTGCGCCATAAATTTATGTTTATAAATTATGAATATCTATTATCTCAATCAAGACTCTGATAAAAAATTGTTTTACATTAATTACCCTTATAAAATTAGTAACAGCATTTTTATTTTGGTTAGACAATATTTCGTGTCAATTTGCTTTGCATGAAGTTCGGGAAGTCAAGCGAAAAAAAATAGTTTGAATAATCGCTTTTAAATATATTTAAAACAAATTATTTTAATGACGGGGGTTTGAAAGTTTTTTATAACAAATATAGGTATAAAAAAAATAATTGAATAAAAAGTTCAACATTAAACATCATTTCTTCATTATATTCCAACGGTAAATATTGAAATATTAACTTGAACTAAATTTACTTATTATTTAGAACGACTAAGCAATAAAAATAAAAAGGCCCTAAAATTAAGCGATTTGTATTGTTTATTTGATAATTGTTGTTAGTAATGTTGTTTATGTTGATTATTTTCAATAATATTAAAATAGTCCCAGATTAATCTGTTAGTTGCTTTGGTCATTGTTGATTTGTTTCTAATTTAATTTTAACTCTAAGTATAAATTTATGTTAAGAAAGAAAAGTTTTTATTTCATCGCTCGCTCTTTTTATAAAAGAGTAGAACAAAAGAGAAAGAAAAGTTTCGCTTAATTAAACTTCGAATAAATAAGAGTTGTATAGATTTTTTTTTTTTTTTACGTCACTCATTCTTTTTTTTAGATAAGAGAAATAAAAGTTTATTAGTAACTTTTCTTTGAAAAAATGAAAATTGGAAGAGAAGATAGCTTGAAAATTTGTATTTGTTGTGTTTTAAAAAAATTTTATTTTTTCATGTTAAGAGACAAGTGTCAAATATAACACAAATTGGGAAATACCAAACATAATATGTTTTTTAGCACACGTTATGATATTTTGACAATTTCAATTACCATTTATATTGAATTATTGCCATTAATTAATGTGTTAATTATTGCGTTATATAAAATAATTTTTCCATATTTTTGTTAAATATTAGTTGTATAAAAAATTTGTATATTTGCGAAAATATACAAATTTCATGTTTTTTATTTGATGGCTATAAAATATTGAACAGTAAACTTATAATCAAAATTTATAATGCCGACTTGTGTTGCTATTGATTGTACTTTTAATGCAATACCAGGATCTCACTTTCACAAATTTTCATATCTGATACTACTGTCAACTGTATTGTTTAGTGTATTCTTGTACTTTTTTGTCATATGTCAATTCGTATGGAGTTGCCGACATTTGTCAATTCGTATGGAGTTGCCGACATTTTAAAAGTTTCATTATCAAAAATCAAATGTAAAATAAAATGATATTTCCTTTTTATCCATATCCAATTCAGCAAATTTAGCAATTTAAAATAAATCAATGTAATCAAAAAATCTTTATAATAAAAAAAGTTAACAATACATCAAATATCTCTGATTAATACTGTCAGTTTACAAAATTAATTGTTAATAAATACTTTTTTTCGACGGGAAAACAAAAAATATTATAGCGTAAAAATAGCCAGAGAAGTTAGAAAAAACTTAAGGGGTAAACAGATTCTATCTGTTGACCAGCCTCGAACCCCTTCTTCATCTATTAGGCTGGCGCAGATGTATTTTTAATACATTGTTTCCAGTTTAGGATGTTGAACGCTGGATCTTCTTGACTCGATTCATGGGTTTTGCTTAAGTCTCTGTTTTTATGACTAGCAACTCATTCTATTATCTCCAAATGAGGGTACAGCTCTAAAACTCAGTTTTATGGTTCTGAGGCCGGCTGGTAGTCAGGTTTCCCGAACTCTGTGGTAGCTCTCAGAGAGGCTGATTCTATCAACAGCTGAAAAATATCAGAGTACTAACAGTGCCATGTTGCGCATGGATGGTGTCCCTGTTTGTACTTTTGGTGTGCATTGCCAAGGCCACATTGGAGCTCTTTGTTACGGCTTAGGGTTTATTAGTGGAAATGAGGCAATTGTTTGAGCTATAAAACAGTGTACTGAGTACTATCTATGTTTCGAGTCAAGTTCTTTAACAAATTTAAAAATGAATAAAGTAACAAAAACTATAAAACACAAAAACCACAGTCATCACCAAGTTCGCTAAACCTATCATTCACCAATATTCGTGGTCTTCAAAGTAATTTTATTTCTGTTGAGTTTCTTATCTCCTGCAAAGTTCACCAGACCTACTTGCTCTTTGTGAGACTAATTTGAGTTCAGCTGTCTCATCTTGTGATCTTAGTGTTGATGGTTATCTTCCCTTAATTCGTAAAGACTCCAATAGTCATATGCTTGGCCTGGACATTTACATTCGTAAGAAATCACCCATTTGTCAGGAAACTAGGTTTGAATCCACAGACTACTCTTTTATGTGCTTTTGTTTAGCACCACTTCACTCTATCACCTTTCTCTTTGCTCTATATCGTTCTCCTTCATCTCAAGACTGCACTCTTCTTGATGTTATTTCTGATTATATTGACCAAGCCCTCATTCTTTATCCATCAGCCGATATTGCTGTTGTCGGTGACTTTAATGTTCGTCACACTGAATGGCTTGGCTCTAGTTTCAGTGACTCTGCAGGCATTAAGGCCCACAACTTTTGTCTTTCTCAATCCCTAACTCAAATAGTTAACTTTCCAACTCGCTTTCCAGACAACCCGAATCATTTACCTTCTCTACTCAACTTATGTCTTGTGTCTGATCCTAGTCGGTGCACAGTTTCTTCACACTCACCCTTAGGTGCGTCTGATCATGGTTTGGTCTCTCTAAAACTATTATCTCATTCTTCTTTACCATCAGAATCCCCCTATCATCGTACATCTTACAACTACCTTAAAGCTGACTGGGACTCTTTCCGTGATTTTCTTCGTGATGGCCCCTGGGTAGAAATCTTTTGTCTCCCTGTTGACAAATGTGCTTCTTACATAACTTCATGGATTCAGGTTGGCATGGAATCCTTTATTCCCTCTCAACGATTCCAGGTCAAGCCTCACTCTTCTCTATGGTTTTCCTCACATTGTGCTGCTGCAATTGCCAATCGAAACCATTACTTCTATATCTATCAGCAAAACAATTCTCCAGAAAACAGACGTCTCTTTATTACTGCTAGGAACCATTGTAAAAAGGTTTTGTCTAACGCCAAAGCCCGCTATTCTCAGATCATGAAATCTCGTATTTCATCACAAAAATTAGGCTCTCGTGACTTCTGGAGAATCTTTAATATTTTTAAAGTATTAATAATAAGGGCAAGTCTGTAATTCCACCTCTTTTGTATGGTTCAGACTTTGTCACCTCACCTAAAGACAAAGCTGAATTGTTTGCCAAGAACTTTTCATCAATATCATCTCTTGATGCCACTAGTTGCGTTCTACCTGATATAGCCATCAAACAGGTTGATCCATTGCTCGACATTCATACCACTCCAGCTTCTGTATCTAAAGTGATTTCCTGCTTAGACTCTTCTACAGCCTGCGACCCGGACAACATACCTGTTATAGTTTTGCAGAAGTGTTCTCCAGAGCTGTCGTCTATCCTTTCAAAACTATTTACAAGTGCTTATCAGAGTCTTGTTTTCCAGCCTGCTGGAAAGCAGCATCTGTTACCCTATTTTCAAAAATTTTGGAGAGCGATCTGATTCATTTAACTACCAACCCATTAGTCTTCTTCCTATCATAAGCAAGGTTTTTGAATCTTTAATTAACAAACACTTAATCTCTCATCTCGAATCTCATAACCTACTTTCTGATCATCAATATGGATTTCGATCTTCTTGTTTTACAGCTGATTTGCTATCAGTAATAACTGATAGGTTTTATTGCACATTAGATAAAGGTGGAGAGGTTAAGGCCATTGCTCTTGACATTTCTAAAGCATTTGATAAAGTTTGGCATGCTGGTCTCCTATGGAGGAGACCAGCATGCCAAACTTTATCAAATGCTTTAGAAATGTCAAGAGCAATGGCCTTAACCTCTCCACCTTTATCTAATGTGCAATAAAACCTATCAGTTATTACTGATAGCAAATCAGCTGTAAAAAAAGAAGATCGAAATCCATATTGATGATCAGAAAGTAGGTTATGAGAACTTTTCATCAATATCAAGAGATGATATTGATGAAAAGTTCTTGGCAAACAATTCAGCTTTCTTCTTACGGTGTATCTGGAAACATCTTTAAGATTATTGAATCCTTTCTTTCCAATCGTAGTATAAAAGTTGTCCTTGATGGACAGCACTCTTCTTCTTATTCTGTAATCTCAGGGGTTCCCCAAGGTTCAATCCTTGTCCCCATACTCTTTTTAATTTACATTAACGATCTTCCAGATATTCTCACATCTAAGGTGGCATTGTTCGCTGATAATACTACCATTTATTCTTGTCACGATAAGAAGCCAACTCCCTTTGATTGCTTGCAGGGGGCATTTGAGCTTGAAAAGGATCTCACTTCTGCTACAGCATTAGGCTCACAGTGGCTGGTGAACTTTAATTCAGATAAAACTCAATTTTTTTTGGCCAATCGTTATTGCAATAATTTAGACCTTCCTATATTTATGAACGCTTATGTACTCGATGAGTCTCCTACCCTTCATCTTCTAGGATTAACTCTTACTTCTGATCTTTCTTGGAAACCTTATATCAAATCCGTTGCAAAATTAGCATCTGCTAAAGTTGTTTCTCTTTATCGAGTTCGTCACTTTCTTACTCTGGATTCTATTCTCTATTTCTATAAATCTCAAATCTGGCCTTGTATGGAATACTGTTGCCATATCTGGGGCGGATCTTCTAATGATGCCCTTTCTCTTTTAGACAAGGTGCAAAAACGCATTGTAAACATAGTTGGACCTGCTCTTGCAGCCAACCTTCAACCTCTGTCACATCGTCGTAATGTTGCTTCTCTTTCTCTTTTCTACAAATACTATAATGGGCACTGCTCTAAAGAGCTAGCGTCTCTTATGCCATCTACTAAAATTCATTCTCGTGTTACTCGTCATTCAATTAAGTCTCATCCTTTTTCTGTTACTGTTCTTAAGTGCTTCAAAAACTCTTATTCGTCTAGTTTTTTTCCTCGAACATCAGTTCTTTGGAATTCGCTTCCTTTATCTTGCTTTCCTGATTCATATAATTTGCAATCTTTCAAGTCGTCTGTCAATCGTTATCTTGCTCTACAATCTTCATCTTTTCTCTTCCAGTAACTTCCAACACTAATTAGTGGTTTATTGCAGCCTTGTTGGAAGCGAAGATAATTAGAAAAAAAAAAAAAGTAAGATTCAGAATATATAATACTGCGCTCTCTTGCACAAAAACGAGAGACCGTATATATAACGTTCTATATAATGTAAAACACTCGTATGAAAATCAAAAGATTCGTAAGTAAAGCTTTAATATTTGTTTTAATTTAAAAAAAAAAAAGAATTATAAGATATATAAATCTAAAAATTATTAAGATATCGGTAAAAAAAAAGTTCCTCCTATGAAATAAAAACCATTTATTATAATTGTAAAAGTTGTTTTGCTGTATGTTAAAAAATTACTACATCGTACTTTTTGAATTAAAGTAGAAAAACGCAGCTTTGTTTAACTACACTTTTTTTTTGTTAAAAATCTACCATGACATTAAATACTAAAACTTTTTTGAATTAAACGCGCTTCAAAGGAATCGCCAAAGTCTGTAGGTTGGGACGTATAATTTAAAGACTCCGAGTTATTCAAAAAAATGGAGAAGGCGAGCTTTGGCTAAAATAACAATATTAGTTTTTCTCGGTATGCATTCATTATTTATTTTTAATCAAAAAAACTTGGTTCAAACCTTTTTTTTTAACATTATCTTTAATATGAACACAACATGTGTTGGGAGTTTGGGATCCCTTTAACGACTTTGAAACTATTGAAGTTATATTTAGTTAACTTTGCTGAATGGAGAGAGCATATCATAGTAAATTAAAACAACCAGCTAAGTTAAGATAGTAACTTACAGTAACTCAAGTATTAATTTAACAATTATACTAAATTATTTAATATACTCGCAAAGGTTAGCCATAGACATGTTTCAATTTAGATCTTACATGTTGTTAACACATATAAGCTTTTAAATAATAATTATTTTAACAAAAATTATTGAATAGAATATGAAAAACGCGACACCAATTTTTTTATATTTTCATTCTATTTATAGCGACATCTAGACTAAACATTTTCTACAAATACGCAAGTTGTTTTCAGGAATTTTATTTAAAAAGAAATCAATATGAAAAAGAGAACTTAAAATTTACTTATTCAAATAATTTTGTGATTGAAATTTGAAATTAAAAAAAAAATTTAATTTAAAAAAAGTGTAATGAAACAAGGGAGAATGAAGAAGAAAGTTTTTTTTATTAAATCGTAAATTTTGTTAACTTTTTGAATTATATATTTTTTCTTGAAAATAGTTTCAAAAGAAGAAACATTCTATTACAAACATCCAAGCAGTGATTGCAAATTATAAGTTAAAATAAAAATTTAAATTAAATTTAATAAATTATTTTACTTTTGTTCAAAGAATATTTTTTCTTAAAAAATAATTTAAGCATATTCTTAGGTTCTAGGAAAAAATCCCCCTGATAAAAAATCCCCCCCTCCGATAAAAGATACCCCCGGGAAATATCCCCCCAAAAAAAAAAAATTTTTTTTACATAAAAATTATCAATATGCAGTTATGTTTATTTCTTTACTTATTTTAAATATTTATATAAAATACTTCATTTTTCATCAAAATGTCAAGTTATGCGCGATTCCTCGAAGGTAGCGAATGTGAAACCCTAACCCTAACCCTGACAAACTGCGAACTGGTAAAATGTGAACTTTTTTGCGAACCATCATAGTTAATTTAGCGGTATATTCTAAGGACTTTTAGCGGTATATTCTAAGGACTGCCTGCCCAACCCAAACCCTCAGTCAATGTAGCAGCACTCTGTTGCGAGTCAGGCTATTTGTCAGTCGATGTAGCAGCACTCTGTTGCGAGTCAGGTTATAAGATAGTCGATGTAGCAATACTCCGTGCATGTTTTACAGTTAAAAAAATAAAAATTTTATATTAAATAAAGCTTTAAAATAGAATATTAGGAATTAGAGAGTTTTTTTTTATTATTATTTTTTACCAACAACCGAGAAATAGCGCATAACCTTACATTTTGATGAAAAAAGAAGTATTTTATAAAACTATTTAAGATAAATAAATGACTATTTTATTGAAAATTGCTACGTAAAAAAAAAAATTCTTTTTTTGGGGGATTTTTTCCTGCTTCCTATTCTTATACTTAATATAATTCGATTTATTAAACAAAATTTTTTGTTTCACTTTTTTTTGGAAAACAATTAGAACAAAAAAAATTTGAATGAAAACATCAGTTTAAAATCCATTTGAATGAAAAACATAATTATACTTAAATTTTTAATAGTACGCTTGATCAGGAAATGATAATTTATAAAAAGCGTGGTATCTAATGTTTTTTTGCTTTGATCTTACCCATTTGGTCTATAGATTATAAACTCGTATAGGTCTATAGGCGCAAATATGATGTTTTGTTTTAGTTTATTAACTAGATCAATTTTATTTACTTGCTTCCTTTTATTTTATAAACTGTATAAATCAACACGAAACAGTGTCACGAATTTGTTTTACATTAATCCAAGCTCTTTATATTTTTATAACAACTTTGCAGTTTGTTTTAATGTTGTTTTATAGCTTTTAACAATTAAATACTTTTTAAAATTAACACGTGTTTTAACATCAGCATGAACATATTAAATAGTTTTCTTTGACTAATTAAAGTGGTTTAGATAATGTAATGTTGCTTTTTCTCTTACTTTTTTACTTTTACTTTTTTAAGTATCATTGTAAGTAAAAATATACTTAAAGAAAAATATTAATAGTATTAAAAACGTTATTGCTTATTACAACTGCAACTTGAACTTTAAGTTATAACTTAAGTTGTAAATAATAACAGTAAATTACGCTATTTTAAACTCTGCCAAACAAGGAAATTATAAGATTATATTTAAATATGAGAGATGATATGTTAAAAATAGAACAATTATGTACAAAAGTTACAACTATATACTAACGCAACTCCCCCTCCCCCTTCCCCCATTACTGCAAAGCAGCGCAAGATATAAAGGGGGGGGGGGGGGAAGAAAAAAAAATTTTTTTGCAATTAGATTTTTTTGCATTAATTCGAGCCCTGATATATATATATATATATATATATATATATATATATATATATATATATATATATATATATATATATATATATATATATATGTGTATATATCCCCTCCCCCTCCGTTCCCTCCTAGTAACAAATTTTCACGCTTTACTGATGCACTCATGCCTGAAATTATGAAACAAGTTTGTACCCCCACCCCCCTAAAAAGTTTTTGTGGCTTTAAATACAATAATTTTCTTAGCTGTTTATAGAGACCTAATGAATATATTTTAATATATATATATATAAACTTTAATTATTATTATTATTTTTGAAGCCATTATTTGTATGTGTGTCCAAATAAAAAGTCCACAAATATTTGTACAAAAAACCATTTAAATTTTTAATTTTAAGCTTTATCAACAAATAGTGCAGACCTATGGATGATCAAAAAAACTTAATTTGGGGAGAGGCTTGTTGAAGTAAAAATTTCTATAATTATTTAAGGTATTTTTAAAAGTTTATGCATTTTCATCAATTAAATTCCAATGAGTAGATAAATATAAATATATCTATTTATCAATTAATAGAACTATAATCAAAAATGTGTAAATGTTTGTGCAACAAAAAAAAATTACTAAAGTTTAAAACAACTCTATTAAAGAGTGAGCTGATGGTCACTTTTTTTACAGGGTGACCATCAGCTTAAGGTTTTTTAAATAAATGCAGTACAAAAACAGTAAAAAAAAAACCTACGATTTTTACTAGACATGTTATGTTATGTTAAAACTAAGCCAAAGGTCGCTTCATAAAAAAGGGATAAAATTGATACCTTGCACCAGGTTCAGTTCCCACTAAAACATCTTCAACTCCTAAGTCTTTTGAAGTTTCAACAGCATTGTCAGCCAAAGCCATTTCAAATCATTTTAATTACTAGACTAAAACATTTATATTTTTAGCATAAATATAGCAAAAATAAAATTGTTTCTATGATTGCCAGCAAATAAATTATAAAATTATGGAATAATTTATAGTATATTAATTTTTTAGTTTTAATTTTATACTTTACACCTTATATATATTTGAGAAATTGATAAATTTATACCATTTATAAACTTACACTAATTGGGTAAAAAATTTTTTAATGAGTCTGCATATATTAGCAGAAGATTTTGATTATTCTGGTATTCCTTAAAGAAAATTAAAATCCTTTTTTACTAAATTAAACTAAAAAAATATTTTTTAATTCAATTCTGTATGCATATAAAGTTCAAATAAGTAGATTTTATTTTAAACTTCTATAATATTGTTATATAAATAAACTTTTAAATCTGAGAGATTTTGAATTCTGTTGGAATAACAATTAAGATAAAAAAAAAAGCTAAATGGGGCAATCAGTCGCTTCGAATTTTGATCCCAATCATTTTGTTTGAGTTTTGATGCAAACAATTGATATTTTTTCAAATGGAAAATATAGAAAAATAGAATCTAATGGAAGAAATGTCTAAATCATCTAGACGATTTCTCCGAGTTACTGATTATATCATTATATTTACTATTCATAACTAATTATATCATTATATTTATTATTCATAATAAGGATGACAAAGTAACTTTAAAACTTGGTTTAAAATGTTCAATGTTTGATTCTTTATTCACCTTTATTTAGCTTAAGTGTTATAACTTAATTTAATTTATACACCTTTAAAAAAAAAAAAAGCTAAATTATATCTTTTTTATAAGACATAACAATATCTAATTTTTCAAGGTTAGAAAAGAGAATAACACTTTTCTTTACAAAAATAAAAACAATTTGAAATTTCTTTAAATAAAGGAATTAAATTTTTAGTATATTTAGTTGTGTTTTTTTTCTTTATTTTCGAACCTAGCGAGACACTGTATGTACACAAATTTTTTGCCGGTCTCCGAAATCAAATGTTCTCTGGGGCCATTTTTTTTTTAAGGTGCCCGAAGAACTTACAGTCCTTAAGCCCGTTCTCCATTCAGAACTTTTTGCGCTTTGGGGAAGCGGAAAAGTTATTTGAGCATACGCAAAGAGTTTTTTTTAAACCCGTTCTCCAATCAGATCTTTTTGCGCATGCTCAAAGAACTTTTCCGCTCCTCCAAAGCACAAAAAGTTCTGAATGGAGAACGGGCTTTACGGTCTTATCAGAGCACCAAGGATGAGCATTTAGTAGGAATTTCACGCCTCCTTCCTATCCGATGTCGCCAAACTTTCCCAGAGGATTTGAACCACGGATCTTTTGTTTCTGAGGCAAGCGCGCTACTAACGCGCCACGGCTGCTCTATCTTTTTTCTCATCTCGGTTAGCAGACGTAAAATTCACTGATCTCTATAATAATTGATTTATATTATATATTATTATAGAAATCAGTGGTTAACATCTTTCAAAAAAGGTCTTTAAAATTGCTTATCGTATTAGTTTTTGTTTATAATTTTACGCGTAAT
This sequence comes from Hydra vulgaris, assembly GCF_022113875.1. NCBI lineage: Eukaryota > Metazoa > Cnidaria > Hydrozoa > Anthoathecata > Hydridae > Hydra > Hydra vulgaris. Next base: position 38,116,799 of record NC_061157.1, read on the forward strand.
TTCAACATACTAAGTATTGCGTAGTTCGTTCACATAACTTAAGGTCAAAAAAGATAATAATAAGGTTGTTTGTCTTTTTTTTCTCTTATTTAGGTGCCCCAAAAAGTCCTCATGGTCTTATCACAGAGCACTGAACCGGAAGTTCACACCTCCTTCCAAAACCGGTGTCGCAAAACTTACCCATAGTTAGGGTTTCAACCACGGATCATTTGTTTCTGAGGCGCTATCACTGCGCCACAACTGCTCAATTTCTATGAGGTGTCTAATGATGATCTAATGATGATGTCTAATGATGATCTAATGATGATCTAATGATAATGGTGATCTATGAGGTGTCTTATGAGTATGAATCTAATGATTTTATGGGTATTCCATGAGGAAGTGGGACAGGCATATAACCCACCACCTCAGATTTTCTTCATACTTTGTAAAAATAGTCACCTATAGCACATAGACTACCTTGCAAAATCTTAGAGCTGCTCAGTGGGCCAGGTGGTGGAGAAAACCTAAAAATATATATATATAAAATATATATATACTCAAAACCATATAATAAAACATATTTGTGATACTCTCATTTAACAGTATAATAGTATCTTTTAAAACCACAAAAATCAGCTGCGATTTCATGTATAATGAGAAAAAAAAATTAAAAAAAAAAGACGAGAATTTTTTTTTTATGCATAGCTATAATAAACACTAACTTTTAAAGTTTTATGAGCTTACGTGATTAGTTTATATATTTAAATTATTTAACTGTAAAGCTTTACGAAAAAATATAAAGTAAAGATCAGCCTTTATAATACACTTTTAGCCTGGGTTGAAAATAACGAGGTAAAATTTAATACATAAAATTTTGAAAATAACGAGGTAAAATTTAATAAATAAAAGTATTAAATGTTAATAAAATAACATTTAATACTTTTATTTTATACAAAAAGTGTAACATAATTTAGGAAACATACGAGAACCTATATTAAATACTAGAACTAGTAAATGTAATATGTATACAACCTATTTGAGCTATATACATTGCTTCTAACTACCCCTTTTGGGTTTCTTTAACGGTTTGAAATAATGACTTTGTAGTTACTTGAAATCAACTTTTATTTCTCGTAAACTAGAATACATGTTATTTTGTTTGTTATTTAATTTAATACAAATTGCACTGTTTACCTAACAATTTTTTTGTTTTTTTGTTTAGTAATAATATAAAAACTGGTGACATTTACGGACTTTTACGACAAAGTAAACTAGTTTCTAATGATATACCATTATTTTTATCGAAATTAACTGTTCTAGTTTCTGCAGATATTAAACTGAGTAAAAAACTGTTTAAAATTATAATGTAAAAAGTTGATCCTGCAAAACAATGATAATACTAATTTTGGGAGAAGTAATAAAAAAAAAAGTCAAAAAAAAAAATTAGCATAAAAATCCTATTAACCTTATAATTTTCAAGCTAGATAATTACTTCATAAGATTACGTTATAAAAAATTCTCCTCGCTTTTTCCTTTTGTCACATTTTTATTCAGAACGTGGCGTTGTTATTTGAATTTTTTATAAGGGGGAAAACCCCTCAAAAAATAATTTTCTAAAGTAAAGCAATAACGAAGTTATTACATGTTCCAAATAAAAGTACACAAAACGTTAAGAAGATTTATCATAGGAAATGGCACTCCGTTGCAATAGCAACATGGTGACTAAGGAAAAATGTCAAATTAGTTTTCTCACCCTGGATTGTAGTTAATAAGAATATATATATATATATATATATATATATATATATATATATATATATATATATATATATATATATATATATATATATATATATATATATATATACACATAGTTTTATTAAGTTTACTTTTAATAATATTTATAGTTACTATAACTATTACTAACAGTTATAGTATACAAATTTTAATCATAATGATATATTAAATGATTAAAAAATTTATACTATAACTATTTTTTAATCCTATAATATGTTATTATGATTAAAAATCAAATATCTTTTGACCTGTAAGTATTTGTTATTTTTATATAAAATCATTTTAAAAATTTATCTCTATCAAACGTTTTTATTTTCAGAATTATTGCTTAGCTTTGCTAAGCAGTAGTTATAATTTTATATATCTAATATAATATATTGCTAACAGCAATATACCATACATGATATATTGCTATTTACTATTACAGTAATAGTATTATTATAAATTATGCATAATTAATAGTAATAATTTTACTACTAGGTTTACAAAATTATTGCTTAGCAATATATCATGTATGATATATTGCTACTAGCAATATTTCATATTGATATATAAAATTATTGCTTAGCTTTGCTAAGCAATAATTTTGAAAACAAAAACGTTTGATAAAGATATATTTTATATAAAAAAACAAATACTTACAGGTCAAAAGATATTTGATGCCATTAATTTAATAAAATAATCGAGAGTGAAATTAAAAATAGAACACACCAATTCCAATTCTTTAAGTCACTAAAAAATAACAGAGATGAACTTGCGCGCCTGTTTAAAACTAATATGGAAGCTGAACGTAAAGAACCATTCAAATTTAATGATGATAGAGAATTTCTGGAAAACCAAAATAAATAAAAATCACGCGTCAATCTTCTAAAAAAACCAATAATTTTTCAAATTTGAATTGTTGGAAAACCAATTTATTTCATTTTCTCTTGCGCAAAACCAAATCATTTTTTGGATATGTTATAAAACCTTTGGGTTTTTTGTGAAACCTTTTTCGATTTTCTAAATAAACCAATTGTCGTAAGGGTGAAGAATAGATCTATGTGGAATTCCGCAGGTAATGTTTTCTAATTTAGTGTAGGTTTTGTCATAAGATACATATTGTTTGCGATTTTTAAAATAGAAACAAATCTATTTAAAATTTTTATTTTTGACTATAACTTTTAAGTTTATACAGAAGAATATTCACAGTATCATAAGGTCCAAAGTATCAAAGGCTTTTGAAAGGTCAATAAACACTCCAAAAGTATATTGGTTGTTTTCAAACCCATTTAAAACTTCTTTAACTATTTTAAATACTGCATGCTCTGTTGAGTGCCCTTTTCTAAATCCGTACTGATTACTACTTTGAGCTTTGTGAGTTGTAAAGCCAATAATACATTAATCGTTTTAGAATTTTAGAAAAACATGGGAGTATTGAAATATAATAATATAATAAGAGATAACTTTGAGATATCATCATCTTTAAATATTGCAACCACTACTAGCTACTATTAAGAGAAGAGAAAAACTTTATTTTTAAATGAAAGAATAAGAATAATAAGTTATCTGCTTAAACTTTTCAGGGGTATTCAATAACATCAAAATTTTCATTAGCAACTCTAGGGTTTATACGAACAAGACCTGCGCTTGTGTTTGGTTTTATCATATTAAAAGCAAACCGAAGTTCATCAGACGCTCATCCATTACTCAGTTTTAGATAATTTAAAATCTTTTTTTTCCTGGAGTTATTTTGTTTGCTAGGCTCTTACCCACGTTTATAAAAAAGTTATTAAAACTGTCTACAATATATTTTTTTCTCATTTGTTGTTGTTCTTTCACCCTCAGTATATAATTATTTCGGTAAACTACTACCACAAGGTTTCTTTTCTTTTCCTATCACTTCCTTTATTATATCCCAAGTTTATTTGTTATTTCCGATATCATCTTGTAATAAATTTGAGAAATAATTTTTTTTAGCTTATTTTTTTTACGTTTTTAAACAGATTTTTGTAAATTTTAATTTTTTTTTGTTTTGATAAGTTTTTTTTATATGTATATTTCATATAGTTTTTGTTTTTTCTTAGAAGATTTAATAAATCATTTCGTAATCCATGGACTTTGTAGACTTTTAAGTTTGATTTTGATTTCCTTCATGGGAAATGCTTTGTCGTACGCATTAAAGAACTCGTTGCAAAAAAATTCATAGGCTTTATTAGTATCTTTGCAATTAGTTGTTTCCAATTTACTTTGAGTCAATAATTTCTTAATCCATTAATTTTAAATTTAGTTATCTACCTTTTTATTTCCATTAGTACTTTGTTTTTTTTTTCCTTTTTTATAAAAATCAGAAAGTCGCCTATATCGCTTTTTATTATTCCGTTTTGAATGTACACACACACACACACACACACACACACACACACACACACACACACACACACACGCACACACACAAACACACACACACACACACACAAACACACACACACACATGTTCAAAATTGAATTTTTTTAAAAATGGCGTAAGCTCAAACCTTCGAACTGAAAACCCTAAATGTAACTTTATGAAAAAACTACATTTTTGTCAAGCCAAATCACCAGTTATAGCTTTCTTATTAGGTGAAGATGAATTTTCAACTGGTTAAAAATTACTAAGGAAGGATAAATCATTCTTCGTCTTGTCCGTCTTGTTGTCGTTAATTTTCAAAATAAATTATTATCTGTTGTGCATGTTGTCGCTATTTTTTAAATTCAACTAGAAGAATCGCTGCTTCCAACTGCTTTTAATATCAATAATTAGGTCACTAAGTTTACAGTAAATTAAAAAATATTGTGCGCACTTTTATCAGACAAGGAGAACCTAAGACTCTTAATTATGCTATGTAAACATGCTCTTTGCCAAAAGCAATTAAAACTAATGCTGAACTTTAGTATAACCCTAACGTAATAGTAAACAAAATAAACAAGTTCTTTGTATCAGTTGGACCAAATTTAGCGAAAGACATCCCTATTTTGAGTAACTCAATCAATTCAAAAAAAATTTGATTTTTATTATTGGTGCATATGACATAATTAAAAATATTTTCTTTAGGGTCTTTTCGTGCTCAATAAACCAAGCAGTATTTCCTGACCAACTTAAAATAGCTAGAGTTACCCTAATTTTCAAAGGAGGGGAACATACTAACCTCAGTCATTATCGCCCAATTTCAGTTCTCCCAGTTTTTTCAAAAATTCTAGAAAGAATATTATATAATAAAATTTATAATCACTTTTCAGAAAAAAAAAAATTATATAATAACCAATATGGATTTAAAAAAAATAGTTCTGTTGAACATGCAGTACTTCAACAAACAAGAAATATTGCTGATTCATTTGAAACATCGCAATAAACAGGTATTTTTATAGATCTATCAAAAGCTTATGATACTATAGATAATGAAATTCTTTATAACAAATTAGAACATTATGGAATCACTAGAAATACTTTATTATTACTAAAGAACTATTTAACTAATCGTAAACAGTTTATACAAATAGACTCATAATTATCGTCAAACTTGTTAGAACTTGTGGAGTGCCACAAAGCTCAATACTAGGCCCATTACTTTTCTTAATATGTACCAATGATCTTTACAAAGCCTCAAACCTAATGGCAGTTATGTTTTTTGATGATACTAATCTTTTTTTAACTAGCAATGACCTTACAACATTAGTTACCAATGTGAACACTAAGCTTATTAAAATTTCTGACTGATTTAAATCAAACAAACAATCGATTAATAGAAAAAACTAAATGAATGCTTTTTTACCCAACTTCAAAAAAAGAAAAATTAATTCCTCTTATTTTTGTTGACAATATTGAAATAAAGCGAACAAAAATTTAAAAAATTTTTAGGCATTTTGTACTGATTAAAATCTTAAATGATAAAATCACGTTGAAAATCTAAATAACAAAATTACTAGAACAATAGGAATATTATACAAATTTAGAAGTTTCTTAAATAAGCATACTTTAATTCAATTATATTTTTCATTTATTCATCGCCATATTAATTACGCTAACATTGCATGGGATAGTGTCAATAAAAGTATAATAAAACACAGCAAAGTCCAAAATTCTTGTTTTAAGCAAAAAAAAGTCTTAAAACAAGAAAAAAATAATTTGTCCGCCACGTAAGAATATTTTTTCTTGTTTCAAGAATTTTTATTCTTAAAACAAGATTTTTTTTGTTTGTTTGTTTTAAGAACTTTTTTTGTTAAATTTTTTTTTTTTCTCGTTTCAAGAATTTTTATTCTTGAAACAAGAATTTTTTCCTTGTTTCAAGTACTTTTATTCTTAATATAAGAATTTTTTTTCTTGCTTTAAGAATTTTTATTCTTAATATAAAAACTTTTTTTCTTGTTTTAAGAATTTTTATTCTTAAAACAAGAACTTTTTCTTGTTTCAACAGTTTATATTCTTAAAATAAGATTTTTCTTATTTCAAGAACTTATATTTTTAAAATTCTGTATTTTTTTCTTGTTTCAAGAATTTATATTCCTTAAAAAAAATCATTTTTTACTTGGTTCAAGGTTATTTTTATTTAAAATAAGATTCTATTTTTTTGTTTCAATAATATATCTCCTGAACTATAAAACAATATTACAAAAGTACTTTTTCTATGGAAAAAATGAAACATTATTTTGAAATTAGGATGATATATAATAAGAATATTCAAAAATCATTTATACATTTAAACAACAAATCTAATCGTTGAAATAACAAATTGTTCTTTAGAATGTTTTATTATTGTTCATGCTTGTAGCGGCAATACTCCTCCCATGTCCATGACAAGTGTATTCTAATAAGTTCCATCACGAATTCAGAAAATGAAAAACTTCATAAAATAATCTTTTGACACACATAATAATCACATCGTCTCCATAGTAACGATGGTTCTCCCTTTTAGTGATTTTTAAATGACCTGAAAGCCTTTTTGTATGTCGTCTGTTAAAGATTTTTTAAATGTGAAAATAAATTTTACAAACTCAAAGTTTATATATATATATATATATATATATATATATATATATATATATATATATATATATATATATATATATATATATATATATATATATATATATATATATATATATATATATATATATATATATATATATATATAAACTTACAGCTTTTTCTAAAACAATATGTCCAGTTTTAGTCTTTTGAAAGTAATTGCAACAAGTACTTTATTAAGTGTTTAACTTTACTATCTAAAAACACATTCCTTATTTAATTATTAATTGATTTCAATACATTATTGTACCTAACTCTAACCCTAACCAAGCAAAAACATAAAAATGCCTGAGGTTGGCAATTTTTTGCTGACCTCATTTTAAACTTTTTTAGTAAAACCTTTGTAAAAATGGCTTTATGTTTGCCGATTGTAATCTGATGCCAACCTAAAACAGTTTAAGGTCGAAAATTTATTACTCTTTTTAGTTTTACTAATTTTGAGGGTTGTGTATGCATGCATACTTACCTGTATTTGGGTGGCAGTGGGCAAGGAACTGCCAACTTGTGTATTCCATAATGCAAAAGTGTATCAATGTCTTCATTTTTGCGGAGTCAACTGTGATAGAAGACTTTAATACATGAGCTATGCCTCCAACAATCTGAATTAAATAATAATAATAATAAAAAAAGCATAAAACTTTATAAAGCAGAGAAAACTTATAGAATAACCCATTAGAGGACATGGCAGTTTTAAAAATACCTTCTCACTTAAAAAAAGATTTGTGATTTTGAAACACTATTACATTTTATCCAATAAATACATGAAATCACAAATGAAAAAAAAAAAATCTTACTAATAGCACATTTGAGAAACATTGATATTTCTCTAAAAATGCTGCAACTCTATCGACTCTTTCAACTGGAAATTTAATTACCCAGGTTAATAAATTAAAACTCTATACTTAGATCAATTAAAATAAGGATAAAAAATGTAAAAAATAAAATTAATTTACAATACTAAATTTACTAATTGAAAAGTATTGTTTTCTTTACTTACTTTACTTTGCATGTATTTGGAAACTTGCAATTGCTTAAAAGAAAACACACCCATATATGTCATATACGTGTATGTATGCAACATACACATGGATATTTAGAAATAATACTAATACTAATCTTAAGTAAAAAACAATTATATAGTAATAGCAATAACAATATTAAAACAATTATAACGAGGTAAGCAATGTTAACAATTATATTTATATTAATATAATAATAGCAATAATAATAGTAATAATAATATTGACAAATATTAAATTTAATATTAAACAATAACAATAAGTAACAGTGATATGAAAAGAAGTAAAATAATGTTGATATTTATATTACATATAATCATACCAAAAGCAATAATAATAACCCACAAAGAGCGTAACATTTTACGAACAGTAATTACATTTCTCCAAAATAAAAAGACATAAAGATGAGTTTTAGTAATAAAGTTTAGTGATATAAAGTGAATATAAAAAACAAATTATTCTATGAATAAAAAATGATAAACTATTTCATGATTTTATGCATTGGTTTGTGATGCGATTTGTTATGCTGTACTTAACTGAACAATGATTTAGAATATATAATTTAAGGTTGCTAAATGATGAAAAATAATATTGAGAATTTTTTAAAGAAGTAAAGAAATTACAGATTGAAAGAGGTAGGGTAACTTGTGTGTGATTTTAGACAAATAAACAATTTGATACTTTTGGATAGAAAGAAACACACGATTTGATAATTTTGGATAGAAAGAAAAGAATATTAGGATTAGAATGATATTCTTGAAAGTAAATAATTTTAAATGTCTTGTTTTTAGATTAGATATTCATAAAAAATTTTTGGTTCATAAATTATAAGTATATATAATATTTCATATTAGAGTGTTTGTAGTATGCTTGGTGGAAGTGGCAGAGTCTTTAGCTACACAAAAACTCCTTGATCCATCGCTCGGCAGTTTATTCATTTTTATTAAATTCATTTATTATAAAGTGCACAACTTTGGAGCACTTCAAACCAAATTGAGCTTATACATGCTTTCACCCAGACCCTGATTTAGAACAACACGGACTGTATAGGCACAACACAATTTGGGAACCCCCTCATTGAAAAATTATGTGAACCAATAATTGTGTCCTCATTTATCGAACCCTAAGGGATGAAAGTTTGAGTTGACCTATAACCAGCTACCCAGAAATTAACCCGGGTTAATAGCTTTCGAAATCAGACATTGCGGCCATCAAGAAGACATAAAAATTGTAAAAATATTTTACATTTAGAAAAAAAAATTCTGTAATTTAAAATATTTTATTTCTGAAAAAACACAGTTAAAAAGGCATTGTTTTTCTTTCATGTTTTTAAAATAGCACGAATTTCACTTCGAGCACTCTTATTATCATACTGTAAAATGTAATCAAAAATATTGAAGTTTTGCAATTTAAATAACGTTTTGGAAATCAATGAATATAATTTTAAAACTTAACTTAACTTTTAGTTATTTAGTAGAAATCAATAAAAAAAAAAAACATTGAAGTTTTTAAAAATATCTCAGAGCAATAATTCAAAGATAATGGCAATAATTTGTTTTAATAAAAAATAACATTACCATGGAAAATTAAATTCTAGTTCAAACTTTTGAAATGTATAAAAATATTAAATGAGCAATAAATATAATTAAGCAGAATATATGAATCGCTAACAATTAACAACTCATATATTTTGCTTAATTATATTTATTGCTCATTTAATATTTTTATACATTTCAGAAGTTTTAAAAACTTATTTACTGTGGATGAGTGAAATAAAAACGTTGTTTAAGAAGAATTTTTACTACATTTATGAAGTGTTACTTTATATGGCATAAAATTGGCAGTAATTTTTGTTTGACAATTGCTGTTTTCACAATTTTTTAAAACTTAATCACTTTTGATTCAATTCAATTTATTAAAAAGTAAAAAACAGTTTTAGTCTTCGACGGTTGAAATTATTTTTTAAACTTTGTTGAAGAAACTGTCGATGCTCTAGCATAAATTGAGATTGACCTGATGAAAGATGGTATTATTTATATATGTGATCATTAATAAAAGACAATTAGTTTTTAAAGGATCAGATGAATGCTGGCCTTTATTATATGGCTGGTTGTGTATTATATTTTGTGCATAGTTAATGTAACAATATCAGTCTCTTTGTTCCAAAATTAAAATTTATGTTTCGCATAGTAAATTGGGTTTTCTCTTCTCTTTTGTATTTCCTTCGTTTTATTTAAATATTGTTGTGTAAAATTTATTGTCTCTAATGTAATATAAATGTGCAGTAAATATTTTTTAATTCGCATTTTTTATTTTTTATAAATAATAGAGCTTAAATTTATTTATGAATTATTATATTATTGTTTAATAACTTAATTGTTTTACTTTTTTTTCCGTCAATCCTGTCCTCGCCACTACATAAAATAAGTGACTACATAAAAATAAATGTATGGTTTTAGTAATCCCTGATGTGGCAGTATAACTCTTACTTGTTTTATGTTAATTGAGCAAGGAATTTTCTCTAGAAAATCACCTAAACATAGTAAAAATGCATGTTTTATAGATACAAAAAATCAAGAAATTGTTATCTAAATATTAACTCAGACAAAGCTTGATATATTAGGAAACAAATATTTGTTAGTATATTATCTAACCTTTGTTATTGTTTTTAGATAAAATGAATATAAATTTTATATTTGACGTAGCTTTTTATAATTGTAACTCAGAACGAGGAGGTTTAATGCCGGCTCTAAAGGTGAGTTTCCACTCATCCATTTTTTTACGGGAACGGGATAGGAAAGAAAAAAATAATCACGTGAGCATGCGTAGTTTTCCATCGGACATATTAAAACTTAAACTACGCATGCCTTCGTGATTATTTTTCCCGTCCCTTCCCGTTCCCGTGAAAAAAACGGATGAGTGGAAACTCACCTTAACCGTCGTTGGAAGGAAAGAAAACTTTCTAGATAAATGCTCTTCCGTTGTGTTCTGTGATAAGAACTTTACGGCTTTACTGCACTCAAAATTTTTTCTTTGATACTTTACCAATAGAAAAACATTTTTTTCAATAGATTCTAACACATAAATGAATTCTAACAAAAACCTTAGTTTTCTACAAATGTTTGCTGTCAAATTTACAGTTCTAAAGTCTTTAACCGTACTCAAGGTGACTAATCCTTTGATTAAATATTTTTGAGAAGTAGAGATGATTCATTAATTAATCCGCGCATCCTTTGAAACCTAAATGTTACTTTTTTCTGTTCAATTTGATTTGATTCAAAACAAGGATAAAAACTCTTTCAAAAGTCTTAAACTGAGACCAAAAAAGCTAAAAATTACATTTTGTTCTGTCATTTGCAATGTTTCAAAATGTTTTGCTCTGTTTAACATCGCCCACAATAGCTTTAAAAATATTTGTAAAAGATGCTAGTTATTGGTGAAGACCTTTAAAGATATCTAGTGTCAATGTTGCTCAGTGTGCAAGGATTCATTTTCACATGTGTTTGAGGCCCACATAGAATATTATCGTGTAACAAGAATTGATATCACAAGATATTGATATCACAAGAATTGATATCACAAGAGATCCTCCCTTTCACAAAGTATGCTTTCTGATTGTAGAGGTTTGCTTAAAATTGTTGTAGTGTACTGGTTGGTTCTCTTACACAGCAACAAAGGTTTTTTTCTTAACACAGCTTTATTGTAATTATTTATCTGAAAATTCGCTTGCTTGATGGTTCACCGAGGTCGCTATCAATAATTCCAATTAAAATTTTCTAAATTTAATTAGTTAACAATTTTTACGCAATTCCTCTCGACAACTACTATATATAAAATTAGCAAACAAATTTAAAAATAATTTTATAAACATTAATTTTTATTTCGTCTCTTTTAATGTAACAACATCTTTTTACAGCGGTAATTGACGATAAAACCATACGGTCTCTTAGCCAAGCATAATTAAAAATAAATCGAAACAAACATAAAAAAGAATTATTGTTGCAATTTCATGGGCGCCTGTCATTTGATAGTTCCGAAGTCCTTTAAGATCCTAAGGGAGTTAAAGGACCTTTTGACTAGGACATGGCTAATATGCCGATCAAAAATCGAATTAACACATTTCTAAAGTTAAAACTTTATATAGTATAATTTTTCTGAACAAAAAAAGAAACTGATTAACATTTAATTTTTATTTTGTACAATTCTTTACATCTTAAAATATTTAAAATAAGAAAGAAAAAGTTCAGCTACTCAAGTTAAAAATATTCGCAAGCGAACATAAGAATAAAAAATACCTTACTCATCGTTAATTATTATATTATAAACTGATAAAATTTTAATGTATAAATCTGAAAAGAAAGTTTTCCTGAATAAGACCATTTATGATTTGTTACTCTAAAAATATATATTTGTTATAGCAAGAGAATCGGTTCCTAGAACGAACTTTAACAGAACACAAAAATACCAAAAGATATGCAAAAAATAACGTTGCACATCCATCTCAAAAGAATAGCTCATATAAATATTTACAAATGGAAGCAGAATTCTCATCATAATCTGATCATTAAAAAAATAAAAAATAAAAATTAAAAAAATCAAATTATGACGCTCATACTCATACTTCTTGTCACTTTATTTCCAACAACTCGTTTATTGCCTGCTTTCAAATCGATAGCTTTTTGTGCAGCTATTAGTTTCCTTTAAAAAAACAAGAAAATAAAAACAATAATAAACTGTGATTTACTTTATTTCATTTTTATACATTTCAATTAAATTTTATTGATTTTAAAATTTTAATTTTCTTTTAATTAAACTCCATGTAAAAACCTAATGTAAATGTACAAAATTTCTAGAAAATTTAATTTATAAAAAAAAAATTAACAAAACTTCAATAAAAAACGTTTTTAGTTAATTTCATGGGCGCCAATTTTATGGCGCCCATAAAATTGTTTTTTTTAGTTTTCCTTCGAATACAGTATTTGAAATATTGTATTTGAAGAAAACTGAAACTTCAAAAACTGTAAGTACTTTAGTAGGGTTTAAAGACAAACTTAACTATTATGGATTTTTTGAAAATATGAATCAGTTTTAAAAAAAAACTTCTATTTTAAGTTAACATTCAACGAGGAAATAGACTAGTGGTAAAACTCAACAAAATTTAGCTTTAAATTACACTATCTTTAATCTCTTTCTTCCACTTTCCCTATCGCTCCTGATTTCAAACTTTATAGAAATATGAGAAATAACAAGATCTATCTTATTAGATATAAGTTGTAGTTGTCTTCAACTAAAAAATTTATATTAAAAAAATTGATATTAAAATCTTAAAACCAATTTTGATCATATTATGATCCTGGATACAAAGAGGAATACTAAAATACATGCCTAGTGATCTCTTACAATTGGAGAAAGATTTAGCAGATACTGTCAACAATCCCTAATGCATAAATGGAGTTGCAATGGTTAGATGCATTATTTCTTATATTGTTACTGAATTTTGCTACTTTCTTGAACATTTTTTGGCATATTGCTGAAAATTATCAAACCTGAATACAATAAAACCCTGAATCTGCACTTGTTTCTATATTTCATTGAAGCAAATAAATTAAATATTGTATATACAGCGTATGTGTTTCATTATAAAAACAGACAGCAGCAATGTGCTCTATTGTGGAAAAGATTTACAGTATTTGTTACAGTGACAATTCTTTACTTCACTGCAGCACTAAAATTAAAAAAAGATGCACACAATGGTGTGCATTGAAAATCCAGATACATTACCATCAATCTAGGTAAAATTAAAACTACTTAAATATTTTTCCATTATATAAGAAAACTGTTGTCCACATCCCACACTACCATTTTTTAAAAACAGTTTGTCATGCTTTTCAGCATTCCAGAAAAGTCAAAGGTATGATCAGTTATGTATTAGATACCTTGCTTTTGTATTACTAAGGTATTAGCATATTTCCAAAACAAGGTAAGAGTGGAGAACTTGCTTAGGATAACTTTAAAAACTAAATTTTTAATTTTTTTAATTAAATAACTGCTAAATTAACACATTTTAATTCTAATTTCCGAAAATATAAGGTATAACATTTATAAGGTATAACAATTGTGGAAAAAAGCTATATACAATATAATCCAGCTGATCCTACTAATAGAATGCAAAAACTTTTTATATTTACATAGAGTAACTAGAATTATGATTTATTTACATTCAAGTCAAGCGCGACTTCACAACAGACCAGACTACAGAGTGAAAAACTACAACACAAATTAAACTCTAGATTTAACAGTCTATCATTTATTTCATTTTCCTTTGTACAACTTCTATACTACCTGGATGTACTATGAAACCTTTCTCCATGTTCTAACAGCTTTTAGATAGAGGAGAAAGTCAAAATGAGAGTGCAAATGTTTGGGTGAAATTCAGCAACACAACTTCCAATAAGTGTCAAACAGTTCATAAACCAGTTCCTTGTAGTTTTTAATATTCTCATTTTCCAAAAAATAAGAAACCACATGCTTAAATACAGCCGAAGCCTTTTTCTTATCCTCATTTTGCTTTCAAGACCTTCTGATTTTTACATGTGGTCCAGTAAACAGACCAGCTGTAATTTTGACATCTGATAGTTTGAAAACATTCATTCTTAAATGTTTTTTTACAAGAGATCTTATTTTTGTGAACTTTTTCAACAGGTACTAAAGAAATACATTTCACATTGTAGAAAAAAGAAGCGTGACCTTTACTTTCTGGATATTCTCTTTGGAAACTTTGGCAGTGCTTTACAGTATCTCTGTTATCCACAAACACAATAAATAAAGATACTTGATAAACCCACCTTGCATTCTGTGAATCTTTTCAATTACTTAAAGTGGTCCAATCAGATGTAAAGTATGGAACTTGCTGGAGATTTTTAGTTTCATTAACAAACATAAAATAAAGTTTTGAAAAAAATAAAAAATGTTTTAAAAGAACTTAAAATGGGTAAAAAAATAAATCAAAAATTAACAAGAGAACAACGAAAAGCTCTTATGGAAATTAAGGAAAACAAACTTATTTATATATATCCATTTAATAAAGATAATGGTTTTATAAGAATAGAACACGATAAAACTTTATAAGAAATTGGCCAAACGAGAGTTTTAAATAAAGATCCCACTTTTAGTTATGCTAATAAAATGAAAACTCATCTCTCACAACTTAAAAAAAAATAGTGATTTTCAAAAATAGAGTATGATACTATATATCCAAGTGATGCAGTCCAGCCTTGTATGTATGGTCTAATTAAAGCTCACAAACTTGAAAAATCCTATCCTATGAGTTATATCAACTATCGATTCCTGCTTAAACTCCTAATTATAGAATGTCGAACTACTTAATAAAGAAAATACAACCTGTCTTAAACAAAAATAAAACATGTCTGAAAAAATCTTTTGATTTTTTATTAGTAAAGCAAATTATTGGAGATTGACAAATAAAGGCTCAAGTTACATTTAATATAATAAACCAGTACTCATCAATTCCACTAAAGGAAGCCACTTTAATTCTTATAGACTAATTAAATAAAAATGATTCCTACAAATATTCAACCAAGCTTATTATATATTTGAAACAAGACAACTCATAAAGCTTTGTTTACAATTTTGTTTGGAACTAACGAAATCCATAAACTTGAGAATTCTGGTCCAATAGGTCTTTCATTCATGGTCATACTTGCAGAATCTTTTTTACATTAAGAAAAAATGCATTCATAATTGCAATAGCAGTAAATCTGAAAAAAAGACCTGAAATCATATAAAAGATATGTCGACACTCAAGAAGCAGAACAATTCCTACTTATCTTAAACAAACAATACCCTGCAATACAATATACAATCGAAATTACAAGCGAAAATAGAACTTTAAACTTCCTTGATTTAATCATAATAAATAACACCAAAAGTAAATACAAGTTTAAAGTGTACAGAAAGGAAGCCATTACAAATATTCAAATTAAATCTCACTCAAATCATGACCCCGAGATTTTAAACGCAATATTCACAGGGCTTATTCTTTATGCAGTAATTTATATTTACAAGATGAGATTAATTTCCTTATTCAAATATAGAGTAGTCTTCAAATCAAATCCTAATTTAAAAAGACATTGCTAACATCAAAAAACAAAACTTAATTGCCACATAATAGTCAACCTGGAACTTGTTTAATTGAATCCAAATGCTCAATGAGATATGTAGGTGAGACTTCATATTAGGACTTGAACTTAACAACATCTACAAAGTTTAAACGAGGGGAAACTTTACCAGTCTGCAGTAGCCACACATAATATGTTTTGCTCGGAAGAAATAGTGGTAGAATGTAAAAAAAAATTTAAGTGCAAACAAAAAATTTGATTGAAAAGTGTGCAAAGCTCTTGAATTACACAGGTGTTACCATTTGAATGGCAGAATTAATCCAGATAACAAGCAGTTTGTTAAAACTAAACTTTGGACTCCATTTTTTTATATTTTTACGTAAACAAGAAAGAAGCTATTCAATTGCTGATGTCTCTTAAACTGTTTTTAACATTAAAATTTTTTTTGTATAATTTTACAAATTGATGATGCTGGTAACCATAACCAAACAAAAACTTTGAGAATTCCTATTAATGTAATTCGTATAATTATTACATTTGTATTAAAAATTCACTCCTCATATATAAATAATACAAATAAAATATGCACTTATTACATTTGTATTAAATTGCACGTATTATATTTTTGTATTAATATGAACATAAGTATACAAAATAATATGTAAAATTGACATACACATTATTTTACTGACAGATAGTCGTACTAAGATAAGCATAACAAATTTTACAAAAGTAAAATATACCCAGATAGAATTTGGTTTTTAAACTTTTCTTCTTTGAGCTCTTTTCTAAGTTGATCCTAAAATAAACATATGTATGAAAAATAACATGTTTTTAAACAATGTATCCTAAACAGTAGCATGTTTTTATATTTGTGCAAATTATTTTTGCATTGTTATTTGTTAGTATTATTAGTCACATATTGTTGTTCATTACATATTCCACAAAAGGCTAGCTGCTTGTGATGACTGAAATTTTATTTAAATTTTGATACCTAACAAATTATATATATATATATTAAAGATCACCAAGCCCTCAAAAGAAATATGTAAACAATATTTGAGAGACTTTGAAAGACTTTATATTAAGAACAACTTTGTAAAGCCATTTAGTATCAAGCAGTTATTAGAACATAAATCTAAAAGCACAACAAATCTACTGAAGTAAACTTTTTATAATTTTTAACTTAATTTTAATTGTTTAATTTAATCAGTAAAAATTATTTTTTCATTTGTGGCAGTATCATGTTTTATATAACAAGACATTAGATAGTTAATGATAAACAACTTTTAAATAATTAAGTTAATAATAAAAAACTTTTATTAAATAGTTTTTGTATATTAAAATATAAATGGCTGTTAGTTTTTTCTTACTTTAGTCAAACAACCAAGGAAAGATGACTGTAGAATTTCAATAGCAGATGGTCTTTCTGAAGCATTGCAAGATACCATTTGCTAAAACAAAGAAACAATTTTAAAATTTTTAAACTATTTATAATCACTAAAACCTTAATTTTAATGATGAAAGCATCATAATAAAATAAAAATATCTCCAAAACATTTAATAAATAAATACTTTTAATTGACAAAGCTTTTCAATATTTTGAGGTAAATTTTGCACAGTATAAAAAAAACAAAACAATTTTTTGACAATAAAACCAGCTTAGTGCTAACCAAATAAAAATGATAATGAAAATAAAATAATGAACAAGAATGTGCAAGTACACAAGTAAAAGTGCAATTTTAGTCCAGATCTAATAAAAAAATAAAAAAGCGGGGTGGGGGTATTCTTTTTTTAAATTTAAGTTTATAAATTTAAAGTAATATTATTTACAAAACACTCTTAAAACTATTTAAATTATAGTGTGGCTTGCAGCCAAATGCACATTTTCTGACAGTTGTTTTATCATTGTTTCGATAGGATTTAATATGTTGGTATAAGTTTTTTACTTTGGTGAGAAATAAAAAAAAAAAAATCATTTTCAACATATTGAGAATTACTAGGTTGGCATTTTTTTAAGCCTGTTTACACTGATTGTTTTTGTTTTTATCATTGAGTAAAAGAATTACTTTCTAATTTTTAAGGTCGATTTTCACTGATTTTTTTTTGGTTTTGAGATAAAGTTTTTGCTGAAAACAAGTAAAAGTTAACGAACGGGGAGGAGGAGGGGGGATCTTAATAAGTTTGGGGTGGGTAGGAAAATTTTTCTCAAAATTAATAAATGACCCCCCATCCTTTTATTAAGAACTCTAGATAAATCTACTAAGATTAAAAAATCTACCAAGATTTATCTGTTTTACTTCTAGTACATACAGTACTTAAATAAAATATGTTAACTTATATTAATATATTTTTTTGTAACTATAGTATGTGGCTAATGTAGTTACAAAACAAACAACCTGCATGTCTGTTACATGTGCGCTTTTCTTCTTTTCACAATGTGATGATCTTGCCTAATTTCTTATTGGTACATTTTGTTTTAAACAATACAAGAAATTTGCTAGTTTCCTGTTATTAACAAAATTATCTATTGTCTGCACAAATTGCGATAACATAATTATACATGTAAATTTTTATTATAGAGCAATATGTATAAATGGTAAAATGATACATCAGCAAAAAGCCTAAAAGTATTCATATATGTTTGACCATGAGTCTTATTTTGTTGAACTTCTAAGAACCCAAGTCTTAATCTTGGTTTTGTAAAAAGCTTTGGTCTGAGTCTTGGGTTGACTTTTTGATGTCTTGGTCTTGAAGTCTCAAGTCTTGGTCTTGAGCCGAAATGTCTTAGTCTTGATCTTGACCTTTACCGCCTTGACTACATCTCTGCATTTATCAATATGGGAACATCAACAATACTGCAATAACTATTAGCAGCGAACAACTGAGCTGTTTACGGGTTAAAATTCACCAGTCACTGCAAGTCCCAAGTTGTTACAGAAGAGAGATGTGTCATAGTGAGTATATAGTTGCGTCATCTGCAAAAGAGCCAGAAATGAAAAAAATCATTAATATAGATTAAAAATAAAATCAGGACCCAAAATCATGCCTTGTGGTACCCCAGAAGTAATTTGAAAAGAATGAGAGTGTTGTCAGTCATAGACAACTTTAATATTGCAATTAGAAAGAAATAATTCAATAATTTTAAAAACTTTCGTAAATACACTGTATGAAGAAATAATTCAATAATTTTAAAAGTTTTCACTGCATGAAGAGAGCTTATAGAGAAGACTAGAATGCCAGACTTTATCAAAATCTTTAATGGAAGCAGGGAAGTAGAAGTCCTTCACTATTACCAATTAATGCTGCCTTCCTTGCTTCTATCTAATGCATGATAGAACCTTTTTTTATAATGGTTAACAGTAGAAAAAGTCAACAGTAGAACAAGTGGATCAAATTCTGTGTTGATTGTGAGAGAGTAAATTGTTAGTAGCAGGATATTTAAAGATATTTGAAGTTTGTTAGTTAAAGATAAAACATACTTTGCTAATAATAATAATAGAACTGGGATATTAGAACTATTTCCAGAGTTTTTTTTAAAATTAGAACCAGATACTAAATTCCAGCAGACAAGAAAACAAGATTCAGTTGAGCTTTAAAAGTTTAGAGAGTATTGAAGACATTTTAACATTTGTAGTATTGTCACAAGAATGCTGTCAGGATCACAAGGGGTAGAAAAGTATAAATGAGAAATAACCTAAGTAATGGAAGTAGGAGTGATTTAGATGTGTATCAGTGGAATAAACTATTACTTTGGGATGACAGGAATAGAGTAGTTCATTAAATTCAAGAGACAACACAAATTAAAACTTCTTCACAAATAGTTAATAATAAGAAGACCCATGTACAGATGTAAGACTTTTTTTTGTTAATGACACTGTTAAAAATTTTTGAAATGTCTTTCAGTTCTAACAAAAAATTCAGTAGCCTGGACCATAATATTAGACAATACTTTTTTGCATCAAGTTCTTTCAATAATAAACAGGTACTTGTGTTCCAGGTGTAATAAACAGGCGCTTATTCATTTTGGAAAAGAAGAGACTTGACTGAAAACCGGCAAAAAAGAATAAAAGCTTCCACACCTACTTGAATCAAGGAGAGTCAGAGAAAACTATAAAATTTGGTGTTAATGGTTTTTATGTTTAATATTTTTAAATACTATAGTCATGTTTTAAATTATTACACTCAATTACTCATAGGGTGCATAGCTCACTCACTCATAGGGTGCATTGCACCGTAAGCAATGTTATGTAGTTGCTCCAGTCCTGCTAATTTGTAACTCAATTTTGTAACATAGGACTCTTTTCAACTTCAACAGGGACACCATCCATGTGCAAATTGGTACTGTTAATCCTTTGATATTTTACAGCTGTTGCTAAAGTCAGCCTCTCTGAACTATGGTGTTCTAGAACCATTAAATTGAGGTTCAGAGTTGTACTCTCATTAGGAGATAACAGAAAGTAGTCACTATATAGGAGGCACAAGTAAAAACCCATGATTAAATTCAAGAAGATCCAGTGTTAATCATATTTGGCATAAAATTAATGTAGCACAGGTATACAGCTATGCCAACTAATTAGATGAGGCCTTTTAGCATTTGTTAAACAGCATTTTTCTGTTTAAATAACTGTTTCATTTATGCTAAATTAGAGTAAGCACTGGCGTTATGGCATTGACGGTTAACACAAAAGGGATTTTTTTCGATTATGCGATAAAAAGCGATACAAAATCGCATTGAATCGCATGCAATTTTTTAGATAAAAATCGACATACAATATATTGCCTGGCGATTCGCTCTATAAAAATCGCTTTGCAATTTATCACAGCAGGAATTAAAAAAAAAAAAATTTCTACTATTTTTGCGGTTTGTCGGATTTACGACAAATAGTTTTTGTAATAGCAAGTTAAAATATATTTGTTAAGTTAATCTCTAATAAATTATAAAAATTCAAAGTGGTGAACCTAAACTTTCAACACTTCACAAAAAATCATCAATCAATTGAAAGAACCAATGGTAGAAAAGATTTTTATGCAACATGTATACAGTCTCTCTGCTTGATTCCTTGCCTCAACCATCAACTTCAAAACCAGCCTTTAAGAGTAAGTCCAAAAGAACACGGCATCAATTGAATCAAAGCTTTTTACAAGCACAAAAAAAAACTAAAACAATAAAAATAATAAACTCTTGTTGTAACCCATCCTGTGAGTTAATAGATGAAATCAGTTTTGAAATTGATACACCCACATCTACAAATTAAATTCTAGACTCGTCAGGACTTCTGCATCTAGTAGAAAATCTAGATTACAGACATCTTCCTCTTCATAAAATATATTAAAATAAATTTTGGTTATTTTTTTTTTTTGTAATAATAAATGAAACAAAGTCCTGTTCTTACTTTTTTGAATTAGTAACTTGGATTTTTTGCAAGTTTTGTAGTAATTGTAAAAATAACAATAAGTATAACATTTAATTGCTAAATTGGATTTCAATAGTTTATGGAAATATTAGACGATGATAGCGATCTTTGAAACAAATAGTGATTTTTTGATAAAATTGCAGTATGTTGCAAAAATTATAATATAAATGTGATTTAATTGTAATTGCTGCGATTTTTGTGCTCGTAAATGGAAAAAAGTCGCATTTTAATTAGACTAATCAAAATCTTAATGGAAAAATTGCTTTGCAATTATCTAAATACCACAATCGTAAATAATCGCCTGCAATTCCTTTTCTAAAAATTGGTATCGAAATTTACTACATAATCGCATTGCGGTAACGCCCATGCTTAAATTAGAATGCAGGGCAGCCTTTTTTTTGTACTTATTATTTACTATCAAAAGCATAAAAAATAATATCAGCTGCAAAAAGTTATACATATATATACATACATATATATATATATATATATATATATATATATATATATATATATATATATATATATATATATATATATATATATATATATATATATATATATATATATATATATATATACAGCAATAATTTGCCGACCTCGATTCTGTGTTTTATGGTTAGACCTTTGTATCAAATAGTTTCTGCCAACCTGAAGCCAAAGTCAAAAAGATTGAGGTCGGCAAATTATTGCTGACAATTTTTCGTAATTTCGAGGGTTATATATATATATATATATATATATATATATATATATATATATATATATATATATATATATATATATATATATATATATATATATATATATATATATTCCAACCTTTAAATGCATATATATATATATATTATATATATATATATTATATATATATATATTATATATATATATATTATATATATATATATTATATATATATATATTATATATATATATATTATATATATATATATTATATATATATATATATTATATATATATATTATATATATATATTATATATATATATTATATATATATATATATATATATATATATATATATATATATATATATATATATATATATATATATATATATATATATATATTATATATATATTATATATATATATATATATATATATATATATATATATATATATATATATATATATATACATATATATATATATATATATATTCCAACCTTTAAATACAAATTATGGATTTTTTTGACCTCAAATTATTTTATTAACATGCCACAAAACAATTATTAATGATACCTGAAGTAGACTGTTTAGTTCCTTTGGACGATTTTCAAGGTTAGGAAGGCCAATATTACTAATTAAAAAGGGAAATAAAAATTCTTAATAATAAATTTTTTTTACATAAATTTACAGTACCAAATGTGCGATATAAAATAATACCGAATAACTTGCCATTTTGGACCATTTTTGGGTAAATCATCTCCTCCAGCCTTTAAGAAAATTCAAAATATAAAGTATTTTTTAGCTATAAATAAAGCATTCTTTAAATATTACATGATAACTTATACATCTAAAAATATTACATGATAACTTACTTATACATCTAAAAATATTGATTATGAATTTTTTGAATTTGTATTATATGTCTTAATGGTGCTTACAAAACTTTTAGTTTTGTGAGCACCAACATTTTTTAAAAATAATTTTTTTTAACAAATATGTATTTCACAAATAAACAAACAAATTTGTTTTAACTATAATTTTTTTTATTCTCAAAAAAAAAAGGGTAAACATGGGTAACATATACATAGACAACAATAACTTTTTTATATTCATACAAAATCAATTGAAAGAATGATGCAAACAGCCACTGGTCACAAAGAAGGTAGAAAAAATTTAAAAAGCAAGAAAACAACAGAAGATAGAAAAATCTGCATATTAGGAATACACAATAAAGTGAGAAAATTCCAGAGAGCTGATAAAAAACTTTTTAGCAAGAATGTTGTCTAGACTGCAAGCTGCAGGAGAGTCTGAGTGAGAAATATTTTAGCCATTGATCAATTTACGGAATGTGTATGATCAATTTACGGAATTATGGAAGCCATTGATCAATTTACGGAATGTGCCTTTGATTCTATAAAAATCCAAAAAACAATATTTTTGACTTTCTTTTTTATTGCTGAACAGTGCAGTGGATTTATTTAGACGTTGGACTAGACCATATTCAATTAAAACCTGATTCATAAAGATTTTACCAAATTACCTGAGAGTACAGATTACCTTTTTCTACAATCTTTTTAAAAAAACATTTATTGCAAAACATCAAAATCAAAATAAACAAATAATAAAAAAGTAAAAAATATTACCGCTAAGAAAATAGTAAGTCCTAACGCAAAGATATCAGCTTTGGTAAGATTGGAATAATCCTATAGAAAATTAAAAAGTGAAAAAAAAAAAAAAAAACAGTAGAAAGTTATAATAAAAACAAAATTGAATAATTGCTACTACACCTATATTATTTCTAATTTTATTAGTAGCTATATTATATCTAATGTCATTATTAGCTATTTTATATGGCATTTTGTTATTAGATATATTATATCTAATTTTATTATTACCTATATTATATAGATATTTATTATATTTTTATACATTAAAGAATTATAGTTTTATTACATTTTTATACATTACTTATAAATTACCTTTATTGTTAGCTATATTATATAACTATTTATTATATCCTTATATATCACAGAACATATAAATTAACTTTATTATTAGCTATTTAAAATAACTAATGATATAGTTACGTTATTTAACTATATGTTAGATATATAACTGTAAGATAATTTTGTATTTATTTAACGATACGTCAAAGATCCATATTAATTAACAAATTTTGATATTTAAAGCATAATAAATTTAAAACATAAATTTAACATTATATATGTTTAAAATTTTTAATTACAATATTAAAATATCTTTTGTGTACTAGAATGTTTAATAAATTAATATTCCTTGAGTACTTATGTTGTTTAACTTGATTGATAAAAATTTTATATCTTGCTTGTTTGTTCTGCTTTCATATTGCTACTTATATTCATATTGTGAATGTTACTTTTATAATAACTAATATTTTATGTTTATTTTGTGTTTAATAAACTTTTACTTTGTGTTTAATAAACTTTTTTATAATTATTATTGACAAAACGAGTAAATCAATGACATCATTTAATAAAACCGAATACTGACCTCTTGTAGAACTTCAATAGGTAAAAATCTACAATCACCCTCTTCAATTTTTTGATTTTTATTTAGAGATACAACATGGCCAAGATCACCTTAAATCACAGTAATTTTTAAATAATAAATTATTTGGTAAACTAAAAAAAAACAAAAAATTTATTGTATCATTCAAATATGGTCCAATATGTGGAGGAGAACACAATAGGTTAAATATGTGGAGGAGCACACAATAGGTTAAATAAGAGGAGGAGCACATAATAGGATAAATGGGATAACTATACTAGCGCATGGGGGACACTATAGATTTTCTACATTAAAAAGTAAATTATAAAACTATACCCTTCACACTAATTGAAACACTTTATTCTTATAATATTGTATGTTGATAATTCAATCATTAATACCTATTTTATAAACAGTATCATATGGAGATTTCTTTAACTCAGTGTGATCTCCATAATAACCATCATCACTATTACTTTCATCAATAGTTTTTCTTTGAACATGACAAATAAAAACATTTCCTAAATAATTTATTACTAATTTAAGTTAAATAATAACTGTTATATGTAATATATAAAATTCTGAAATCTTTTTAAATATTTAGGTATTCTATATTTATTTAAAGTAACTCAATTTAAAATTATAATTAAAAAAAAATGTATGATATGATAAATTTAAAATATAATAAATGCAACATGAATATCAATCCAAAATTAAGACAAAAGTAGAACTTCACAGAAAAAGGATGAGACTTAATTGAATGACGAGTAACACAAGAATGAATTTTAGTAGATGGCACAAGAGACGCTAGCTCTTTAGAGCAGCGTCCATTATAGTATTTATAGAAAAGAGAAAGAGAAGCAACACTACAACAATGTGATAATTGTTGAAAGCTTCTGAAAGAACAGGTCCAACTATGTTTACAAAGCATTTTTGCATCTTGTCTATAAGAGAAAGAGCATCATTAGAAAATCCACCCCAGATATGATAACAGTATTCCATTCAAGGCTGATTTTAAGATTTGTAGAGATAAAGAATAGAATCCGGAGTAAGAAAGTGTTGATAAAGAGATGCAACCTTAGCAGATGCTAATTCTGCAACAAATTTGATATATGATTTCCAAGAAAGATCAGAAGTAAGAGTTAACCCTAGAAGATGAAGGGTAGATGACTTATCGAGTACATTACCGCTCATAAATAAAGGAAGGTCAAAATTATTGCAATAACAATTGGCTGAAAAAAAATGAGTTTTATCTGAATTAAAGTACACCAGCCACTGTGAGCCCCATGCTGTAGCAGAAGTGAGATCAGAGAGTCAGAGAGTGTTGGCTTCTTATCATGACAAGAATGATAGTATCATCAGCAAAAAATGCCACCTTAGATGTGAAAATACCTGGAAGATCGTTAATGTAAATTAAAAGAGTAAAGGTAAGGTAAAGATTGAACCTAGAGGAACCCTTGAAGTTACAGAATAAGAAGAAGAATGCCGTCCATTGAGGACAACTTTTATACTACAATAGGAAAGAAAGGATTCAATAATCTTAAAAATGTTACCAGATACACCGTAAGAAGAAAGCTTATGGAGACCAGCATCCCAAACTTTATGAAAAGCTTTAGAAATGTCAAGAGCAATGGCCTTAACCTCTCCATCTTCATCTAACACATGATAAAACCAATATATATATATATATATATATATATATATATATATATATATATATATATATATATATATATATATATATATATATATATATATATATATATATATCAATATTATATGGGTGTAAGTTATATTTACTTTAAACTAAAAAAAAAAATATTAACCAAAATAAAATTGAGAAATTACCAGGTTTTATATCCATGTGTGCAAGGTTTAGAGAGTGTATATATTTTAGTCCCTAAAATAAATATGCAATGTAATATTTAAAAATTCAAAACCAATACTATAGTAGTATTTAAAAACCAGGTAATATGGAATACATTATAACAACAAATAATACATATATTATCCACAATGATGTCATAAGCACAAGTTTTATTCACATGAGATGATGTTATGCATTTGGAAATTAAATCACTTTTGATATACACACAAAACTACCGCTGTGACAACTTAAGTTTATAGTTTTGCTATAAACATTTTAAAGCTTATTTAAAAATTTAAAACATTTGTAAAAAAACAGAAAACTGTTGCTTATTCATCCAATTACAATAAAATTTTTTTACATATTTGTAAATACATAAAAGATATTAAACATATTTGTCAAGGTATATATACATAAAAGCATAAAAGATACATATACATATTTGAAGTGTAAATATTTTATATTTTTATATTTGTTTTAAATATATTTGCATGCCTACTTTTTATAGAAGGCATCAGATTTAATAAATAAGAGATCTGAATCAAGTGTTGCATGATCTGAATGGTGGTAAAAAGAAATATAAAGCTTAAAAAATTTCGAAGACTGAAAAAGGTTGAAACAAGATTCTTTAAATATTGAAGTTAAAAGAATAAAAAGTACAATTGAATTATTCACTTTATAAATCAACAATCAATCTCAGACAGAATGACTTTATGTTTATCAAAATGTTTAATTGTGACGATGAAATCAAATTTTCTTATAAAATGCAGACTATACTTATGTAATGATTGAAAATATTATTGTTCAAATATGATACATGTTATATACTGAAAAAAATTTCAGATTTATCCAGATTTGAATTAGAGTTAATAAAACCTCAAACAAAATCTTGAACATCGAAAATAGTAACAAAGAAAGAAGACCTTAATTTTATTATCACATGCTCAAAAAATGTATGCAAAGCTTGTCATTAATAGCGATATCGAAAGCAGTTAATCATTTGTCAATGCCTCAATGACAATGCAATGCCTTTTCCAAGCTATTGCTCAACCACTGTTAAGCAATAGCTTGGAAAAAAGCTATATTGAAAAAATGCTTCAACTGCAAACAATTTGACAACAGCGACAGATTATTTAATAATTGTTGACTAAAAAAAAAAATTCTTGACTAAAAAAAAAAGTAGAATAAAACAACTCTTTATCAACAAAATTTTTTAAAAAACAAAATTTTTAAATTGCATAATATAAACAAACTTAATAAAGAAATAGAAATTTATAAATATTATTTTAATATAAATTTGTGTGTAAAACTTTTTGGTGGGTGGAAAAGAGCAAAAGGAATAAATTAAAGATTATAATAATTGTGAGACAAATGACTAGAGGATTCAAGTTTTTTCAGAATAAGAAATAATATAGCTGCCACAGGCCCCAGTCAGCCCATTTTTTTTTTACAAATGTTTAAATGTTAAATTTTAAAAAATAAACTGCACCCTAAAAATATTTCAGTATGTGTTTGAGACCAGTCATCCAATATCTTAATAACAGGATATATAATTAATAATTTTAGGTTTTTGTGCAATGCGTAACAGATAATTGTTTCTTAGCTTTACTTTCATACTTTCTATTAATTAAATCTATTGTCTAATACAAATGCAGTTCTATTTCCACTAAAAAAAAAGGTCAGAATTTCACAACGATTTTTACTAATTTATTTTGTAACATGTTATACAATAGGGTACGTCATACTTTTAAAAACTTTTAAATTAAAAAAAAAAAAAAAAATTGGGGAGTGATTTTATTATGTGGTAGGTATTTCTATGCAACATTGAAATTTTTTTTTTTTTGGGTAAAAATGAACTTGAAATATGCGACATTTAAATAAATAACATTAAAATGAAAATAGTAGATAATTAATTTTTATTACAAATGGTTGTTAATTCTTTTACCAGACAAAAAAGTAAATGCATATATATATATATATATATATATATATATATATATATATATATATATATATATATATATATATATATATATATATATATATATACATATATATATATATATATATATCAACCCTCAGAATTAGGAAAAATGAGGTAATAATTTGCCGACCTCAATATTTTTGAGGTTGGCATTAGGTCTGCAAAAATTATTTGATACAAAG
Organism: Hydra vulgaris; assembly: GCF_022113875.1. Classification (NCBI taxonomy): domain Eukaryota; kingdom Metazoa; phylum Cnidaria; class Hydrozoa; order Anthoathecata; family Hydridae; genus Hydra; species Hydra vulgaris. The sequence goes on from NC_061157.1 coordinate 38,145,446, forward strand.
GTCTGACCATAAAACATAGAACAGAGGTTGGCAATTTTTTACCGACCTCAAACTCTTTCAGGTTGGCAGTTAGGTCGGCATTTCCAAATGCCGACCAGAATCCTGAAGGTGAAAAAATGGCACCAAAAAAATCTGGAAATAAAAACACCAAAATAATTTGCTCATGCTTTTTAGTTCATTTGCTCTCATGAGTGAGGATGTTAAACTCTAAAAAAGTATTAAAATTTAAAACCTGCAGATAAATTTCCCAAAACTGTTATATGTGAAACATCAAAATGTTCTGTGGACGCACATGGATTTGTCCAAATGTATTATAATTACATAAAATGTTAAAACAACAAACATGTTTTTATGGAAAATAGAAGTTTTACTAAAATCAAGCTTGAACATCAACTAAACAGTTTGATTAAATCTTTCTTGGATTTCAGATTTGGAACAATATCTCTGTACTCTATTCTTGCTCTAATAAAACCATCAGGTCTCTGAAAACCACGAACAGCTGCTGCTTCAGTCACTTGTTTAACAACTCTTTCACAAAACTGGGTGTGGAAAGGGTAGTAAGGTACTTCCATAGAAGAATCTATTACTTTTTGCAAAATTTTTTGTTATATTACATGTAAAATCTGGTTCCAAGATTTGTTCGTTACTCCAGTCAATGAGTTCAAGGAGAGTCATAGCATCAAAGTTAAGTGTAGGTTTATTTTTGGTATCTTACACTTACATCACCTTGCTCTGAATCTCCCCTAAAGCCAAAGAATTGCTTGACCAGTTGTGAGCCACCTGCAATCGCAAAGATTACCACATTTTCTGTTGACAAGTGAAGAGTTTAAGATAACTGATAGCTTAGTGAAGCGTCAGTTGAAAACTAACTTGTAGCTTAGTGAAGCGTCAGTTGACATTTTTAAAATGTCATCTGGAATTTGATTCAAAGGTTCAATCTGTCTAATTGGTTCAATTTTTCCAATTCGTTTTAATTGATTTACTTTTGATAATAGTTTGCCTATAGACCCTATAAATCCATCCTTGGAGGTTGTAGGTCCATCAAGATTTGCATAATAAGGTGTCTTAAAAGTAACTCATTGGTATGTAACATGCAAATTGACCAAAAACATTTTCTTCCAATAAGTTTCTCCAGGTGAGTTAATAATCCGCCATGGTTACCAGATCCAGTCATTGAATTTGTAGAATCTGATCCAATTGCAATTATAGTTTGATCAATTCCTCTAGGAACCATCCAGATATAAAGACTGATTGCAGCCTCTTTAGATGATTTGTTTGGAAACTTTTAAGGTGTGTAATGGGTCTAATAGCTTCCATCTGGTTCAGAAGTAACACTTATGTTCTTTTGCTTTTCTTTTCTTCAACGAAATGCTTTAGTAATTGAATCTTCAATCAAAATTAGAGTCGGATCTTTTCTTCCGTCTACAAATATACCTTTGATAGGAGCTTCAATAATTAGTTTTTTTGACAAAACTCTAGTTTTAGCCATAACCTCTTGTCTGGCTCTCAAAATCTTTTTAGATCACATGCTAAACTAGCCATTTTTGGAGTCAAGTAATTTGATTTGATCAAATCTTGAAGGAAAGCAGAAACAATTGCAGATGTAGCAGCAGGAGATATGTCGACTTGAAGAGATGCTAGTACTGTATTAGGCATCTTCATGTAGTTTTATTTAATGGTAATAAATAGGTAAGTTTTTTGTTTGATATTATTGGAGCTGTCTTCTGAGGATTCTTCATTTGCATTTTTAATTTTTTCAGATGAAGTTTCTTGATCTAAGTCATATCCCACTGATTTATAAACTTTGCCTGTGTATTAAAGTGAGGTTTTTTAATCCAATTTTTTTTCTTTCTAAAGATACAATATCTGTTATTTTACGTTTCACTGCTTTAACCTATCTTTCTGTTTCTTCCTTGTCTAGTTGATATATTTGGTAGTCTGATTTTTCATCAACCTTATCTCTTTGAGCCATAATAAATCAAGTTGTGGCAACTTGAGCTATAGAACAAATGCATAAAATATGAACTCCTGCAGAACAATTTTTAACCTCCTTAAAAGGAGAATTTCGATCTGCACAAAGTAAAATGTTACACCTATATTTTATTCTAACAATTTGTCCAGCTTACCTTCCCACAATTTGACAGTTTTTACTTTCATTTCTTTTTGATTAGAAATGTCTCTAAACTTATGCCAGGCAGTTAAAATTTTATCTGATAGCGTATTTTGAGATATGACAACAGGGGTCTCAAACAAAGCATTGAATTGAGACCATTGTTGCAATACCTAGTCTGCCAATACCTCTGAGATTTCTTTTACAGGTAGATAACATCTCTTAAAAAAAACATACAATTTAAACTGTATTAACATTGTCGTTTGAAATACTTGAACTGTCAAATCTTTGGACGCCCATTGAACATCTATTAGACATCTGAACACCCAGCGGGTGTCCAGATGTCTATTGGATGTTCTGTTATTAAACGTCCTGTTCCCCTTTAAAATTCTATTATATCGTTTATATTGTTTCAAAAAAACTCATCTATCAAGATCATTAGAAAGAAGCAAACTTTTCTGAATATGTAGTACATCTCTCAGTCTAGGAACTTCAGTTTTCAACCAATCTTTTCCTACTCCAAGATACTTAGTTAAATTAGTTGTAGAAGAATGTCTAGTTTGTTTCAATTTTAAACTCTCCATATAACAGTATTCTATTTTATTTATTTCTTACTGTAAAATGAAAACAATTATAATGAAAAACCACAAATAAAATTCAACAAATATTGTAACTTTTTGATATTTAAATATACACTATGAAATTAACTACTAACGCAAAGCAAATAACAAGTACAAAGTAACTGTATTCTATAATTCAAAGATTACAAAAACAAATGGACTTATTAAAAATTGGATAATTAAAAATTTAGAAGACATTAGAAAAGTTTTGTTAATTTTTTGTCATTTGATGACATTTGCTTTTTTACATTTTTCAAGTTAGTTTTTACACAAAAAATAAAAAAATAAAATTTTTTTTGGTTGAATATTGCTTAATTTACCCCAACACATAATAAAAATATTCCCCAAATGTAATTTTCAAAAATTTTTTAGTATGACATACCCTATTATACAATCTAAAATATTTCACTTACAAGTTTTACGATCTTGTATGGAGAAAGAATAAATTATATAGTTTTAAAAATAAAAATAAATTTAAAATTATGCATATTTCCAGACATTTTATTGCAAAACAAAATCTTTGAATAAAATTAAAGCAGCTAGGTTGTATGATCCCCCATACTTTCCACAGATTACATATATTATTCATTTCTTAGTAACAGCATGCAACATATTTCTATTTTACAAAGATCAAAAGTTTTAGAAAGAGTGGTTCATTCTTAACTCATCATATTTAGAAAACATTTAATTTTGTACAACAATATCATAAAATATATAAATTAATTAAATTTCTTGACTAAATAAAAAATTACTTATTATATATATATATATATATATATATATATATATATATATATATATATATATATATATATATCATATATATATCATATATATATATATATATATATATATATATATATATATATATATATATATATATATATATATATATATATATATATATATATATATATATATATATACATATATATATACATATATATATACATATATATATACATATATATATATATATATATATATATATATATATATATATATATATATATATATATATATATATATATCATATTTATGTAACTATAAGCATATTTATTGAACTTGTTAAATTTGTTAACTCACTTTACAAAGCTGCAGTATAAGTTGCTTGAGGTCAACAATTTCCATAAGGACTTTTTCTAACCGATTTTGCATAATTTTTTCATTTAAATTTCCACCTCAAAATAAAAATAAATTAATTATACTTATGTAAGATTTGTATTTTGCATTTTCAATTTTAAATGAAAAGACAAAATAAAAAATATTTAAAATGAAAGAATCACCTTGAAATATAAAAGTTTTTGAAAAAAAAAAAAATTTTTTGTGACATTTCATATAAGCTTCTAGAAGCAATTTTTATGTTATATTTCAATATAACAGATAAATATTGTTATATTAAGTTATGGCATTACTTTTTTAAAATTATTTTCTTGGTTGCATGACATCACATTAACACACTAAAGTAATACTGAATTATAAAATACTTAAAAAAATATGAATCATAATATACTGAATTATAAAATGTTTAAAAAATATGAAAAAAATACTTAATACTATTAAAATTTATAACATCTTTATTTAAAATTTTTTATCCTACCACAGAACAATTTCTTTTCAATACTATCAAATAGTAATGCAATTTCTTTGCAATACTATCAAATAGCATTGTAAATAAATTGCTCTGTGGTAGGATAAAAGGTATTTAAAAAAAAAAAAAATGCTACAATTTTATAAAGCATGTACATGAAATAAATAAGAGACAATGCACCGTTTCAGTGGTTGCATAAACAATTTTTTTTTTCTGTTTATATTTTATTGGCAACATGTAATGATTTCATAAAACTTTTTAGTTTTCCCATTTAACTTAAAATAAGTTTTAAAAATGACAACTGCAGAGGATGTTAGAAAAAATATTTTGAAAAGCATAGAAGCTACAATCCTATAGCAAAAAAGTTGCAAATATACCCCTACACTGTTAGTTGTGTTATATAACATTTTTTCCTGACAAAATCAATCATATACAAACCTGGTAATGGAGGAAAGGAAGTTATTCAAGATATAGAACTGGTTAACAGTTTTATATCAGTTTTATAACAAAAGTTCGACATTAGTTTTTATTAGTCATCAAAGCTTATACAAAATAAAAACTTATTTCACCTATTCCTTAAAAAAGCCTCAATAAATTTTTAAATCAATAAATTTTTGCTTCCTTTTTTTATTTCTTTTTTTAAATTTATTTTTCTATTTATGCATGCCATTCTTTGTTAGATTAGTCTTTGTTAAAATGGATGATAAAATTTCTTGCAACAATTAAATTAATAACATAATTCTATTATGTGTTTAATTGCATTTTATTACAAAGTAATATGTATAAATGATAAAATAATACATACATGACAGTCTTGTCCGTTTGAAATTTAATGTCAGCGCACAAAAAGGCGCTGGCAGGATGGTCATTTTTAAGTTAACCTGGGCAATTTAAAAATTTCATTATGTCTGCTATTTAAAATATAATATTATTAATCATTCACTGTCATGAAAGTCACTGGTAAAGAACAAGTTAAAATTCAATAACTCAAGATCAAGTTCAATCAAATAACTAAAATTGAGAAATTACTCAAGTTAATAACTAAAGTATTACTTTAATAAACTTTAAAAAAAATGAAGTTTTTTTTTCACATTATAAAATGTCTGAAATATATAACTTTTACCATTACAAAACTCATTTTGAATTAACATATGATGATCTTCTGCCCAAGCAGAATAGTATTGTACAACATGTTGGTGATGACCAAGAACAGCATGTGCCCAAACTTCGCGCAAAGCCATTTTTCTTTTAAAGATAAAAATATGTTAATTATATTTAAGTATATATATATATATATATATATATATATATATATATATATATATATATATATATATATATATATATATATATATATATATATATATATATATATATATATATATATATATATATATATATATATATATATATATATATATACAGTATGGTGCAAAACTGAACCAGAGTTTTTAAAAAAATACAAAATTATGGTTTATTTTGTTTTTGATATATTAGCGCTGTCTGGATTATTACAGTAGTAAAGTGCTAATTTTTATGACTTTTTACGCCTCCTCCTTTTACCCCAATTCACAAGTATTTTTATCTAGTGACAAACATCTTTTGACTCAGTTTTGCACCATACTTGATGAAGGCAATATCTTTATTATTTTTATCAAATTAATTTTATAATTTTGAGTGCAAATAAATTGACTATATTTATATCTAAAATAATTTTCTGTTTTCATAAATTTTATTGTTTAAATTTATTGCTTTTGATAGTTTTTTAATAAAATGAGAATTTCAAAGACAGAGAGCAATTTAATAAAAAAGATGATCGAAGAAGGAAATACAACTCGTAAAATTGCTTCTAAATTAAAAGTTAGTCAAAGTACTGTGCAACGAATTAGAAAAAAATGTGGACATATTCTGAAAAAAAATGTTGGCGGTCGACCAAAGAAGCTGAGTGCGGTAGACAGTAGAAGAGTAATCAGATATTTGACTACTGGAGAAGCAAAATCGACATATCATGCAGCTAAACTTTTGCAACGCGATACAGGAAAAAATGTGAGCAGGTGGACAGTGCAGCGAGATCTCATAAAAAGTAAATTTCGAGCAAATGAAAAGAAGAAAAAACCATTACTTAGTAAAAAAAATATCAAAGCAAGATTAAACTTTGTAAAAAAATATGAAAACTTTACCGAAGATGATTGGAAGAAAGTTATTTGGTCAGATGAAACTAAAACCAATGGAGCTGGAAAAGAGAAGGTGAACCATTAACCCAAAAAGATTTTATTCAGACAGTAAAACATGGGGGAGGCAATATTAAACTATGGGGGTGTATGACGGCTTATGGATTGGGACCTATTCGAAGAATAGTTGGAAACATGAATAAGGAAATGTATCTTGATATTTTACAGCATGAATTATTGGAAACTGTTGAAAATATGCCTTACCCAATAAATGAGGTCATCTTTCAACAGGACAATGACCCAAAGCACACTGCTAAAATGGTTAAGAATTGGTTAGCTTCGCAGGACTTTCAGGTGCTAGAATGGCCAGCACAAAGTCCTGATTTGAACCCAATAGAAAATTTGTGGTCACAATTAAAAAAAGCCCTCGTTAATAACTATTCTGACCCTCCATCATCCATTAATGTGTTATATGAACGAGTTCAAGAACAGTGGAAAAATATTTCGTTAAACCTTTGCGAAAATCTTGTAAAGAGCATAAATAGAAGATTAGCAGCAGTTAAAAAAGCTAAAGGATTAAGGACAAAATATTAAAAATTGACAAAATTGACAAAAATTGACAGTTTTTTTATCGTGGTGCAAAAGTGATTCACCATGTTTTTCATTTATTATTTTGTAAGTAAATATTTTTCTTCAATAAATACTTAATAAAAATTGTTTTTTTAATAATAGTTCCTACCAGCAATATTAATTCTCAAAATGCTTAATTCTTTATAAGAAAATAAAAATATTATGCATTCTGGTTCAGTTTTGCACCATACTGTATATATATATATATATATATATATATATATATATATATATATATATATATATATATATATATATATATATATATATATGTATATATATATATATATATATATATATATATATATATATATATATATATATATATATATATATATATAATATATATATATGTATATATATATATATGTATATATGTATATATGTATATATATATATATATATATATATATATATATATATATATATATATACATATATATATATATATATATATATATATATATATATATATATATATATATATATATATATATATATTATATATGTGTATATATATATATATATATATATACATATATATATATATATATATATATATATATATATATATATATATATATATATATATATATATATATATATGTATATATGTATATATGTATATATATATATATATATATATATATATATATATATATATATATAATATATATATATATATATATACATATATATATATATACATATATATATATATATATATATATATATATATATATATATATATATATATAAAATGCTGTATTGTAAAATTGTTTCTCACAAAAAATACACTTATAATAAAATTTAATCAGATTTAAAAATAAATTCAATAACAGTTTAGATAATGTTCAGACATTAACCACTATTCTTTATTTATCAAAGGTCAGGTCAGGTTATCCTGCTGCTGGCAACATGTAACCAAGTACAACCAGCTTCATTTCCTGCTGTCTTGTAGTATACGCTTTTTTAGGCAAAGCTTAGGAATTGTTAAGAGTAATGAGGCAATTACTTGGACTATTAAATAGCATACAGAGTACTATGTGTGCTTTAGTCAAGTTCTAGAATAAACTTAAAAATTAATAAAGTGCCAAAAACTATAAAGCATAAAAAACCATCATCATCACCAAGTTCTCTGAACCTACTATTCACTAATATTTATGGTCTTTGAAATAACTTATCTTCTGAGTGTTACCTCTTGCTAAGTTCACCAGACTTACTTGCTCTTTTCAAAACTAATCTGAGTTTTGCTGACTGGTCTTGTGATCTTAGTGTTGATAGTTATCTTCCTTTAATTCATAAAGACTCCAATAGTCACATGCTTGGTCTGGGCATTAACATTTGTAAAATTTCACTAATTTATCAAGAAACTAGGTTTGAATCCACTGACTTTTCTTTTATGTGCTTTCATTTAGCACCACTTCACTCTACCCCCTTTCTCTTTGTGCTATATCGCTCTCCTTCATCTCAAGACAGCACTCTTTCGATGTTATTTCTGATCAAATTGACAAGACCCTCTTTTTTCATCCATCAGCCAATATCATTGTTGTTGGTAACTTTAAAGCATCATCTGAATGCTCATCAAACTGAATGGCTTGGGTCTAGTGTCAGAGACTATGGAGGCTTTAAAGCCCATAACTTTTGCCTTTCTCAATTCCTAACTTAAATAATCAACTTTCTAACTGGCTTTCCAGACATACCGGAATCATTTACCTTCTCTACTCAACTTATGTCTTGTTTCTGATCCTAGTCAGTACTCAGTTTCTCCACATTCACCCTTAGGTGTTTCCGATCATGGTTTGGTCTCTCTAAAACTATTATCTTATTCTTCTTTATCATCAGACTCTTCTTATCATCGTACATCTTACAACTGACTTAAAGCTGGCTAGAACTCTTTCCGTGATTTTTTTTGTGATGGCCCTTGGGTAGAAATCTTTTGCCTTCCTGCTGACTAATGTGCTTCTTTTGTAACTTTTTGGATTCACGCTGGAATTGGAATCTTTTATTCTCGATGATTCTAAGTCAAGCCTCACTGGTTCACTCCATAATTTCCTTAAATCATGCTGCTGCAATTTCCAATTGAAACCATTACTTCCATATCTATCAGCAAAATAATTCTCCAGAAAACAGACGCCTGTTTACTATTGCTAGAAACCATCGTAAAAAGATTTTGTCTAACGCCAAAGCCCGCTATTCTCAGGTCAGGAAATCTTGTACTTCATTTCAAAGAATCTTCAAAAGTATCAATAATAAAGGCATATCTGTTATTCCACCTCTCTTGTATGGTTTAGATTTGTCACCTCACCTAATGACAAACCTGAATTGATAAGCTAGTTGTGTTCTACCTGACATAGCTGACAAACAGATTGTTATATTCTTGCAGAAATATTCTCCGGAGCTGTTATCTATACTTTCAAAACTAATTAACAAAGGCTTATCAAAGTCTTGTTTTCTGGCCTGCTGGAAAATGGGCGTCTGCTATCCCTATTTTCAAAAACTCTGGAGAGTGCCTCATCTAACGACCATCCTATTAGTCTTCTTTCTATAGTAAGCAAGGTTTTTGAATCTTTAATTAACAAACACTCTCTCATCATGAATCTAATAACTTACTTTCTGATAACCAATATGGATTTCGATCTTCTCATTCTACAGCTGATTTGCTAACAGTAACCCTCGGAATTAGGGTCGGCAATGCCAACCTTAAAGTGTTTGAGGTTGGCAAAAAATTGCAGACCTTGTTTTTATGTTTTATGGTATGACCTTTTTTTGCCGACCTGATTCTGACCTGTAAAAGATTGAGATCGGCAATAATTATTGCCAACTTCATTTTTCCTTTTCTGAGGGTTCTAACAGTAACAACTGATAGATCCTATTGTGCATTAGATAGATGTGGAGAGGTTAAGGCTATTGCTCATGACGTTTCTAAAGCTTTTGCTAAAGTTTGGCATGCTGGTCTGCTCCATAAGCTTTTTTCTTACGGTGTATCAGGTAATCTTTAAGATTATTGAATCTTTCCTTTCTAATTGTAGTATTAAAATTAAAAAGGATCTCACTTCTGCTAGAGCATGGGGCTACCAGTGGCTAGTGAACTTTAATTCAGATAAAACTCTACACAGCAATAATCTCTTTTTATATTTATGAACAGTAATATACTTGATGAGTCATCTACCCTTCAACTTCTAGGATTAACTTTTACCTCCGATCTTTCATTGAAACCATATATCAAACCAATCACAAAATTAGCATCTGCTAAAGTTCCTAAGTGCTCCAGAAACTCTTATTCGTCTAGTTTTTTTTTAAAGTAGTTGATAAAGTAATAATTTAGTAGTTTAGTCTGCAACTTATCACAAACCTATTTCACAAAGCATTAATGGAAATACTAGTGATAATGAATGAACCTGGCTATCTAGTCTGGCTATCTACCAATTAGGCTATCTATTTAGTTCAAGGTATAAGCAACTTTTAAAATTTAAAATTTTTATTCAGTTGCAGTAGCACCAATTCAAAATGCTTTGTAAATAAGATTCAAAATAACCTTACTACTCACATGATTGAATAACAAAATGCACTTATATTTAATAACTTAGTATTTTTGCATAATTTCAATTAAACACTTACTTAAATTTTTATCAGTTTTTAACCAATCTTTTACAGGAAGACGTGCACGTCTTTATATGACCAAGCAAATTACATTTAGCTTTGACGACGGTATTTGACATACTTTTAAAATTTAAAAATGCGCTACAAAAACTTATTAAACTTATGTAAATAAAAACATTAAACAAGAAAAGAAAACCTTAACAAATGAGAAAAGAAAAAAAATTCTTAACTAAAGCAAAAATACACACAGTATATATATATATATATATATATATATATATATATATATATATATATATATATATATATATATATATATATATATATATATATATATATATATATATATATATATATATATATGTGTGTGTGTGTGTGTGTGTGTGTGTGTATGTGTGTGTGTGTGTGTGTGTGTGTGCGTGTGTGTGTAACCCAACTAAAACAAAACTCATCAAACTAAAATGCTTTGTCTATTTAACTTACGCATTAAAAAACCATTTCATTCTTTGCTTTAACATTTGTACATTGTTTTTTAAAAAAATATATTTCAAAAGATAAACATTTATTATAAAAAATACATAATTATATGAGTAAAAAAAAACAACAGTTTATTAATACTTATTATAAAAATTTATTGGAAGTGTTTTGTTACTTCATTAAAAAGCGTTTTGATAGTATAAAAGCATTTAAGATCAAACTTATTTAATTTTAACAGATTTCTAAAACATTTTCAACAAAATTTTGTTTATCTATTCAAATTAATTAATTTTAATGATATTAAAATTTCGTTAAAGAGACTTTTGTTGTCGTAGAATGTCATCGTTAATAAAAACAAAACAATTCTTTTTTTTTAATAACGATTATTATATAAAAAGCAAATAATTTATATTATAAATTAAAAAAATATATACAACTGTCAATTATACTTTTAAAAATAAACATTATCAAGAAATTGTTAAAAAAAAGCGTTTCGCAAACATAAAAACATTTGTTAAGAAGTTTTGCTGTAACTTATTTCACTCAAGGCGTAATTCAAAATATTTTTCATCCAGCGCATTTTTAAAATGTTTTTTGAAATAGCCGCGGTCAAATAGTCAAAGCAAAGTGTAATTTGTCTGGTCATATAAAGACGTACGATCGTACGTCTTCCTGTGAAAGATTGAAAACTGTATCAATCCTAAATTGTATAACTATCTCTTTAAGTTAATGATATAATAAACTATACATACACTGAAATTAATATATATACACTGAAATAATTATCAGATACTTTAGTTTTTGGCAAGTTACATAAACAACTATCAATGAAAAAAAAAAATTAAAAAAAAAAATTTTAGCTGTTAAAATTTTGAGTTAGTTACTCAAGCTACTGTTAGTTCTAATTGATTGTAACAACATTCATTTTTATTGGATACTGGCAGTGAAATTGGAAAAGCTGTAAAAATTTTGTTTATTGTATTATTTTTTAAATTGTATTTACCTCTATTGCTGAGGGGCCACTTTATTCATAGATGCTACTCTTTTTTTATTGGCTTTACAACCCTCAACAATTGATTATAAAAAAAATACTAAAAAATTAGGTCTGTTATTAAGTGATTTATGTTGAAATTTATTGATAATTAATCATTACTACATAGCACCATTACTAAATCGTATCGTTACTATATCCTATCGTTACTACATAATATCATTACTAGATAGCATCATTATTATATAACACCATAACCACATAGCATCATTACTCATGGCTCAATTTAATGATCGGACATCGTTTATCCTCGAACCATTCTTGAGACCTGCTAACAAAGGGCAACAAACTATTGTTAATTTTTCATAAAAAATGAACAATGGTTAGTTACCCCCATAAATTATATCTTTAAAAAATGGAATACAATGTTATTAAAGACTTACTCATCCAATGATCCAGCAATAGGTTTTGTTGATCGTTTTAAAGCATAAAAACAGCCATCTAAATAATTTAATCCTTTTTAATCTTTTTATGACATTTACAACCCTTTTTAATCATTTTAAACATGATAAATACACACATACAAAAGAAAAAAAAAATTAATAAAAAAATTGAAAAATTGATGCTATGATAAAAATGAAGTTTGCATTATAACTTTTAATATATATATATATATATATATATATATATATATATATATATATATATATATATATATATATATATATATATATATATATATATATATATATGTATATATACATACATATACATATACATATAAACTATGCTAGTGTATTCTACAAATAGAGTGCTCAATGTTCTTAAAGAACAGAACAGTAATAAATTAGTAAAAACACATATCAAATTATCTTTAACAAGTTGTTTCACCATCAGTAGATTCATCAAGAGGCTTGGAAAAACCAGGAAATCTTCATGATGAACCTACTGATGGTAAAACAACTTGTTGAAGAAAATTAGATAAATGGTTTCACTAATACACATTCGTGGTTGTGTGACGGTACATGATAAACTAAACAATGAAATTGTTTATCTTGACTTTGATTACAGGCAAATTTGTTTATTCTTACTCTTCTTATTCCTAAAATTATATGCTTTAATTTGAAAGCTGAATTTACTTATACTTTTATTAACATATTGTTTTTAGAATAATTTTATTTTGAGTTATTTTATTGTTATACTTAAAAGTAACTTATTTATGCATTGTTATCTATATGTGTTCAAGTATAAAATTATAATAAATAATAAAGAATTTTGAGTAAACTGCTCATCTCAGTATCATTTTCTTTTTAAAATTGAAATAAAAAGTGTTCCTCAAAAATTGTATTTATTATTTTAAAAGTTTTCTTTTCATAGCAAAAAAAAAAAAAAAAAAAAAAAAAAAAAAAAAAAAAAATGTATATTTTTTTAAACTGAGTTTTTCTAATATTTTTTAAAATAATGGTTTGGGTCTGATTTGGGTCCAAATATTTGTTTACCAGTATTAATTCCATGAAAAAGTTTACACGATTTTAAGTTGTATGGTTTTATATTTTCAAAATTATGATAATTAGTTAATTGATCGGTATTGGCATCGGTATCAATCTTTTCCCATCCCTCGGCATCTGTATCAACATTGGCCACAATTGTGCTATAAGTACATCTTAAGTTTAAAATAATTTAAGGCTAAAAGTATTTGTAAATTGTTTTTTCATATTTTTCAAGACTTTGCTGTTGTAAAAAAGAGCACCTATTTTTTTAAAATAAAATAGGTGCTCAATTCAAGTTGAAAACTATGGGTAAAAAAGAAATCAAAAGTTTTGGGAGACCCCCTTATTTGTTTTAATTTGTTATAAAAACAATCTGTGCGAAATTGTAGGTTAAAATAATAATATTTAGGGGGTGCGTCAGCTAATAGAAAATTGTAGAAATTCAAAAATTTGAGTAAAATCATATTTTGGAAATTTGCTGATTCCCTTTAGACCCGGGAGGTGCAGCAGTTTTTCACTTTTTATAGTGGAAGTTTTCTGCTAAGATTATAAAAACCATTTTCCTATTTTCTATTTACTAATAAACAAAGTACAAAACAATGGAAATTTTAAAAAAATATCTTATAACATAATACATTATAAAACTTATACTTTGGGTTTTATCTTTGTGCCAAAGATAAAATACTAGTCTTAGATTTGTCCTGGAACTTCCTCCAATAATTTGATACAACTTGTAATAGATATTGTTTCTGTTGCTTATCATTGATGATTAATTTGTTGTAATCTTCAATCAAATTCACTTTCAGCAATATCATTAACAACTTTCATATGTTTTACTACATTATATGCTTTCAAATAACTAACATTGAGAGGTCAATCTTCTACTGGTTTGCTTAAGAATGCTGAAGACAATCCAAGTGTACTAAAAAAAGAATTTGTGTTAGTTGTTACAAAATCTTTAAGCTGCTTCGAGTCAATAGTTTTAATATCTATTTTTGCCTTCTTTGGAGGACAAGGTTCTTTGGAGTTTCTGAAGGTTTTGTAATAGCATCCTTCATTTTTTTTTTGGTGTCAAAGTTTACTTCATCATCAAAGAAAGCCAATGCAATCAACTCTTCAGAGAGATACCACAAATGATTTTTAAATTTGCCAAGTGCAACATTTGCTAATTGTTCATTTATACTTTTGCAGCTGTCAAGAATCTTAAGGAGATTATTTCATGGAACACTTATTGCATGGGAAGCCAAAAACCAATGCTTAAATGTATATTGCAACAGAAAGTAGACAAATTTCTTCTAATTTTTCTTCTTCTTTACCTTTCATTTTAAACTGAATTTTGAACATTCAGATTTTCACGGAATAAATGTACCTTGCCATCCAATGTTCTCTGTGATAAGCCCCAGGCTTTCTGAACTTAATTCCAGCTTTTGGAGTATCGCTATAGCAATATAAATGAAAATTCCAATAATTCTTTGTAATTGTTGCGAGGTTGATATTTTTTGAGTCTTTTTACTGTAAATTGTATGATTTCTTCCTTTTCTTTATGTAGATAAATGTCTAATTTATCGAATGTTTGATCAATATTACTCCAGTTATTTTTTAAATCTTTTAAATAACTGAATGTCAGGGCCTGATGAAGCTGACAATGCTTTGGATACCACTGCTTCTAACATGATTTCAAGGATATGATGTTGACAAAGACACCATTCAAGTAAGACACAAGCTCTGTTTTTTTTGACTGGTGTTTGATGAAGTTGTGTCAAAGCACATGCCATTTACATTATCTGTCAGATTTCATTCAATGATCAACTGATGTACTGCATTTGCAATCTCCTTTCTTGTACCATGATCTAATTTTGGCTCTCCAAGCAATTGATTATCTCCACTGCCATATATTAGGATTGGCAACTAATCTACAATCTTATTGCCAACAATGTCTTCAAGTGTTTGCCATCCCAATGAACAAACAATGGTTTGTCTCTTTCAAATTTTCATCAAATTTTTTTCTTGATTTTTGTCTTGCCATTCGTATCGATGAATAGCTCACATTGTAATTATTTGGATCTTCTCCCAGATTTGCGATTGTTAGAATTAAAGAGGCTGATCACTGATCTTGACAACAGTTAATGAAGAAAGCAAGTTTTCATCCATAATCTTTTTTTTTCTTGTAGTGCCTCGTTTTGATGTTGATTCCTGTTCAAGGTTTTTTTCTTTGTCTGTAGATGCAGGTGAATTACTGCAGGAACTGTTGCTGCTTGCAACAATTACTTTTTTATCTAATGAATAGAATTCACGTGATCTTTTCATATACACTTTTTCTGTTTCCTGCTCTTTATTCCTGCTCTCTTCCACATCTCTAATACATCATCAACAGTAGAAGTTAATGCTTCTCTGTCAGTTTCTTTGCAGACATTTTTAAAGTCATCAGTAAAGAGATTACTTCTCTTTTTAATGATAGGCAACTTGGATTCAATTTATCTATTTGCTGATCTATCAGCCGAATATCTGTTGCACTTCTTATTTCCATTTTATATAAAAATTATTAAACAGCAAGTAATAAGTAATAATACAAGCAGAAAAATTCAAACTCATAAAACATGATTTTACTCAAAAATTTTAAAATTATAATTATTTTTAATGTTAAGGACGGTAATGATTGTTACGAAAACAAATCCCTCTGGACAATTATTTCTAAAGCTCGCTTAGAATAATGATTAGAGATTGCGGAAAAAGCAATTCTCTATAGAGAGTTACTTAAAAACTGATTGAGAAAGTATTCCCTTAAGAAACTAATTTTGCACGAGGAATTCTCACTTAAAAGCCATACCGTTGAACTCAATAGGAGTTGGAATAATGATATGAGAAGACTACACAATTGAACTCAATAGGAGTTGGAATAATGACATGAGAAGACTACACACAGTTTATATATAACTAGTTGTAACAATTTATGTAAAAAGTTGTAAATATATAGATTTATAAATATTTTTAAACAAAAACCATCATAAATTCTCTTCCATATAAATAAGAATACAAAACATTACAGGGCCTATGGGGTTGATCCTAATTAGATCTTGTCACCCCTATGGCTCAAACTAAGCAATATAAAATTATCAACAAGAGTTAAAACTTGTTGGCCTATTAGTAATTGTGTAAAACAAACTTATAAAGCATGATTTTAATCAAATTTTTTTAAATATATAAATATCCAATTGGCCGGCTAACCCCCTAAATATTATTACTTTGACCTAAAATTTTGCACAGAATGTTTTTATAACAAGTTAAAACAAATAAAGGGGTCTCTTAAAAAATCTGAGATGGTCATGTTTTTTGCATCACCCTAGTATACATTGCAGGCCTTGGCATAAAGAGTGAGCGATCGCTCCATCACGTGAAACACGCTCGTTAACGGAATATTTATAAATTGCAGGCACGATAAAAAATGCTTGCTAATTTAGTTACGAGAGTAAAAATTTGTGCTTGTCCTAAAAATTTGGGAGGAAAATATGGAAAATAATGGTTGACTTGATTTTATATTAAACTTTTTTATAAAAAGTTTATGTTAAAGATTCTTGTTTAATTAAACAAAAAAGTTTGCTTATTGTTAAAAACAAAATAATAAAAGTTATACTTCAATTAAAAACTCATTTTTTAATGTTAACTTGTGTAATTCTGTTGAAATTAGAGCACAAATTTCTATAAACAATAAATGGTAATTTAAATAAAATTTTATTTATTTATATAAGTTTATTAATAATATTAAAATGTGTAATAAAAACAAATTAATCATGAGAAACGTTGTTAATTTAATTTTGTAAAAGCATTTGCTAAAAACCATATGTATAATAATAAAAGTTTTTTTTATTTAATTTCGAAAAAAATATTTCTTAAAATGTTGTGTTTGAATAGTTTGCTTATTGTTAAAAATAAAATAATCACTATTCACATTTTTAATTGCGTTTTGGCAGTTGAAGTAAACATTTTAAAAAACTTGTTTTCTAAATAATAACCTACGTCATTCGGTAAATTAGAAATTAGAAATGTTTTCAGCCAAAATTTAACTAAATTTAAAAAACTTTTGTTATCAAAATTATAACTTATATTATTTAACTTAATTAAAATTATAAATTTATTTATGAAATAGAAAGGTTTAGGTTTGAGAAAACGTTTGCTAAAAAAGTTATAAAAGTTCTATTAGCGTTACCAAAGAAAAAACATAAAATGTTTTAACGAAAAGAAATTGTTATTTCATTGTTTTATGATACGAAAACATTATGAAAATATATTTTAATTAAACGAATGAAACAATGAAAAAAATCAAAGCTTATAAACTTATTTAAATAAATTTGATGTAATAGTAAAAAAAAATTGACTGTAGTATTTAGTTAAAAGTGAAGACAATAACAAAAAAAGTACAAAATAAATTTATTCTTTAAAACAAGATCATTAAGAACTGGTAGAAAAAAAAACACAATCAGATGCGATTAAATAATAAATAAGTATTTAGGAAGTCAAAAGAATTTTAAACGTTTTGTCAGACAGTGCACTACTAAATAATAATTTAAAAGTATTTATCCTCCAAAGAAAAAAATATTTATGTATAACAAATTAAAAACTAATAAAATTGTGTGGAACACCCATATCCAAAAATAAAAGATCGTTCCAGATAACTTAATGATGAGCACGCACACTCGCGCTGCCTAAAAATATTTAAGTTTTACGGGCGTGAAACATCGCCCTGGACAATTTACTTCATGCCAAGGCCTGCATCCGTATGTGCTTTATCTGAAAGTAGAAAAGTGAATGTTATCAATAGTTGACAATATTACTTTTTTTTACGCAAATTATTTCTAGTATACAATTAGCCCTATAAGGAAAAATGACTAGAATATGCAAGAACTTCTCTGAATGCAAAAACTTTTATAAAAAATAGCAATGGGCAACTCAAAACATTGGCAGGCAACTAACATTAACAAACTGGTTACCTTCAGTCGCCCTTATAGCAACTGGTCAAAAGTCCAAGTGTACAGCGGCCAAAAGTATGAGTGCATATACATACATACATATACAAAACTAATGGCGTGCGATCGAGCCCTATTGTTGACCACGCAATTAGTTTTATTTTTTGACAACTTGACCACGATTGTTTTGATAATTTACACATTTCAGAAATGCGCTGAATGAAGAAAAATAAAACTTTAAAAATAAAACTTTAGAAAAATTCAATGATTAAAAGTTATTGATAACATAACACTTTTATTGCATTTAAATTGTTAAAACATCAAAATTGCCGTGGTCAAATTGTAAAGAAAAAGCAATATTAGCGTGGTCAGTTACAGAGTGCGATGACACGCCATTCCTGTCCAAGCCTGATATATATATATATATATATATATATATATATATATATATATATATATATATATATATATATATATATATATATATATGGATCATTCTCTAAAAATGTAGCAATATACTGTCCCCACTAATTTTTTTTTTAAGTTAATACTATTTATACTTTAAACCAGTGCAAATAACAAATATACAGCTAATACGATGTTAAATTGATGAAAACCAATCCAAAATAGCATTTTCAGTGAATAAATAATGTTCCACAGACTATGACAAGTCACGTTCGTGGAATGTCACCACCCAGACTTTTTGCTAATCCCAAGAAGTTTAAACCTTGTTGCTAGTACTTTATTTTTATTTTAATATATAATAAATAATCAAGAATACATCAAAATTAGAGTTGACATTATTACACTATTTTTCTCAAAACATATTTTTAAAGTAACTTTTATATAATTGAAACGCTTGTTACCACCTTAATTGTCATGTCTGTGGTTAGAGTTATTAATTCCAAAAAAAAGCTGTAGGAGGCAGTAGTAGTTCTCTGTTTTGCTGTTCTAGCTAAACTACCAGACATTTTTATTAATGAGTAATAGTGGGGGAATTTTTGGTGTAGTTGTAGTACTGATAAGTGTTAAAGTTTTAAAAGTTGAATTTGTTAGTCTTAGTGTGTCACATCTGTGGCAAACATACCCAGGGTAAATAATTTTACTTTTTTATAAGCTATACTTATGTTTAATAGCAATTACCTAGGCATATTTACTCCAAGGGGAACAGAGTCCTAGCCTCAAAACATAGCACTCCTTTTATGGTTTTTCCTTCAATTTGTCACGTCTGTGGAATACAGAAAGCAACAGACGTGACACACATGCAACAGATGTGACAACAAATGACAATTTTATCTGTACCTAAATTTTCTAATGCCTATTTTAAGCATTTTTAACATTTAAAAACTTTGCTCATATAGATAATTATTATTGAAAAGATAAATGTTTTTATCTAAATAGTTATAATTTTTTCTTTACTTACAGTTAACAAAAATGGGAAAGATAGAGAAAACTAGAGAATTGAAAAAGTAAAGTATGCGGGAAGCGAGGAAGAAGATGAAAGCTGAAAACCCTGACAAATATGAAGAACAAAAACGGAAAGATAGAGAAAAAAAGCAACACGAAAGAAAATTCATGAACTTTCAGAAAGGGATAAAAGATCAGTAAGAAAAGGTTGGAAAGAAAGGACCAAGAGAAGTAGGGAAATGAAAGAGAAGAGACAGCAACTTATTGAAAGTTTGTCAACACCACCTGAAAACCCAACTGTAAATATTCCTATCGAAAATGAAATTGGCATAAATTTACTTCCTGGTCCCAGTCAGGAATCTAATTCCAGAAAAAGAAGTGGGCTAAAAGTTCGTAGAAAATATAGAGATGGGTTGGAGAAAAAAATCCAAAAATTAGAAGAAAAAAATTTGTTAAAGCAAAGAGGTGATAAATACAAACAAAAATTCTACAGACTGCGATATGCAAAAGATAATACTCCTCAAAAGGTGGTTAAAAAAATGACCAGTGGTACAAAATGTTCGAAGGGAGTAAAGAAAAGCTTGCTTTTTAGCGAAGTACTAAAGACACAAATACAATCAAATTTTTCTACTGAGAGTTGTATAGCCAAAAAAAAGAATTTTGCCAGGATATTAAGCGGAAAGATAATAAAGAAGTACAGACTTCAAAGAAGCCTCAACAATCTTACTTCAAGATATATCTTACCATACAACTTAAATCAGCCCTCAAATGTACTGAAAAAGCAACAACTTGAAATGGAAGTTAGGAACTTTTTAGAAAAAGATAGTTCCAGTAGGCTTACTGCTTGAAAAAAAGAAACAATAACAAAAAACAAAGTTAAAAAACAAAAAAGACTATTAAATGATACAATGTTGAATTTGTGGAATGAGTTCAAACAAACAACTGAGTTCAAGTCAATGTCTTATAGCACATTTTGCAAATTAAGACCCTTTTGGGTTAATCAACTAGACTTTCGTAAACGAGATACTTGTTTATGTATTGACCATGAGAATTTTTATTTGATTCTTGAAAAGTTGTATAGTCTTAAGATGTTGGCATATAAATATCCTACTGACTTGCTAAAAAGTATAACATGTGACGGCGAGCTGAGAGAATCATGCCAGGAAAGGAAATGCAGAGTATGCATTTTAAACAAAAAAATAATTTGTAAAGAATTTGAGAATGATATGAATGAAAAAGTAACATTTCCACAATGGTCTAAAAAAAGTGTTGAACTTGTGATAAAAGATAAAATAAAGACATGTTTTAAAACTGTAAAAGAAGAGTTAACATTAACTAAAAAAAAACTGTTTTTGCATTTTATTAACAACTTACTGGAAAAGTTTATGAAACATGTATGCAATAAAAAACACCAGTACAAAGCTACATCAGAAATAAAAAATAACTTTAGGCCTAGGGATATTTTCATTCATTGTGACTTTTCAGAAAATTACAATTGCAAATACTCAAAAGAAATCCAATCACTCCACTTTGGCAGATCAAGAAACCAAGTGTCAATCCATACAGTTATGACATACTATTGTAGTATTTCTGAAACAAAATAAAGGCAAAATCTAACTGTAAAATTTCAGATAACAGGCGTCATGACTTTGTTGGAATCTGTGCGCATTTAAAGCCTGTTATTAATGACTTATAAGAAAAACTGCCTGTCATTGTAACAGTTTATTTCCTTAGTGATAGTACTTCTCAACAGAACCGAAACAAGTCCATGTCCTATTTAGTTAGTACTTTTTTTCAAAAAGTGTTTGGAGCTAAAACTATAAGGTGGCATTTCACAGAAAAGGGGCACGGAAAAGGTGCTCCTGATGGAATAGGAGGTTGTGTCAAAAGAACCGCAGACAGATTGATTGGACAAGGAAAAGATATTCCTGATATTAATTATTTGGTTGAAGAAATAAAAGAAAAGTGTCCAAGTATAACCATCTATACTATTAACAACACAGATTTCAATCTCTATGAGAAATGTGTACCAGAAAACCTAACAATTTTCAAGGGGACTTTACAAGTTTATGAGGTGGTTTGGAGTTCCACTAAAAAAGAAACATTGTATATGAGAAGGCTGACATGCACTATATGTGACAATGATACAAAATGCAAACACTATAGTATTGGAGAAGTATTAATCCCTGTAAATTTTTTTACGTATCTTCATCCTTGTATCCTTTTAATATATAGCTTTTAGAAACTTAAGTTTGCTTATATTGAATATTGTGTAATATTGAACATAATATTGAATATTATATTTGCATATATTGAATATTGCAAACTTTTGCACTTCTTTAATGTTCTTTAGTTATTTAGTCAGTAAAAATGCTTGATTAATATTTAGTTTTTCATTTACTCTAGTATTTTCATTAAAGATTAAAATAAGCTGTGCATGAAATCTTTATTGTAAAATAGTTATTTAACTTGTTTCTGTTTCATTAATAATTTTTTGTGCCTCTGTTTTAAAAAATTCCTTAACATGGTTTAGCATGTGAACAATTCTTGAAAATGAAAAAAATGCCAGCTGAAGAAACAACATCTAAATGTTTGGCTCAAGAATCCCAAGGACCGGGTAAATGTGAAAAGAAATTGACAAGACTAAGTAACCACAGTGTTTAAAGCAATAATGAGGAGAGAAGCTTGTCTATTAAAATCAATGATTTTGTAATTGTCAAGTTTCAAACATCAAAAAAAAAAAGTGAAATACTATGTTGGGCTAATTCAAGCCTTAGGTGCAGATGAGTTTGTTATAAAGTTTTTGAGAAGATCTGGCCAGGAATTTTTTACGTTTCCAGAGAAAGATGACATCTCTGTCATTGATAAGAGTGATGTATTGTTGAGATTGTGCCAGCCAAACCTCAATAACAGTGATGATATATATATATATATATATATATATATATATATATATATATATATATATATATATATATATATATATATATATATATATATATATATATATATATATATATATATATATATATATATATATATATATATATATATATATATATATATATATATATATATATATATATATATATATATATATATATATATATATAGTGCTTCCAGTTTTAGATTTATATAATCAATATAAATCAAAAACTAATTTAATTTGGAATTTATCTGTTTTGTTATGCATTAACAGTTTAAGAATCGTACTATTACCTAATCTGTTTAGACATTTGTACACTGAGCCAAACGATCCTGTGCCAAGTAAATCTAACTCAACAAATTCAGCATTGTATCTTGATATGCTAGTTTCTCTCAAAGCTAACTTCTATACAACAAAAATTGTTAGATTAAATAAGAAAAATATTTAGGTTACTGCAAAAACATACATACAAACAAGATAAGATTTTTAAAATCTTTTATAAAAAACAAAGCTAACTTTTGTAGGGTTTCCACAAATCTCTGCATCTATCTCATTTTCTGAATCCTCATCACTAATAATGGACTCACTGTAAATTAATAATACAAAATGTAATTAAATTACAATTTGAAATAACTGACTATTTATTATACAATTGATAAAAAATATATATATATATTTGACTAAAATTCATCAATATATTGATGTTATCAATTTCATATATTATTGTGTTACCACCAATTTAAATTTTAAATATGAAAATAAATATTGAAAAAAAAATTATTTTTTAATATATAACATTCATTAATTTAATTAAATTATAATTCATTTATGACCTAATTTAATACCTACTCAAAAAAAGAGCACAACCTTTATTATCAACTTTATTATTTTTGTAAATAATTATAGCAGTTGTAATGCTATCGTGTAAAACATGTTTTTACAGAAAAACTTGCAATTTAAATCTTGAGCTGGTTTGTCATCAAGTCATGTAAATTTGCTGCTTTGTCATTAAGGAATATTGTAAGCAGGTTTGTAATTTAGGCATAGAAAATCAGAGAACCATTTTCAAGTAAAGTAAGATGTTGAATTAATATTTGGAGTCATCAGATAATTTAAAGATCAGAGAAACATCTTCAAGTAGAAGTATCTTATAAATTCTAAAATATTCTAAAAGATCTCAATTTAAAGTTTGAGATCTTTTAGAAGAATCTTGAGAAGATTGAGAAGATTAGAAAAATAAATAAATTTTTTTATTTTTTTTTTAGAAAAATAAATAAATTTTTTTATTTTTTTTTTAGAAAAATAAATAAATTTTTTTATTTTATTTTTAAGTTTTTTTGAAATGAAGCTACAAATTCATCAATTTAAAGATTGAGATCTAAAGCTTTTAAATAAATAAAAAAGTTTTATTTAAGTTTTTTTAAATTTAAAAAAAAAAATTTTTTTTAAGTTTTTTTCAAATGAAGCTAACCAGACAGCTGGTCCCAAATACTTAACTGAATAAATTTAAAAAAGTTCAGAAACAACAAAAAAAGAAATCTGTTGATGCTATTTGTGGCAGCAGCCAAATAAATTATAACAAAGTTAGCTTATTTCAGTTTTTATTTTTCTAAACATAATTTACAACATAACTTCTCATATACCACTTTTATCACTTAGCAAATGGAGATGTAATGAGAGCACTGGTTTCAGTACTTATAAAAATGGGGATGTAATGAAAGCTCTGGTTTTACTACTTATAAAAATGGGGATGTGATGAAAGCTCTGGTTTCAGTACTTATAAAAATGGGGATGTGATGAAAGCTCTGGTTTCAATACTTATAAAAATGGGGATATAATGAAAGCTCTGGTTTCGCTACTTATAAAAATATATTTTAGAACTTTGATACTACTAATAAGTTTTTTTATATTTGCATTTGTTCTGTTAATTAATTTACATTAACATAAATTCTTAAAAGAAAAAATCAACTTTTATGTGCACCTTTAAGAGTAGCAGATTCTACATTACCTATAGAAAATTTTATGAAGATATATTAAAGAATTATATATAGTTAAATACAAAAAATGCAACACTTTTTACAAGTTAAAAAATATTATTATGTCATATAGTAAAATAAACAGCATTTACTTGTTACAATTTTTTTAAATTTTTTTGATTAATTTTATAAGCATATTTAATAGCGAAAAACTTAAGCACAAAAAAAAAACGCTACGCAACAACTCAAAACTTAATAGTATAATAAAAAGTTTCTATAAGCATTAAAAAAACTATTATGTTAAAGTTTTTATTAATAAATTTAAAAAGGCTTTTAAAAACTAAAATATTTGTTTGAAATTTATAAGTATGAGACAAAAAATAAAATAAATTAATAACTTATTGCAGCATTTTAATAAAAATGATAAAAACCGTGCTACTTAATTCAAAAAAAATGTAATGCTTTGGCGTTTTTTAAAAAATGAAATAACTAAAAAAAATGCAGTATTTTATTAACATAGCTGTGCATTCAACTTCAATTTTTGTATAAAAAAAAGTTCAAAAAAAGAATTTATTATATAATTATGGAACAACTAAAATAATTATAAAATAAACGCACATAAAATATGGGTCGGACAAAACTGACTGATATATGTCGTTTTTTACTGGACAAGTGCCAAACAATGTCAAATATCTGGCGCCTATTTTGAGATCATATATATATATATATATATATATATATATATATATATATATATATATATATATATATATATATATATATATATATATATATATATATATATATACATATATATTAATATATATATATATATATATATATATATATATATATATATACTTTTTTTTTTAATTTCTGATGAGTCTTTATAAATGAAACACAGTGTAAAATAAAAAAAGTTTGTGATTTTTTACTAAGAAATCTGGTGTCCCCCTTGTCCCCCCTCCCAGAGTTGCCAGCCCTGTAGTACAATGAATTATAAACAGTGTTTTTTTACTAAGTTTTTAGAAAACTGGATGAATGATGAGATTTTAAAAATATGGCTAACAAAGATGAACCAGAATAAGTAAGTGATATAATATGACAAAATTACCAGAAAATGACCAGTTATGAAAATCAATGGCTATCAGGGATGCAGCCATGATAAAGCTGTGGTAAAGTTAGAATCTAGAGTGGCTGTTTTCATTGCTGAGAATAATTTAGCTTTATCCTTGGCGGATAAACTGGTGCCCCTGGTGAGTTATCAGCAGACCATGCAATTGTCTAAAAGATGTCTTGTGCAAGACAAAAAATTGATAATCTTATAAAACAAAGAATTTGTATTAAAAAATATCATTTTGGTTAAAATTGATATTTTTCAAATGTTTAAACCATGGTTATGTATATTATTATGTATAGGTGTGTTACGAATAGGTGTTTACTTATTAATAGGTGCTTACTTATTAAAACAATTGGTGCTTATTTATTAAAAATATGGTGCTTACCTATTAAAAAAATCTTAGAACTTGTTGTTTATAAGCAAATTTCAAGTTATTTTGAGAATAATAACATTAAAAAAAAATCTATTTAGCTTTGGGAGTAAAAGATCAACTGAATCTGTTATTTAACTGAATCTGTTATTTAACTGAATCAGATATTCAACTTTTGCTATCTTATTAGAGAACATCATTCATAATAATAAATTTGTAATAACAGTAATGCTAGACTATAAAAGGGCACTTGAAACAATAAATAAAAAGATTCTTATAGAAAAGTTAATGTTGAAGGTACAGTTATAAATTGGATTAAAGACTATCTTACAAGTAGTCAAGATCAACAATTTAGTGCATTAATGTGATATAGGGGTTCCATTCAAAGAGGTCCATGTACACTACACAGTGCAGTGTACATGAACCTCTTTTGTTTACAATTTATGTGAACAATATTGCATTAAAAATTAGTAATCAATTTGATTGCTGATGACACAGTAGTGTGTAATGAT
Source organism: Hydra vulgaris (assembly GCF_022113875.1). NCBI lineage: Eukaryota > Metazoa > Cnidaria > Hydrozoa > Anthoathecata > Hydridae > Hydra > Hydra vulgaris. The sequence goes on from NC_061157.1 coordinate 38,172,401, forward strand.
TACAAAGAAGCTATTTATCAACTAAACCAAGACTTAAACAACTACTTTGTAAATGGCTAGAAAATAACAAACTTAAATACATATGTCCATAGCCATTCACAAAAATAAAAGTGGTGAAAAAAATAAATAAATAAATAAGTGTTTTTTATGTTATTGTTTTGATGACATAGTTATTGAAATTGGTCATTGTGTGAAGTATTTAGGAATTCGAACAGATTACCAACTTAATTTAACTGAACAAATCAAATATATATCAAGTAAAACTGTAGAATACCTTTCAAAATCAGTTCTTGTTCTTTTTGCTTTAACTATGCTTGGAGATGGAGTGAAAGGGTTTATGTTAGCATATACAACCAACTTTCCTGCTTGTTTACGATCTGATTTTTTTCTTTTACGATCATCTAAATTTGTTTTTTTCTTTTTTAGGCGTGTTCTACTAGCTGGCCCTTCATTAGAACTTATGCCATTTTCACTGTTTGTATTATTTTTAAATTTACTAACCAAAGTTTTTGGCGTGTGAGGAGTGTCAAAAAGTCTAAGTGCTAAGAATCCTCTTTGTATTGAAGGTGGAGACTGAAAACTGGTGCTCTTAATTGGAGAAATCATTCGCTTTTTAACTGGAGAATCTGGAGGAGAAATCATATCATCAGTGCTATTCAGTTCATCATCTAAAAACGATCTGTGACAACTAGTAGTTTTATCTACTTCAGTGATTGAGGGTAAAGGTAAACCTCGCGATTTCTTTAAAACTGGTGTGCATGGTCGTTTATGGGATATCGGCGATACCATTTCTTCTGTAAGTTTGTCAATAATATTTTGTGTCAAGGTGCTCATTCTAACATAGCAGTTTCTTTTATTAAAATAATTTGTTTTTTATATCTTTTACCAATATATAAATCAATATAGAATTTTACATACATACACACGCGCAATAAAACTATGTATGCTCATATAACTGTAACTATGTTTAAATTAAATATAGTTAAACATTTCATGCAACATAAAATATTAAACATTAAATGTATGTTGTTTATATAATTTACACTCGAACAATTATCCGGTTTGTGTTAATAACGAAGTGTTCTTAAAACGCACCATTTAGACATAACCTTAATTTAATAATTTAACTAAAAAATCAGACAAACAATTGAAAAGGTTAGTGCTATTTATTCTATACCACACGTTTTCCTGAGAAGTCACAAGTGAATCCGCACTAATAACGTAAAAATTAATTTTTATATTTCATGCCGCACAAACGGAACTGATGACGATAAGGTAAGGAAAATTAAAACAAGCATACCTAACAAGAGTTTATATTTGAAGTAAGGTTTACTCAGACTAATTAAACGCACAAAACAGATTTTCTAAAAATTGAAAACGAAATTTATATTTTTATTTAATTTATTTACAATCTTTTTTAAGTTATTAAAATATCTTAACTACATACGGCAACAACTATTGTAATTGTATATCATTATTGTAATTGTTTTTTTTCACACTTTTACTCGTCGGCTAATACATATATCTTGTCACAGAACTTAATTAAGATTACAATATAAATATAATACAAAATGATACAAGTAGTTTAAAACAAAATAAATCTAAAATAGTTAAAATAGTGTATGGTGAAAAATAATAACTCAAATAACTTAAGTGAATCTAAAAATTACGTCAAATATCTCCGTTTTTGATCCACCACCCCTCCTCCCCTCGTTACAAAATGTTGTCATGAAAGGAGGGGTCAAAAACGGGTGTCCATAAACTACGTCACACTCTAGAAAGGAGGAATTAGAGGTTTTGTGAGGACTTGTTACTGAAGAGCTACTACGGTGCCTCGTAACTCTTCAGTAACAAAACCCGTACGAGTTGTCACAAAACCTCTAACCCCCTTCCTCCTAGGAGCGTGTCGTAATTTATGGACGAGCCCTAATAGTATTACAAACTGCCGTATAATGGACTAACACCATTTAGATTTATATATAAATAGCCGTTAACTAACGTTTATCTAGTTTAACTTAGTTTCTAAAAATATTTCCATGAAAAAATTCAATTCTAAAAGAGTTCCACTCCACTCTGTTTGCAAAAAAACTAATAATTTAAGCTCTAATAGTTAGACTTAGAGCCAAAATGAAAAAAAATGCAAATACGATAGAACTGCAAATGATCATGTTGATTTATTTTCGCATAACCAATAATTTTCAGGTTTTGGTTTTTCAATATTTTTAATTAATAACTCTGCTATTATTATGGTTTTTCAATATTTTAAATTAATAACTCTGCTATTATTTCTTCTAAAACAAAAATTTTTCGTCGTTTACTCAAAAGTTTGTATTTTGTATGCGCTGATGTTTTTTTCTATAGGATTTTTTTTCTTTCAGATATTCGAAACACGTGTTGTCAGCCCTGTTAGTTAAAGTCTAGGTGGTTGACACCAAAAAAGTTTACCACACTGGGTGATACCAACCCTAGTAACGCCACTGTATAGAAATAAACAAAACAAACAAGTAATAGTTTTTCGGATTAAAGGTAATATTTGTCATGTATTTTAAACTTTTATACTTTCTAAAAAAAATTTAGTAGTTGTAGATTTTTTTTTTTTAGGTGCCCAAAAAGACCTAACAGTCTTGTCAGAGACTAACAGTTTTGTCAGAGACTAACAGTCTTGTCAGAGACTAACAGTCTTGTCAGAGACTAACAGTCTTGTCAGAGACTAATAGTCTTGTCAGAGACTAACAGCGCTTGCTTCGAATTCCGGATCTCTTGTTTCTAAGAAAGCACTTTAACTACTGCGCCAAAACCGTACTTGTTGTCTTTAATGAGTTTGTCAATCCATGTCAATGACATGATTTATGTCTTTAAGAGTCTTTTTCAAATCATTCTTAAAGTTAGAATAATGATTGTAATTCTCGAGTACAGAGATAGCCAACATTGGTTTTGTAAAATCGTTAGAAATATCAAAGTGCTCAATGTCAGATTTTTTTTTAGTTTCAATAGTATTATGTAAAGAAACTTTTGCAAAGATGTCCTTATCTGATGATTAGTTGGCAATGCAAAAAAAGATATCTATTTTTACATACTCATCGGCAGTGAGGTTAAAATCTGCATCAAAATTTTAAAAATTCAAGATCGTCTTTCCATTAAGCCTTCTCTACATCTAAGTCACAGAATGGATCGTTATTAAAATTTATAAGCTATTCAACTGCTTCTAATAATATTTCTGGTTTCTTGAAACAATTTATAAATATTAGGTCTGAAATGGAGTTTTGCCATGATTTAGCATAATCATAGCAGTTAAGAAAATTTAAATAAAACTTAAGTTTTTTATTTTCTAATGCACAAAACTGCTTATTTACTGCGATATTTGACTTTAAAAAATTAGATAATTAGGTGGTTTAGTGAACGAGTTTGTATTTGGTAAAATAAAGATAAGCTCCAGCCAATCAGGTTTCTGCACGTTAGAATGAATTGAAAAATTATCTAAAATTAAAACAAGTTTTCTATTCTGAAAATTAAATTTTAGTTTAGTTTTCTTTAACCCGCTCCTCAAATAATTCTGCTGACATCCAACTTTTTGGTTGGCTCCAATAGCAACAATATTTATTTTACCTTTAAAACATTATTACATATATTACAAACATTGACAGTTTTTCTCCTTTAACATTAAGAATTGTTTCCAATGCATTTTTCATTTTTTTTAATGTAAACTATTGTTGGCAAATAATGATAGAAAAGCATTAAAAGATGAAAAAAGTATATATTTTTAATGAGCATTAAAAATATTTTTAAGTGGGTATCAAAAGAGATATAGACAGTGTGGTTTCAAGCCACGGAGCGATCATTTGTTCATTAAACGACTTTGCCACTCTAGAAACAGTTTTGAAAGATCTACTATAGCTGCATAAAAATTGTAATAAATTTGTAAATTGTGACGTCAACGTCAAAGACGTTGACGTCACAATTTACAAATTTATTACTAAAAATAAAAATACAACAATAACAATAACAATATATATTCTGAAATAAAAGTTTACATTTCATGGTTGTTTACTAATAGTACGAGTACTAATCTAAGGTAAACACCAATTAAATAATAATAGCAATCATATAATAATAATAATGTAAATTAAATGAAGACGATTATAATAATATCAATCATACTATTAAATATAATAATGACAATAATAATGATTATATCAGTAATTATAATAACAACAACAACAATAATAACAATAATAATAATAATATTAACAAATACACATTTATATATTAAACAATTTTAATGAGTAATAATGACGGTAATAAAAATGTAAATAAAATATAAGTAATATTAACATTACATATAATAATAATAATACTAATAACAATAGTAATAATAATCTATTATAAGCCTAAGATTTTAATTAGAGTATTTTTCTATCAAGAAGTCAAAAAGACGGGTTTTAAATTGTGAAAAAGAGTTGAGGGATTGAAAATGAAAAGGTAAATTATTCCACGATTTTACGCATTTGGTTTGTAATAGAATTATCACCGTATTTTACCGAACAGCGATTTGGGATAGATAATTTAAAGTTACTCAAAGATCGAAGGTAATAATAAGACCTTTTTTTAGTGGTGAAAAAAAATGGAGAATGACGGAGGGAGATTTACTTGTTTATGATTGAAGACAAATAGACAATTTAATAAATAAACAAGATCACATAGTTTGAGTATTTTTGATAGAAAGTAAAGGATGTCAGAGTTAGAATGATACTGTTGAAAAAATATTATTTTTAAAGTTTTGTTTTGAAGGTTACATAACCTTAAAAAAGCATTAGACTTGCATTGTCCCTAAACCTGACAAGCGTATTTAAGATGAGATCCAAAAATGGCATGGTATATATTAAGTAGAGTTTCATAATTGACATAGTGGCAAATTTTGGCAAACATCCCTTTTGATCTACAATTTTACTGCTAAGTTTTTAAGATGAGAGGAAAAAGATAGATCTGAGTCAATTTGGATTCCAAGATATTTTAATGAAACTACGGAAAAGATTTTTTGTCCACTTAGTCTAAAGTTTAGGTTTTTATACATTTTAGATTGATTTGATTTTAAAATAATAAGTTCAGTTTTGTTGGTATTAAGACTTAGTTTGTTAGAGCGCAGCCATTGAAGAAGGTTAGATTAATCATGATTAATATGTTTGTTAATTTTTTTAAATGATTTGTTTGTTATGAGTTGGTGTCGTCAGCAAATTGGTAAGCCGTTGAAAATTATAGAGAGATATTAGGATCATTTATAAAAATAAGGAAAAGTTTTTTGTCAAGAAAGTTATAAAGTCTGTTGTACATGGCTTTTTCAAATATTTCACTAATGTTAGATAGAAGAGAAATTGGTCAATAATTTCTGTGGTCCATTAGAGAACCCTTTCTTTGGATAGGAATAACTTTTAAAATAAGCTATTTTAAAAACACCTTAAAAAGACTTTTATTAAAAGAATTATTCAATATGGTACAGAGAGGCTTGCAAATAACATCAGAAGTAAGTTTAAGAAGGTGTGTGGGAATACTATTTTTTAAATAGTCAGAAAAGATACTTTTAAAAGAAATCATTTTACTTTTGGGTGGGTGTTGTATTGTTTCATAGTATTTGTTAAAAATGTTAGCAACAGCCATACTGTCTGAGATAGTGTTACCATTAGACTTATGAGTGTAAGATTTAGTTGGTGTAGAGGGTTTGATATTATTAATTTCTTTTATTCCTTTCCATGTACTTTTGAGGTTTTTGTTAAAAAAGGAAATGTAGTATAACTTTTTGGAAATTCTTAATAAATTGCTAATTTTATTCCTGCACAATTTAAATTTATGGAATAGTTGACTTTTTGTGTAGGAATTTTTAGATTTTATATACTTTTTGTAGAGCTTATTTTTAATTGCAATTGACTTCAGAACTTCATTAGTGATCCAAGGTTTAGATATGAGTTTAACTTGGTTTTTGGTCAGTTTTTTGTACGGGGCATGACGATCAAGAGTTATGTTAAATGTTTTTAAAAAGAAGTTCATTGATTCATTGACATCATCACCATTTTTGATATAAAACTTCCAGTCAATATTAGATATATCCTGAATAAATTCATTATCATTGAAATTCTTAAATGATCGTTTAGCTGTTATGGATTTTTTTCTTTTGAAAGGAGTACCCCTTACGGAAAATTTCCATGAAAAAACCCATGAAAAAAAACGATGGAAAAACCATGGTTATTTGGAACACGTTTTAATAGAAAACCTATGAGTTTTCCATGGGAAATCCATGAGTTTCATATGGGAAACCTATGAGTTTCCTATGGGAGACCCATGAGTTTCCTATGATAAAACCCACGAGTTTTCAATGAAAACCCATGAGTTTTCCATGGGAAATCCATGAGTTTCTCATGGAAAATCCATGTGTTTTTCATGGAAAAGTGTTCCAATTACCATGGATATTCAATGATTTTCCATCCATGAAAAAAACCATGGAATTTCCATAGGTATTAGGAACACCTTTCCAAGGAAAACTCATGGATTTTTCATGGTAAAAAAGCATGACTTGTTTTCAAGTTTTTTTTTATCTAGTGTTATTTAAATTGTCATATTAAATCATAAAAGCAAATTTTATCACACTAATATTATTTCTCCGAATAAAATCAATAAACAAAATAAAATTTAAATCTTGTTAAATCCTACAAATCTTTGAAAAATAATAGCTATAATGCACCTAAAACATCAAAACTTGACTTCACCACAATATTTAATGCATGCATATGTATAACATACTGAAAATAAATAAAACAAAAAATTACAAGTAATATAATACTATAAGTGATATACATAGTGATAAACAATTGAAATATATCAAGAAAACAATTTTTACAGAAAATAAAACAATTTACATGTTTATTATTTTATATTAACTATTTGATAAAAATAGTATATATAAATTTGATAATAACTTCAAGTTTTAACAAGTTAAAAAGAACCATCAATACAACATATTTAATTCAAGAAAACATCAAGCCCATTTATAAGTGCGACTGCACTGTATCTGTAGAAACAGGTAGATGTCAAACAAGGTATCATTCACATTTTGATATTCATTATTTTTTTCACCGTAGTTAGTCTCATTGCTGCTCACAAAGCAGCTTAGAATTCAGCGGTGTTTTTAAAAACTCATTTTTCTTAAAAGTTTTTAGACTCGCTCTGATAATGCAATGTCAATTAATTTAAGATTAATGACGGTTTCTGTAATTTCTTCAGTAGAGCATTCCCTTACGGAAATATTCCATGGAAAACCCATGAGTAAACCATGATTTTCCCATGGAAAACGGAAATTCCATTGAATTTCCATGGGTGAATTTCATTAAAATTGAAATCCCATGGAATTTCCATGGGTGTACCATGGTTTTTTTCATACCTTATGCTGTTACGAATGCGCTTTTAAAGATGGCGTCATAGCTCGTAGAGTTACGATTACTTTTAACTTGAGTAAACAATACTTACTGCATTCTTCTGTTTTTCTGTCTTAAATAATACTATAAATTATATGTTTTTTATAATGCATCACATTTATATGATTCAAACTAAACATACAGACATAAATATCTAGATATATTTATCATATTATAATGCATTATAAAATGGATTAATTTTTAATTATATTTAATTATATATCATTTATGCATATACTTATTTTAAATGTTTCCAATAGCTTTGCTTACTTTGCATAACTTGTAATTGTATAGCAAGTATGTCAAGTAAACCAGTTTGAATTTTAATGCTTACTTGGCAAATTATTTGCCAAATAATTATTATTTGGTTTACAACAAATAAACGTTTAAATTTAATCTACATTAAATAACTATTGTATTAATGTACATAGTGTAATCTAATGTACATTAAAACTAATATAGTTGTTATTATAAAACTTATCTAACATATTAAACAAACTTATCTAAAATATTAATATATAATTTATATATTAATATTTTATATTGCTTTTTTTTTCTTGATATTAATATGCTTTATTTTTTATAATGATATTAATATGCTTATATTATAAGCAGTATATCAGATAAGATTAGATAACTAAGATGAGATAAGATAATAAGATTAGATAACTAATGTACAAAAGATACTAGTATGATCTTTTTTTTTTTATAATAGCCTTAGATTACATAAAAATGCTTGAAGTTAATTGTATTGTAAATGTTCATTAAGTATTAAAAAACGTTTTTTTATGATAAATGTTCTATTCAATTTTAGTTCTGTTAAGTTGTTTTTGTCTTTTTGTTGTTGTTTTTTCTTTAGAATTATTAGAATATGTAAATAATGTAATTTAAATATTGTTTATAAATTCTTTTTTATTTACTTTATTATTTTATTAAAATTACTACATTATAAGCTGACAGGTTTGACTGGCAATATAAATAATGTTGTTCATCGTATATATTGTTTATAACATTGTCAGTTTTTATATGCATTTAATATTTTTAAAAATAGTTCAAAAGCTGTCAAAATAAAATGGTGAATTGAGTTTAAATTAACCAGAAAAGATATGAACGTAATCTTTGGAATTCAACTTGTAAGGATGTTCCAAGAACCACTTAGTTGGAGAAGGAAAACTGTGGTATTGTTTTAAAAGTATCAGAAAGGGAAGTTAATTAATGCACAAGATTTTACTTTATAGTTAAATATAAGCATATAAAAGCAATGTTTATAAATAATACACTATTATTTATTATAATACAAGTATTTTTATTTGTTTATATTTAACTAATGTAAAGTGCTCGTCTTTTGTTAAAATAAATTAATTATGCACACACTTTGATATTTATTATGCTTTTACATTACTATACTTTATAAATTACATATTTATTATATTTGTTATGTTTTAAATAGTAAAGTAAAAGTATAACAAATTTTTGAATTTAATGGTGTGTGTATAAGTTTTTTTATTTTAACTTTATCCTTTTATTTAAATTACTGCATTATAAGCAGGTAAGTTTGACTGACAATATAAATAATGTTGTACATCATGCAGACAGCTCAGACAAAGAAGTAAGTTTTTACTTAAAATTACAATTTATAAGTTATAGTATATTTGTTGCTGCCTTGTTCTATATAAATGTTACTAACATGCAGGCAAATTTTAACCTTATCATTTCATTTAAATTACTACATTATTAGCAGGCAGGTTTGACTTGCAATATAAATTTTTAATTTATTTATTTAGCCGTTCATTAACAAGTTCGGTGCTTTATAATATATTTAAAGATGGTAAGGACATGAAGAAAACAGGTTTTTAAATGATGTTGTACATCATGCAGATAGCTCAAAAGAAGAAATAAGTTTTTTTTTTAATGACAAAAATAAATATATAATGTAATCTTTGTTGCTGCCTTGTTCTATATAAATGTTTCTTACATGCAGGTAACATTTATATATGTATTAGTTTGAATAAATCATTTTAATTAAGTTACATTATAGGCAGGAATGTTTGACTGGAAATATAAAAGATGTTGTACATAATGCAGATAGCTCAGGCGAAAAAGAGGTAATAATCTAATAATTGTTATTTATAAATAATGATATATTCTTTGCTACTTTTTTCTATATAAATGTTACCTAACATTTGGCAACATTCATAATTGTGTATAATGCCTAATTATAAAGTAAGTTATAATAGATAATAGTTATAAGTAAAATGAATCAGTAAATAAAGAAAACTAGTTAGAATGTATATAATAGTTGTATGATGTATTGTCAAGATTGGTGAAATGGAGAATGAGACTAACTACGGTGAAAAAAATAATGAATATCAAAATGTGAATGATACCTTGTTTGACATCTACCTGTTTCTACAGATACAGTGCAGTCGCACTTATAAATGGGCTTGATGTTTTCTTGAATTAAATATGTTGTATTGATGGTTCTTTTTAACTTGTTAAAACTTGAAGTTATTATCAAATTTATATATACTATTTTTATCAAATAGTTAATATAAAATAATAAACATGTAAATTGTTTTATTTTCTGTAAAAATTGTTTTCTTGATATATTTCAATTGTTTATCACTATGTATATCACTTATAGTATTATATTACTTGTAATTTTTTGTTTTATTTATTTTCAGTATGTTATACATATGCATGCATTAAATATTGTGGTGAAGTCAAGTTTTGATGTTTTAGGTGCATTATAGCTATTATTTTTCAAAAATTTGTAGGATTTAACAAGATTTAAATTTTATTTTGTTTATTGATTTTATTCGGAGAAATAATATTAGTGTGATAAAATTTGCTTTTATGATTTAATATGACAATTCAAATAACACTAGATCAAATAACACTAGATCAAAAAAAACTTGAAAACAAGTCATGCTTTTTTACCATGAAAAATCCATGAGTTTTCCTTGAAAAGGTGTTCCTAATACCTATGGAAATTCCATGGTTTTTTTCATGGATGGAAAATCATTGAATATCTATGGTATTTGGAACATTTTTCAATTAAAACTCATGGATTTTTCATGGGAAACTCACGGGTTTCTCATGAAAACTCATTGGTTTTCCATGGGAAACTCATGAATTTCCCATGGGAAACTCATAGATTTCCCATGGAAAACTCATGGGTTTTCATTGAAAACTCATGGGTTTCCCATAGGAAACTCATGGATTTCCCATGGAAAACTCATGGGTTTTCCATGAAAACGTGTCCCAAATAACCATGGTTTTTTCATGGTTTTTTTTTATGGATTTTTATATGGAAATTTTCCGTAAGTTCAATGTTATAACCATTTATAGTAATGTCAGTTATATTGGGATCGTTAATGTTTAATTTAGATTCCGAAATTCCAAATACTGTTCGAAGAATGGTAAGTGAATTTATGAGACTGCGAAGTTCATCAATATGAAAATGCAAAGAACCAATGTTTATATGAAGGTACAATTCAGAATTTGATTTTAAAGTTTTATTGAGATCAAGAATATCGCAGTATTTGCAGTTGGAATAAGAATTAGAGATTTTATTTATATCCTTAAAAAAGTCTTTGAATTGTAATGGACTTTCTAAAGAATTTAAGGTACTAGTTGATAGAGTTTGACATGATATAGTTAAAGAAAATTCTAAGTCCAAAAGTGTGCTAAATGGCATATTCTTAATTATGCAGTCACTACAATACCAGTCAGAAAAGTCTTTGACAAGAAGATTATACAAAAATTTGTTGATTGAATTGCACTTAGCATGAACCCAAGAAGAACAATAATCACATAAAATGTCTCTTTGATGATTGGGCATTTCTTTACAGTATATAAACTTATCCATATATAATTCTATATAATAAAATACAATATTTCTAGGGGTTATATATACCCTCGTTATTCAAGCAATACAAAAAAAAAAAAACCTGTTAAAAAACAAATAATAAAACTTCAATGTAATGTGTTCTTGCTTAAATAACAAAAATAAGGTTTCCAAAACGACAACGCGACGTATTTTAAGAAAAAAGTGAGAGTCTTTGGAAATTCAGTATCACCAGTGCTCTCCAAATGAAGGTGTTTTGTATAATTAAAAAAAAAAGTTTTAAAATAGTCATATAAATAATTGTAGATCTCTGGAAAGCGTCAAATATATAAAAAATTATGTTAACTTTTTCATCTCAAGTAACTTTTTCATCTCAAGAAAAGATATAACTTAGCTCTTCGTTCAAATGAATAACGAGTTAGTAAATATTTTAATATGGTTTAAAGCAAACAAGGTTACTATTATATCTAAAAAAAAAAGTTTTTGTTATTCCAACCTTTAAATAAAACAAAAAGAATTCCTATTTCTTATCCAAAACTAATTAATAAAAACACAGAAATTAGTCGCGAAAGAGTAATTAAATTTCTTGGTGTACTCATCGACAAAAATATTACCGAGAATAAACATATAGCATATATTGGCAATAGAATATCAAAAAGTATTGGAGTTCTATACCAATCAAGGGATCTACTAAATAAACACCATCTAAAACAAATAGACTTCAGTTTTATACAAAGTTACTTAAAGTATGCAAATGTTGTGTGGAGTAGTACATCTAGAGGCAAACTAAAACACTGTAAAAAAACAGAAACATGCTTTAAGAATAATGAATTTAAAAAATAAAAACAACCACGCGAAATAATTTTTTGAAAGTATGAATACTTATACAATATATAAGCTAAACATATTTTAAATTTTATGTCTCATTTACAAAAGTCAATTTCAACAACCCAACAAGCACAATCAACGTTGAATCAACGTTGAAAATCCGTAGAAATTTATGGTTGAAAAATGGTTCATTTTTGGTTGGAATGGAAATACAAATCAACGTTGAAATAAAACGTTAGATCAACGTTAGATTAAAATTGATTCAACCAACTTATATATGAGTTTATAAACCTCAAAAATACAGCTTTTTGTGCCGTGACTCTTTTAATCCGAAAAAACATTTTCATAAATTTATAATAGCTGTCATAGTTCAATATCTTAAGCTATTACACTGCACATCTTGTTCTCAATTTTTACAGCTTTCATTTATTATTATTAGTAGTAATACTACTAATAGTACTAATACTACTAATACTACTAATACTACTAATAATAATAATACTAATCTTGTTCTCAATTTTTACAGCTATCATTTATTATTATTAGTAGTAATACTACTAATAATAATAAATGAAAGCTGTAAAAATTGAGAACAAGATGTGCAGTGTAATAGCTTAAGATATTGAACTATGAGTTATGTGCAGTGTAATAGCTTAAGATATTGAACTATAAGTTAGTATTATAATATAAATTAAATTAATAATACTACTAGTATTATTAATTTAATTTATATTATAATACTAACTTATAGTATTAAAAATAATCTGCCCTGTACCATTTTTTTAACGCAGGTAACTAAGTTATAGAAATTGAAAAGCCATTATTGAAAGCAAATAAAACCAAAAAAATATTTTATACATTTTTAGAACAAAAACTTATACAAAATTAAAATTATTTTCAAAACGATCTTGATAAAATCATGATATCTTTATCTTCAATACTAATGTCAAATTCTTATGTGTTTTTATCGCCTCCTGTCATCAAACTCATTTTGATTTGATGCACATTTTTTCACGATCCAATCAATATGGTACAAAGTTCCATATTGAAATCTTTTTGCATTGTGTCTTTATATAAGAACATCAGGTAACTGCATCTAAATAAAAATACCTTTAAAGTAAGGTACATTTGTACATTTTAAAAGTATTATTTTACTTTACATTGTTCACCAGCGAATGTGAACATTAAGTGATCAATAGTGGAGAAGAAACAACTCATAATTGATCCATGCCTAATTTACTTCATTATTGACCGAGATATCAACCTATTTCAATAATGATACATTATACATTAACATCATACATAAACGTATATACACACATAACACAAACCTTTTAGGCAGTTACACATTGCTTAAGTCAAACATTCGTTTAGTAGAAACGTTTTCATTGGTCTCCTGGAGGGTCAAGATAACTGTAATTATCTGTATTTATATATACATATATGTATATAATTATACACATGTATAAATACATACATATATATGTATAAATACATACATATATATAAATATATATAAATATATATATATATATATATATATATATATATATATATATATATATATATATATATATATATATATATATATATATATATATATATATATATATATATATATATATATATATACATATAGCTCCTATATTATTAAATCCTACATTAAATAGTCTATTTTTTGCTTTTTTAACTAAAGCTTTAAATTTTTGTTCTGTTCTACTGCGCAAGCCATCTTTATTTTATTTTAATAATGCAACAAAATATAAAAAAACAACAACGGTAAAACGAAAATACCAACCTACTTAGGAGTTATGAAGCAATCCAGTCTATATAAGCTTTTACTTTACCTGATGTTATTACACCAATTCCTAACAAAAAGAATACAATAAATACTTTACATAAGATTTGATAAAGATTAAATGGTCTTTAATACTGCTCTTATAAATATATGTAATAATCATTTATATATAATAGGTTATAATACCAGTAGTTTCATCACATTTTAGTTTAAACTTATACTAAACAACTGTTGTGCTTTATTTTAATATTTTACTGCAAATTTCACATTTCGATTTGGACAATGGAAAAAACCATTCTTTATTCAACTTGATGGAATTTCATTTATACAAACAAAATTGTCTTTTGACTATACAAACCAAAACATACTGGTCTACACTATAGTTTCATAATTATAATAAGGCTTTGATTGTATATTTATATATATATATATATATATATATATATATATATATATATATATATATATATATATATATATATATATATATATATATATATATATATACACACACACATACACACACACACACACGGCAGTGCCGGTGTCACTATAAATTAGGACTCAGGAAATTATGACTTCGAAAGTCTTAATTTCCTGGTAAATTAGAACCTTTCGAGTTTAGATTATTAGGAAATTAAGAGTGGAAAGGTAAATTAGGATTCCAACAATCTCTTGAAATTAAAAGATCATTTCGCTACAGGGTGAACTGAAATAACATCGCGCAACGCCTAGAATATTATGTTGAAAATGCACAGAAAACTGGTTGTAACTATAACTGTCATAGTTATATCTCTGGCGCTAATTTAAGATCTCTTAGAATTTCTAGAAGTATTTGTCTTATCTTTTACTGAGTCATAGTCTATGTCTCAGTAAAAGATAAGACAAATACTTCAAGAATTTCTAAGAGATCTTAAAGAGCGCCAGAGATGGATTTACGTTTTCCCAATAGACGATATACCATATAAACATTACACTGTAGTTTGTGCAAAAAATTTTCCATCAAACTGCCTAGTTATTAAAGTAAAAGGAAAAGAAAATACTCGAGATCCACCTAGTGTATTTGAATTAATTTAAAGTTTAGTGCTATCTCTTCCACTAGAAAAAGAACAATAGGTAAAAAAAAACAACAATAGGTAAAAGCTCTCTTAGAGAGCTTAGGGAATCTCTCAGATCAGTAAAAGAAGATGAACTTTCAAAATTCGTAGAGTTTGACGAAGTTGATTCATTTAGAATATTTTGCAGTTATTTATGTCAAGGAAGATTTAATGGTTCATTAGCTTATCTATTTATTTATTTTTTGAATAGATGTTGTTTGCAATCAAAAGAGCATTAAAGCAATACTGGTATTAGTAAATTGTGTCTAATAATATTTAATAATTTATCATATGAAGTCTATAATGCTGGAGTTGTATTCAATATTACTTCATTAGTTAAAAATTGTATTTATAAGTTCAAAAGTTGGTCACATCATTTGGATATTTGATTTCTTTTAAGAAGTCAGAAAAGAAAACAATTTTACGTCAGCTCAAGTAACATTTTTTAGCAAAAATATTCACCTGAAGTTATTGTTTGAGCTTTAGAACATTTTGCACGGTCACATTGTTTATATGATCAATTTAGAAATGTTTTTTATCTTCCTGACACTTATAACTTCAAAAGTTTCACACTTTAATTTGTAGTGTTTTTTTAAAACTCAACAAAATAGTCAAAAAAACTGTATGTTATTACTAGATGAGGTTTATGTTAAACCTATGCTAACTTATCACGGGGACATTTGTTTGGTAAAGCAAATATTTTAACCAGATCACCTTCTTTTGAAGCTTTTTTGATGTGAACTGTAAAGCAGTAAACAATGAATCAAGTTTTGCAACAACTATATTGGCTTTCATGGTTGTATGTTTTTATGAGGGAACAAAATTTATAGTAAAAATGTTACCAGTAAATAAATTGGATATTGGATACAATCAAATTAATATCCTAATCAACCAAATTAAGAAGACAAATGGAAAAGTTATGGCTTTAATTAATGATTATAATAGAGTAAATCAAGCATTTTTTTAAAACGATTTGATTTCTTATCTCTATGGTTAACAACTGATGGCATTTTTTTACTTTTTGATTTTATGCATGTATTAAAGTGTATACGAAACAATTAGATAATTGAAAAGTCTGATGAAATTGAGTTAGTCAGCTGGTTAAAATGTCTAAGCTGACTTATGTTGCTGCTAACCCAAGACTGATTGTTAGACAAAAGGTTGATACATGTTAAAAGATTTTTGTGAAGAGACTATAAATGCATTAAATTATCACCAAGGTATTAAAAATAATGATATAGATGGAAGTTTTTTTTTTTTAGCTAAGGTGGTCAAGTAAAAATAGTTAAGACTCCAATAATATCTTGTTTGATGAAATCAATTTTTTTTTATTGATTTTATTTTTTTATTGATTTTATTTTCGATTGATGATAGAGAAATAACTTAACTTTTGATAATTAGTAGAAATATAAAATATTTAGAATAAAGAAATTAGTAGAAATGAATAAGTTTAATGGAATGAAGTTTTACTTTTTTTTTATTCGTTGTTTTTCTTTAAAAAAAGATAAATGAATTGCTCAAGGGGTCAACCATAAAGAACATATTGCAAAAAAGGAGGGAGGGGTTTGGGATAAGAAGGATAAAAAGAGACAAAGTGGGAGTGAGGGGGTTTACAAGAAAAGGACTTCTTTTGAAGATTTTTTTTTCTTTTTTTATATTAAATAACATGGAAAACTATGTAAACGTGCTTTTATGAATATATCGTTAGAGTATATATATATATATATATATATATATATATTTTTTTTTTTTTTTTTTTTTTTTTTTTTTTTTTTTACAACTTCAATATACACTTCATTACGTTAAAATTCTATCATATAATTTAATGCAAAGAGTAAAATATATAACATAACATAAGAATACGTAATTTAACAATTATAATAAAATATAACGTTAGATTAATAAACACTGTTTTTTTTTTTTAAATAAAAACTATTGTTTCTTCAAATATAAACATGTTGTTGTAAAGGAGACTCGCAGAAGACTATGAAGTCTTATCATCAAGTACCTTTTCAAATGGTTAAATAAATTTAATTAATTTTTATATATAGTTAAAAGTGGTTAAACAATACACAGTCAGTGATGCACATTAACATTTTAGTATAAATCTTGTTGTTAAGTTTAATACATGTCAATAAAATTTTTGATATTAAGTATAAGGTGTTTTAATTTTTTTTTCAAGGTGGCAGAATTATTTAATGTTTTAAGTTCTATATTTTCGGATATTATTTTGTTATATAGGTACGGACCCCGGTAGGAAATAGAGAATCGTGAGAACTTTGTTGTTTTTTTTGGTAATGTGAAGTTCCCTGTTGCTCTTGTGGTATATCTATTAGAGTTAATTTGAAAAAAGTTATCTAAAAAATGCGATGGGACTAGTCCAAGATTGTATTTAAGCATGAAAAGAATATTTTGATAGATGTTGATTTGGTAAACATTCAGTGCATTTAGGGTTTTTAGTAAAGGTTCAGCATGGGTGAGTTTATATTTATTATAAACTAATCTTGATGCATGTTTTTGACTTAAATAAAGAGTATTTAACTTGGATTTGTGTGTACTTGCCCATGCAATATTAGCGTACGTAAGATAACTTTGGATGTAAGAAAAATAAAGAGATTTAAGATTATCTTGGGACAACATAGGTTTAACTTTGTAAAGTATCCCAATATTTTTTGAAATTTTGGTGTTTATTGTACTAATATGGGCTCTCCAAGTTATATTTTCGTCAATAAGTATCCCATATATATATATATATATATATATATATATATATATATTATATATATATATATATATATATATATATATATATATATATATATATATATATATATATATATATATATATATCTCATATATCCCATTATATATCCATATATCCATATATATCTTATATATCCCATATATATCCATATATCTCATATATATATATCTCATATATCCCATATATATATATATATATAGTATCTCTGTCAATAAGTATCCCATTTATATATATATATATATATATATATATATATGTATATATATATATATATATATATATATATATATATATATATATATATATATATATATATATATATATATATATATATATATATATTTTTTTTTTTTTTTTTCAAAAATGTTGCTAAAGTGTAAAATATCAGTGTTGTCTGCTGCAACTTTAATTTGAACGTCATACTTTCAATGTCCATCAGGGCCGACGACACGGTTTTTGCAGTGTGTGTGTGTGCGGGGGGGGGGGGGGGGGGTAAGTGCACACTACCTTTTATGTTAAAAAAAAATCATCAAGTCCATAAAATATGGAATGAGATCAAACAAGTTTTTTCATTATTTTTTAAATAGGTAGTCATCGCCTGGAGGAAGGGGGGGGGGGGGGAGTGAAATTGCCTAAAAAAGGATGGCTTCCTATATGGACGGCTAAGGTATTTTTCATATTTTGTATTCAACGCAATATTTTCTTTCGTAAATACTTAAAATAAAACTCTAAGAAATATACTAGAGTAATTTTAATAGAATGATAGACGCTACATAGAAAAATGTTTAAATATTATGAAAATAGTATTGGTTACCGATTTGCTTTGTAATGGTTGTAAACAAATTTATAAAATCACATACAAGTGAAAAGTCAATTTTGAGTTTTGAATCAAATCATGAAAAATTTAGGTTTTTTGCATAAAACATTGACGGCCATTTCAAGTGTTGGAAAAGGATATAAGTGGGCGTCTGTCAAACATTTTATATAGTGAGTACGCATTTCATTTTTTTTTTTTTTTTTAATTCATATATTTGCCGTACATATAACATTTACAAGTTTCTTAAATTAAAAGTTGTAATATTTACAAGTCTCGTGAGTCAAAATATATAGTGAAATTTATAATTAAATAGTACAGGCCGGACTTCAAGAAGATCGTAATGATCTTATCACGAAGCCCTTACGATGTATTTGATATATATTTCATTCACAACAAATCGAACATCAAGAGGGAATTTTCCATCCAGCAATATACTTGCATAACCCAGAGCAAAGACACCACAATTGAAACTATCAATTTGCTTATCAACGGAAGAAATAATACTTCAAGCTTTCCATATTTCACAATATTAAATTGCGATTTTAAACATTTTTTCAAAATCGATGTTAGGTTAGTGCGCAGGCTATCGCACACTTGAACCCTGCCATTTGAAGCAAATGCTAATAGCCAATGAGTACTACTGTCGTGCAATATTTGAAGGTGGTCGCCAGAAACTGGGAAATATGTAGACTTCTTTTTCTGGCAGTTTAATACTGATTGGTAAGTTTCATGCCTACCAAGAGCCTTACAAATTAACTTTGCCTTACGTCCATAAGATTGTCGTTCAATCAGCTATCTTTACTTTCCAAAATTTCCCTATCTGCCTCTGTGAGCTCAATACAGTTGAGCCATAAAGGCTCAAGAATGAACTGGATTGAAAGAATGAAACAAGAATGAAAAGGTTCAAGAATCCATTTGGAGTTCTTTGTCTTTAATAACCATTCTTTTATTATAAGATAAATGTCCGTCTTTCACTTCAAACCGTTTCGCTACTCTTCGAAAATTTGATTTAATCCCATAATCATGTTTAGATATAGTAGAAGGGCATTTTTTTTTCCTAAGATAATCTTCTATGTTATCAAAATCAAAATGTTTTCTTTCCTTCGTTATGAAGCAGCACACTTGTGTTTATTTGTATAGTTTATTTATTTGTTTACGTATGAAACAATTATAGCGCATTATTTAAACATGCTTTTGGGTTTGAATCAACTTTGATTCTATTCTAAATTCTATTTACAGTTTTTAAAAAAAAGTTTTTTTTTTTACTGCAGAATAGAACGACTTTTTTGTAAATTTTCTTTTTGAATCGCAAGTTCTTGGAGTCTTAATTTACCGCTCCAATCATAATTTCCCGGGAAATTATGACTCCATAACATCAAATTTTCCCGTCAAATTTTCCTTCAAAAACTTGATTTCCCGGGAAATCAAGACTTTGAAGTCCTAATTTTCTGGAGTCTTAACCCAGCAAACATGTCAGCGTTGAATCAACGTTGAAAACCGGTCGCAAAAGGTGTTGCGGAAACGTTGACAAAGTAATCGATTTTGCAAAAGATATGTCACGTTGTTAAAGAGACGTTGATTAAACGTTGTAGCGTAACGTTGAAAAAACGCTACTAAAAGTCGTTACAAAAATGTCTCAACTAAACGTTGAAAAGGCGTTACTTAAAAAGCGTTGCATAGGCGCCGCAACTTAACGTTAAAAAAACGTTACTTGAAAAGCGTTACTTTAACGTTGTTAAAGCAGTCGATTTTGCAAGGATTTGTAACGTTGGTAGTAAAACGTCGATTTAACGTGACTCAAAGACGTCGAGTAAAGGTTGAAATATAACGTTAAATCAAGGCTCAAATGCGCTGGAGAAAATATCGCAAAATATTATTAAACGTGATTAAACTTGGTTATAATGTATATAGAATTTGCAAACAAAACAAAATTGTATGTTGAACTCTGCATTTGCAATATTTCCAAAGTCGATTTTTAATACAAATAGTAATATACAATGAAAAACATAAAAAATATACAATTTATTTATATAAAATTTACAATTTATAGATAAAAATATAAACATCTTTTTTAAGATTTATGTGTGTGAGTGAGTTTACAGGATTTACGTGTGTGAGTAAAATTTATGTGTGTGAGTGGATTTACAGGATATCGTATCGATAAGCCAGGATATCATTGAGATACAGAATCTAAATCCAAAAATAAAACTTGTATCATTATCAATCTGAAAGCAAATGTTTAAAAAATGTTATTGAATTAGTATGATTATTATTAAATTTAAAAAGTAAAAATAAATAAATATATATATATATATATATATATATATATAAATTATGTATATATTTATATATATATATATATATATATATATATATATATATATATATATATATATATTATATATATATATATATATATATATATATTGTGATAGTCGTAATAGCATAAAATAAGTAATTGTTTTAAAAATAACACGACGTTTTTTATTCTTGAAATGTTTTGTAGTAAACAACTGGGGTTGATATTTGACTGGGGTCGGAGCCGGGTTTGATAAAATATAGCCGGGGCCAGGGCCGGGTTTGAGACCAGGCTGCATAAACATTTATACATCCTAAAGTATATTTTTTAAATTTAAAATTCATACTATATTTTGTATATATATGCATATATGAACATCATTGTGATCAACATGATCATCATAATCATCATAACCATCATCATCATCATCATCATCATGATCATCATCATCATCATCATCATCATCATCATCATCATCATCATCATCATCATCATCATCATTATCATCAACAGCATAAAAGCGGAAAGCTTGACAATGATAATAAAAATTATGTTGATGTTGTTGATCATCATCATGATAATCATCATCATCTTTATTATGGCACTATGTAAGGCACACTCTTCAAATTTTCTTACTTCTACCACAACCATTTTATACTGAAGCTGCTACCACTCTACATGTTAATACTTGAATTACTTTAACTTTTTCTAAAAAAAAAGGTTGTTTGATACAACGTTTTTTCTAATCTGTCTAAGATTATGCCTACTTTTTATATCTTGTTAGAGTCACACCACACATCCATCTGATCGTTTTCTCTTTCGGCAAATACTACACTATATAAATACTAAAGTTTATACAACAATGAAAGGATATTGTATGCCAGCATCTAAACAAATAGCAAACAAATATGCTTATATCCATAATATGTGTGCAAAAAGTGCATCTTGGAAGCTTATATTGCTTCTGGAATAAAAGCTTGGAAGCTTTTATTACTTCTCTTCAGTTTTAAATCAAGCCTCATTTTACTCTACATCTTTCAACATTAACTACATTTTTCAGCTTTTTTATGAAAACATCTCTCTTAAGAAAAAATTGTCCTTTTTATTATTGAATAATAAAATGTATAAATAAAGTCTTGTCTGATGTAAATCTCTGTTATTCTCAGTTTACTAAACCTTGTATCTTATCTTAGATGTCGATTCTAGAGACTTTTGGTTAGTTTTCAACAGTGTTATTAACTAAAGTGTCTTATGGATTTAAATTCTGGACTTAAAATCCACAATTTTTGTTAGACAACAAAATTCATTTATTTACTACAAAAAAATATTGCAATATTGTTGGTATTCCTATATTGACGAATAAAAACCCTATAATTATTATAACATATTATATAATAATAATAACAATAATATATATATATTTATATATACGTCAATTGATCTAGACGTATACATATATATATATATATGTATATGTCTAGATCAATTGGAAGATTGATCTAGACGTATACATATATATATATATGTATATGTCTAGATCAATTGGAAGATTGATCTAGACGTATACATATATATATATGTATATGTCTAGATCAATTGGAAGATTGATCTAGACGTATACATATATATATATGTATATGTCTAGATCAATTG
>NC_061157.1:38195966-38273466 GCF_022113875.1 Hydra vulgaris
GGCAAACTATTTTTGTAATGGCTAGTTATTGAGACAATAATTTTTAATGTGCCACTTCCTCAACATTGTCAAAACAACGTTTTATTAACGTTGGCAAAGTAACACTTTTTCAACGTTTTTTAATTAGCACATTTTCAACCAACGTTGAAATAACGTTGAACAAGTGTTGTTTTTCAAATAGTTTAAATTCGTTGAAAAAGCAGCTAATGTCTAACGTTGATAAACCATTACCTTTGCGACGATTATTTGCGTACTTATTTTCAACGTTTAATAAACGCATTTTTTTTTAGAAGATAAGATACGTTTAAATTTATACGCTTATTCAACGTTGAAAATGTAACGTTTAAAAAGCGGTTTGTTTTTAACGTTGATAAAGCATATACTTCGAAACGTTTTTAAAGTGGCTTTTTGCGTAAGTTGATTCCACGTTGAATAAACGTTTTATTTTGAGAGGCTAAATTACGTTACAATTTCAACGCTTATTCAACGTTTCAATTTACCGCGATTTAGTATACAAAAACAGACATTGATTCAACGTTGAAAGCGCGTTGTTTTTGTGACTGTAACGCTTTTTCTAAGCTGGGGCCAATGCTATAAATAATTCGAAGTTTTTTTCGAGAAAAAAAATCTATCTTAAAAACGCAATATTTTGTGTAAATTATTTTTACGTAAAAAAAGACGTAAACACGAAGAATTTATTCGGCCAATGCTATAGAGTATAAAACGTATACGTCACTTAAATTCACAATTTTAATTTATCCGTAAACGTCATTGATAACAACAATTTTTTTTAATTACTATTATGCGTTGCCTATTTAATAATTTTTATTAGTTATTAAGTAGGCTGTGCTGTCTATTCCTCTTCTATAAATTTTTGTACATTCTACTATTTGGTGTTTAAAAGAACTGTGTAAAATTATAATATGAACATAGATTTAGTTTTTTCGGATGAAGACTTAGATTTGGAAATTGCAGAAAATGAGCTTCGCCACCGATTGCCTCGAGAGGTTGGTGTTTAAAACATTACTTAAAATTGACAAATTTCGATGTTTTTTTAACTAAATTAGAAAACATACTAAATGTACGCAGAAATAATATTTTTGTTTTGTTTTTCTATTCCATTTTAGTTTATTGGTCGCTTTTTTAACGAAGATGTTTCTGACAACGTTTTTCGAGAGCAGTATCGAGTCCCAAGAGCTGTATTAGATTTTTTAGAAACTAGGCTTAAAGATGATTTGCAACATTACACTAAGCGAAATAAAAGTATTTCAGTACGTTTCCAGATAATGGTATTTCTTCATTTTATCGGCACAAATGTTTTTTTTCATGTTCTCAGAGACTGTCATGGAATCTCTACCAACACAGTTTATCGTATTATACACAGTGTAGGAGAAGCTATTTTCAATGTAATGTGTATTAAGTTAATAAAACAAGTGAAATTTATACGTTGTCATATAAAGTTTCTTATTACTTTTATTTTGGTAGGTAAATTATAAACTAAGTTGAGTAAAGGTAAAAGTTGATATCTTTTCAATTTAGATTCGACAAGAGATCATAAAATGGCCCAATGATTGCTCCACTCTTCCACAAAAGTTTATGGAAATTGGAGGTTTTCCTAGCGTATGTGGTGTCCTGGATGGGTCTCATATACTCATTTCTAACCCTCCTAACGCAGACGAAGATTCTCTAATCAATCGCCATCATGTCCATAGCATAAATGCAATGGCTGTATGTGGACCCGACACATCCATATTTTATGCATCAACCAACAGTCCAGGAAGGTGGCATGATGCACACGTAAGTCTTTTAATAAATTATATTTTACATCTGCTAGTGCACTAATGCTGGCTATTCAACTAGTACGTACTTCGGTATATTCATATTTAAACATACTATTCGAACTATTATTGCTAATTAAGACTAATAAAACTAAGACTGATATGTATTTTAATGTAACTTAGAGTAAATTTAAATATTGTGATTTTACCACTATTAGGTTCTAAGAAATTGTAACCTATGGAACAAGTTTGAAATTGGAGAGCTTCCATTTAATGGAGCTGTAATTTTGGCTGACTCTGCCTACCCATGCCGAGAATGGTTAATTCCACCTTTTCCTAGTGATCTAGGCAGAGCTCAAAAACGTTTCAACATAGCACAGAGAAAAACTAGAAACATAATCGAGCGGTGTTTTGGCATTATAAAAAACAGGTTTTATGCTTTGAAAACGGGAATTCGTTTGCACAAGGTCGAAGATGCCTCTAAGCTCATCATGTGTGGATTTGTTATCCATAACTTGTGTATTCGACATGGAGACAACGGTAATGACTTTGAAGAACGCATAGAAGAACAAGTTGATGAAAATATATTTCAAGAAAATCAGAATGATATCGCTTTGAATAGACGATTACAGCTACTTTACAACTTTACTTAAAAATATTATTTAAAAAAACTTTTGTCAAATGCAAGATATTTTATAAAAATTAGATCATAAAAGCATTTTATAATTGTTTTTTAGTATTTGTATTTTGTTTTTTTATAGAACAAGCTTAAAAAAATAATAGGTTTGTTAGTTTTTGTTGTTAAGAGCAATTCTTATTAAGAGTATTTTAAAAAGATAAAAATTGCTTAACAGCATAATATTAAGATAAACGATCGAATTAATATTAAACTAAAATATAAATTAAATTTAAAATATGAAAGATATTGTACCAAATATCTGGTATATACATACAATATTCTTAAGTTGAGTGCTGAGTACTCGAAAAAAAGGGTTGAGAAAGGGAATTTAGAGGTAAAGGTAAAAGTTATTAGAACTACTTTCTTTAAATTATAAAATCGTTTACTAGCCAATGCGATACCATAAATTGAACTCGCTATTTAAATGCGGTAGTGGTATAGTTGTAATGCTTGTATCTATTTCACATCGCAACAGCATTGGTTTTAATGCAGTTTTTACAGAATTTATTACTGTAAGGCAATGGTGATAAATAATAAATACAATAACAATTGTTGGAGTTATTTTTTTATTTTCTTTAAAAAAATCTACAGTTAAATACCTTCAAAGTAAATGTTTAAATATAGTTATACAATATCTTTCGAAAATGAACATAAAATTACGATATAGCTCTTCCCTTAATGCTCTAGAATTTCCTCCTAAAACAACAAAAATAATTTATAAAATTTATTAATTATAAAGTTTGATACTAAATACTACAATAAATTAATTTTAAAATACCGTTTCTATATTTTTAAAATGTTGCTGGTTTAAAGGTTGCAATTTGTCATTCATTAGCTTTGTTGCTGTTGTGTAATATATTGTTAAAGCTTTTTCTTTTCGAATTTGCTGTTGTCTGTGAGCAACGTCCAATTTCAAAAGTTTAATTCTTAATTCTTGTTCCTTTTCTAATCTTTCTTTTTCTAACCCTAAAACACTAACTTTCAATTTTTTGAAATTTCCATCTACCAAGAGACTTTCTCGAGCTTGTTTTCTTTTTAAATTTTTTAATGTCGCTATTGATGGTTTATTTTGAGTTGAATCTAAAAATTGAATTATAGGTGTCAAAACCAGATCAGTTAATTTAAATAATAAAAAAGATGGTTTAGATTCCTTTAAAAATAAGCAGTTTTTGATGTGATGTGAAATAATTTGGCACAAATTGTGAAAAAAAAACAACTAGAAATTGTATTACCTTGAAGCATTGGACGACTATCACCAACAAGAGTGGTATTGTCTAAATGAGGGGAGGAGGAGGACATACGATCAAATCGTGTATCTAAAATAAATAATTAATTTGTATATATATATATATATATATATATATATATATATATATATATATATATATATATATATATATATATATATATATATATATATATATATATATATATATATAAAATCTTATAACACCACTAGTCAACCAAAAAATAAAGATATACCAGACAAAGAAGCTGTATCAGAAGATTGTTTCAAAGTAAAGTTTACTTCTTTACTTGATGGGGAAAAGATGGCTGTGGAACTGGAAAGTTGGTTGGTAGTAGATGACAAAGCATCATCTTTTGTACAAAAAGAGATATTAAAATCTGGAACATCAATTCCAGATACATTTATAGACTTCCTGTCAACAATGTCTAAAACAACATTATCTAACTCTGTAAGTTGTCTTCCTGCAGCACCTTAAAAAATATATATACATCTACATATATTTGTAAATTTTATATACAAATATATATACAAAAATATTTAATTACATATGTGATTATTTTAAGAACATTGAGCACTCTATTTTATATAATACATTTATAATTGTTGTTAAAATATATATATATATATATATTTATATATATATAATAAAACTAAACCTGTTTTTAGACTTTTAGCAAATTTTTGTATTGTGGCTCGTCGTAAATAATCCCACTCTCTACTACGTAGCTGGTTAATATCTTCAATTTTAGCCCCTAGACAATTTAAACTTGACAGTATTTCTTCCCAAATTCCATTTCTATGCCTCATAGTAACACATGGACCTAAAATTGAAAGAAAAATATCAATAAATTATAAATAGTCAATACATTTTATATAGTAAAATAATAAATATGATATATATATATATATATATATATATATATATATATATATATATATATATATATATATATATATATATATATATATATATGTATATATATGTGTATATATATATATATGTATGTATATATATATATATATATATATATATATATATATATATATATATATATATATTTATATATATATATATATATATATACATACATATATATTCATATATATATATATATATATATATATATACATATAAATATATATATACATATACATAAATATATATATATATATATATATATATATATATATATTTATGTATGTATATATATATATATATATATATATATATATATATATATATATTATATATATATATAAATATAAATATATATATATATGTATGTATATATATAGATATATATATATATATTTATATATATATATAGATATATATATATATATATATATATATATATATATATATATATGTATACATACATATCTATATATATACCTATACATGCATTTGTATATATATATACATATATATATATATATATATATATATATATATATATATATATATATATATATATATATATATATATATATATATATATATATATATATATATATAAATATATATATATATCCATATATATCTGTATATAAATATATATATATATAAATATATATATTTATATATATATATATATATATATATATATATATAAATATATATATATAAAATATAACATAATACATTTATACAAATTTTTATTTAAACAGTTTGCTAATTAAAACATACTAAGTTTCCCAAGAAGAACCTCTTTGTTATCTCTGATCTTCATTGCTAGTAACATTTTAAGTTCTTTAGACAGCATTTTATCTTGTTGTGTATTTGTGCATTATATAGATTATTTGTCGACTATTTATACATTTCTTCAGTCAAACATTGTGAAAAATGTGGTTAACCAAAATTACTATCGAAAGCCTACATAAAAAAGTATGGAATGTTAAATAAATGCATGCATTGTTAACGACACACAAGGCGGTACTGAAATATCGATTTAATGTAATTTATAAGTAATTAGTTTATTATGGAGTTACCAAAATGCTTTTCAGTTTTATCTAAAAATATCCACATATAAACACAAATAAATAATGTTAAATGATTCTGAATTGCTTACGTTGTTATAAGAATGGCGCTAAAAATCACGAAGAAATATCTAATATTGAGATCAAAAATCTATCTGAAGTTTTTTTTCGAAAAAACGCATTTTTTATCTGAAAAAGCGATTCCCTTGTTCGTTTATAACATTGGATTATATAGCGAAGTTTTTATCTTAAAAACGCAAACTTTTAAATGTTTATAGCAATGGACTTTTTTTTTCTTTGTTTTTTCCGGGAAAAACTTCGTGTTTTACGGGAAAAACTTCGTTTTTTATGTTTATAGCATTGGCCCCTGCAACTGGTTTTCAACGTTGATTCAACGCTTACATGTTTGCTGGGAATTTACCGCTAACACCGGCAAATAATTCTGAGATTAATTGCCGGCAGAATAATTTAAATATAAAGTTAAAAACTGCAAGCTTCAATATGCTTGCGTAGCTTAGTGGAAATGATAGATTTAGTTCACGGTGGCGACCCGAGTTCGAAAAAGTCTAACAGTTTTTATTTTTTCGTGAAAATTTATGTTTTATTTCAAACAGTACTAATTTTTATTAGTATTACCCATCATTAGTGTTTGTTAACTTTTTTTTATTGATGATTTCCATTTATTAGATTTAAGTTTAGTAGGTGCCTTAAAGTCTACATACAACAACTGATATAGCCGTAGGCGAAACAGTGTATGCTTACGACTGATTTAGGTATAAATGCGGCAAAGTCTAAATTTAAAGACTGACTTGAAAAGGGATGGGCAAAGTAAAATATACATACCACCGACTGACTTTGATAGGGTTAGACCTGTACATAGATTGATAGATTGACTTTAGGTTTTGGTTTGGGCAGGCAGTATATAATTAACAGAAAAAGTCTTAATTTTTTTAATACTGGCGTAAAAAAAGTTATAAAAGTAAATTAAATAAATAAATATATAATAAAATAAACAAATACATAATTTAAATTGTTTTTCTAACAACAAAACTAAGAAACTAACGAAATCACTTTATTTAATACATTCAAATTATTTCTTTACACGCGCTGCCGGCAATTAATCATAAAATTATTTGCCGGCACTGCCGGCAATTACCGCTAGCCATATATATATATATATATATATATATATATATATATATATATATATATATATATATATATATATATATATATATATATATATATATATATATATATATATATATATATATATATATATATATATATATATATATATATATATATATATATATATATATATATATATATATATATATATATATATATATATATATATATATATATATATATATATATATATATATATATATATATATATATATATATATATATGTATATATATATATATATATATATATATATATATATATAAACATCTTTAAAAGATTTAGATATTTATCTTCAAATTAAAGATGAATATTTAAACCATTTAAAGATGTTTATAAATATATGTAAAATATACAATTAAAGTGTTATTATAAAGTCTTTAATCCATTTTCATATAAAAATTTATATGAATTTGTAGTATACACAAGTTTTGCATTTTTATATAAAATATGCAAAGTTTGTGTATACTCCAAATTCATATAAATTTTAATAAAATTATACATATTTTCATAGCAAAAAAATCTTTTAATGTTTTCACTTTTATTACATTAGGCCGGGTGAATAAAAATAAGCAATTGTTTTTACTTAGTAATTGCCAGCTTTAATGCTTAAGTTTTTCTCACGTAAAGCTAAACATTTATTGAGTAAATTGCTTAACTTTACGCGAATAAAAATTTGAGAAAACTGCTGCAGTTTTTATTAACGTACAGCTCACCAATTAATGAGTTAAAGCAATTGCTCATTTTTGTTCACCCGGTCATTACAGTAATACTGTAATAATTAAAAGAACTTTCCCACGCACAAATCTTTGTGAAATATTAAATTTTATTTTAATTCGGAATTACTACTGCATTTGCGTCGGCGAACTCTCGTATCTAAATTTTAACGTTTATTTTTCAACGTTAATTTAACGTTTGTTTTTAGTTGAAAATCAGCGTTAAATCAACGTTGAATTTTCAACTTTTTTTTTTAATGTTGAACTAACGTTGAAATTTAGATCGTTATTTTTCAACCATTTCTCAACGTTGAAATAACGTTGAAACAACGCATGGCCTACTATAATTACACGGCCGGATATCTTGCTTTTCGGAGCGAAAAATTAGGGTAAGCGAAAGATACTATGACTCAAAATGAGGTTTTGATTTTTTTTAAAAACGAAGACCAGATATTTTACCAATTTGAGAAGAAATGTAGGAGAGTTAGGGTTTGGCAAGTTACTTACCGGTAATGTTACTGACCGGTAAGTTACCGGTAATCTACCGGTAGCTCAATTTTAGTTACCGGTTACTTTCACACGGATCCTGACTTTTTCATGATTTCCAGTTGGCTGGCTACCCTGGTATAATATTATTATAATAGCA
The DNA here is from genome assembly GCF_022113875.1 of Hydra vulgaris. Taxonomy (NCBI): domain Eukaryota; kingdom Metazoa; phylum Cnidaria; class Hydrozoa; order Anthoathecata; family Hydridae; genus Hydra; species Hydra vulgaris. The sequence goes on from NC_061157.1 coordinate 38,204,205, forward strand.
TCCAAGTGTATATTAGTATGCACCTTTTGGTTCTTAACTGCCCTCTGCAAAATGCCCGAGGCTTGTAACATATTTTCAAGGTAAACAGCTTACAAACTTGCTGTATGAATTAGTTAGGCAATATGATTGTAATACAACTTAAAGGTTCCTTAGGCAACATATAGCAAATCGTTATATTGACTTTTAATAATTTTGTTCTGGCGCGCGTGTGTGTATATATATATATATATATATATATATATATATATATATATATATATATATATATATATATATATATATATATATATATATAGAGAGAGAGAGAGAGAGAGATTAACTTAACGCTTAATTGTCGAAAAATACTTTCAAGACATTTTTGTAAATGCCATTAGACATTTTCACAACACCAGAATATTTTTATAGATATTGCAATTACAAAAGAATATGTTAAAGTAAAAAACTATAAGTAAAATAATAGTTAGCTCTATCATCTTGAACAAAATAATCATTGAATAACTTGTATAAGCATTGAATAACAAATCAAACATTGAATAAAAAGGTATTATGTGGTAGGGAAAAGTAAATAAGTATGTCACTTAGAAAAAAAATTGTTGACCTTCCATTTTGGTCTTTTATGTTGCTTATTTGTTTTCACAAGAAATGTTTTTATTATTTATTAATTATACATCTAATATCTATCAGTAAAAAACTGATAGATGTTAGCTGAATCATTATTATTTTACTTTAGAGTCGATAGTTTTAAAAAAACTTGAAAGAAACCATGCCTGTTTTCATTTATACCATATTTACATATACACAATCAACATGTATGCGATACTGTTATTTAGTCTAAAACACTAAACACTTTAATGTAAAACTGAAAATAACTAGTTATCACCAAATATCTAGTATTTTTTAAAGTTAGAGATGGCTTTGTCAAACCTTCACAAAGTGTAATTAAAGTTAGCAAAGCAACAGAAAAAAACATTGTTATCAAGTGATATCAATTTTAATAAAGTATTGCATAGTTGATGATATATCAGTTGTGGAACAATATAAACATGTCCTCAGAGTCTCAAAAATTAGAAAACCATTTACAAAAATGTTTGATACAATGTTTTTATCATGTTTTATACTTGTAAAGTTACTTTCCAGCTACTATTGCTAAGTAAGGTCGCATCAAGTTGTTAAAATAAACACCCAAAAGTAACCAGATTAAATATCAACTAGTCTTTCAGAAAAGTTTTATTTAGAATATCATAAATTCAATAAATTTAACAAGTTCATAGAAAGCAATACAAATTTTATTATTTCTTTATAGCGATATTTCTCTTCGTCGTTAATGTTTTGTGTGTTTTTGATTCCCTTTTATAATTTTTACACCTTCAAACATTTTAAATATAATAATATCATTGAAATATGTGACTTGGTCGAGTAGATATAAACGAAGTAAAAAGGTACATCTTAAAGCGCAATCACTGTATTTTCGGTATTCTGGGGCTTTCCAATATGGCGGCCGTTCAATAAATTGGCTTCATTTTTGATAATAGAGATGCGCTATCCAGTTATTATAGAACGCAAGTGCGTTTAAATATTAAAAATCTATTTAATTGGATGTTCTTAAAATCACATATTTTTATATTTTATATCATTGTTACAATGTTTTATTATAAACATTTAATATAAATGATTTATATCAAACGTAAGTGTTTTATTTTAGAGTATTTTTGATATAAGATCGTTCTATTTTTACTTTACAACTGAATGTATGAGGTGTTTTAAATTAAAATTTTGTTTATAGCACCTCAGAATGCTCAGCAATTTAACCTTTTTATATAATATATAAAAATGTTAAATTGCTGAGCATTCTGAGGTGCTATAAACTAAACTTTAATTTAAAACACCTCATACATTCATAAAAACTAAATATATATAATATATATTTAGTTTTTATATATTTAGTTTTTAAGTAAAAATCCAAAATTTTTACAAAAAAAGTTTTAGTAAAATATTAAGTCTTTTATCGCTAAATAATTTTTATATAACAATAAATTTTGTTGCTTACAACTTTGTTTATAAGTTTTTTACAACTTTATTTTAAAGTTTTTTACAACTTTGTTTAGAATTTTTTACACTTTTGTTACAAAAGTGTTAAAGTGTTGGTTATTTCTTTAAATAAATAACATTATCATGTTGCTATTAAATTAATATTAATTCACTGAGTTCAAAAGTTACGTTTTACTGTTATTTAACATTAATTTAGATGAAAACTAAAATATGTATTGAAAAATATCTAAAAAGCAGGAATATTTCTACTAAATAAGGAAAATACATTCTCTGTGGCATTGAAGTTTATTGGTCATCTGATAAATTACGCAGCCATAAAAAAGCTAATTGTTCTGGTATAACTGATGAAGAAAAACAAATTTTTATTGATAAACCTGTAAATACTAAAGTTAGTATAAGTAAACAACATAGTGGTGTTAATTTGGTAAGTCAACAAAGTGAAGGATCTGATATTCCAAAAGAATTTAACAAAAATGCTACCATAATAAATTGAATGGACACTTTAAGCAAATCTGACCAATTGCAACATGATGAATTATTGTCAAATTTTGTTTTTCGAACTGGAATTCCATTTAGTGTTATAAACTCTTCAGCTTTTAAAAACATTATAGATGCTTTGAGACCGGCTTTATAGATGCTTTGAGACTGGACCGGCTAAAACCATATGCCATCAGAAAAAAGTATTAGAACTACTCTTTTGAAGAATCAGTATGAAAACTATTACAATATTGGCTTGAAAATGATAAGCGAAAGTCCTTATTTTTCAATTTCAAGTGATGGTTGGTCAAATATACGAAATGATCACCTTGTAAACTATGTTATCATAATTCCTGGAAAACAACCTTTTTTTTTAAATCTTTAAATACAACCTTTTTTTTCAAATCTTTAAATACTAGTGGCGTTTCTTAAACAGGGAAATCTATTGCTGAAAAAATTTTAAAGTTTGTAGAAGAATTAGAAAGTGATAAATGTGTTTCAATTATAACTGATAACACAAGTTCAATGAGAAGTGCATGGAATATTATCAAATGTAAGTTTCCTAAAATTTTTGCTAATGGATGTGCTGCTCATGTTATTAATCTACTCATAAAAGATATAATTTCTTTGGATTATTTTAAAGAAACAATGACATATGCTTTACAAATTGTCTTATTTATTAAAAGAATACAATTGCTTTCATATAGGTTTAATGAATTAAAAAAACAGTATAGAATTCAAAATACCTTAGTGATTCCTGTTGACACTCGTTGGTATACTCATTATAATAGTTTACCAAAATTAATGAATGCTAAATTTACTATTGAACTTTTAATTGAGGATCACATTATGTCAAATATTAAAGAATCAGAGAAAAAAAAATCATTTATGAAAATTGTTTCTGATTCTGAGTTTTGGAAAAAAGTCAAAAACTTATCAACCATACTTGAGTTTCCAAGTAATATAATTGGAAAATTTAAAAGTGATAATTATGATTTAGCAAACATTTACAATGATTTTAAAAGACTCCTCTGTCATTTTGAAAAACATGATTTAGAATCGGGAATAATTGTCAAGTTATTATATGAAAGGTGGGCTTTTATCCATACAGAATCTATGGGATTTGCTTTTGTTTTATCACCAATATATGCTAGTGATGACATGATTGGTTCAGATAAATTAGACACTTTGAAACAATTGAAAAAATATTATACAATATTTTATGATTCAGAAGAAGAAATTAGTTTAGCTATTTTTGAGTTGAATGAATATTTAACACAATTTGTTTTTATGTCAGACAGTACCAAAGAAGAAATTTTTAAAATGTCAAATTTTCAATACTGGGCAATTGTTGGAAAAAGCAAATTTTCAAATTTATCTAAAATTGCAATCAGGTTATTCACAGTTCCGACATCTTCTGCTTCTAGTGAGGGAATTTGGAGCATGTATAATTTCATTCACGGAAAGAGGAGAAACAGACTATTAAATGAAAATGTGGAAAAGTTAGCATTTCTTTATATCAATTCATCTTTATTAGACAAAGAAGATAAACAAAATTACTTATGCGATGAAAGCTATATTAAAGATAATGATGAAGAAGAAATGACTTTATTAAGCTCCTTTTATGATTTGACTTAGTTACCACCTTTTTTTAGAAGAGATCAAAAATATATATTCCTAAAGTTTCAATTGTAAAAACCGTGTAAAGTTAAACTTTGTCTTATGCAAACTTTGTCTTATTGTTTTATGCAACAATTTAATCTTTGAAACAATATTTAGCGTGAAAAACAGGAAAGTTTAGTTATTGAACAACAAAAAACTAGAACAAATTTTTTCCCCCAATTTTGTTACTTATTTGTTATTTCAGTACATTATTTCCATTGTAAAAACCGTATTGCAGCTGTAAAAACATTTGCTCATTGTTTTTTAAGATATTTTTTTCTTAATAATGATATAAAACGTTTGTTGTTTAGTTTTTATATTATTGTTAAATAAATATTTGTTATTTATTTTTTATAATTAAGATAAGTAGCTACGGATTGAAGAAAGGTATTAAAATTTTGTCGCATAAAAACAAGCAAAAATGAACCAGAAGTTCTGGTCAGGGTTAGGATTTTTCTATATTTTGGTCCAAAATATGGAAACTAGACGGAAGAAAACGTTTTTGACCGTGATTTGACTTTTCCGAATATTATTGGAGAGTCACAATTTCCTTTTGCAGCATGAAACCATGGAAGTATTAGAGATGGAAGTGCAACGAGATAAAACATCAAAGGCTCCGAATGCCGTCACAAAAACTATGCGTGAAATTCAAATTTTGACTTTTAAACGACTTTTTGAAAAAATGGCAAAATATTTACGCCAAAGCATTTATTGGAATTTTAAGATGTTGATGATTTAATCAAACGTCTAATGCTTATATTAATAAAAAATGGCTTGGAAGATAGCTAAAGTGTTGCCAAAAAGTTATTTATATAACGTAAGTAAAAAGACTGGTTTTTCCTAGTAAAAAGATGGTTTAGCTGTTAGCAGTTGGCACAAAAGTACATTCCGTTACACACCTAAAAAACTTACATTTAAGTGTTTCCATTTTATAAAAAAAAATTTATTTTTTTTTTCAATGTTAGAAATACCTTTTAACATAAATAATAGCTCCATTCATCCCCATTCATCTCCATTCATCAAGCTCAAAGTTTCTCTCAAAACCCAACTTTTATTAATTTTGACGGCTCCATTTAATTTTATTTGTCTCGATAAATACGCATTCATAATTGTGTAATATTTTATGATAAATAATAACTTTATATGTTATTAATTACTGTATACGTTGTAAACATGAAACTTAAATTTAGGAAATAGTAAATATATGATATTATTGATATATTTACATAAATATATATATATATATATATATATATATATATATATATATATATATATATATATATATATATATATATATACATATATACATATATATATATATATACATTATATATATATATATATATATATATATATATATATATATATATATATATATATATATATATATATATATTTATATATATATATATATATATATATATATGTATATATATATATATACATATATATACATATATATATACATATATATATGTGTGTGTGTGTGTGTGTGTGTGTGTGTGTGTGTGTGTGTGTGTGTGTGTGTGTGTGTGTGTGTGTGTGTGTGTAAAACTTATGTTTTAATTATAATATTTATGCTTTATTTCTATTAATTCTAATTCATTCAATAAACAATAATATTCTTAAACTTTTAATGTATTTGAAATTTATAAATAACTTGTTCATTTGTAAATAATTGTATAGAAAATTAATGCTTAACATTAATATTATTATCATTATTTTTGTTGTTGTTATTATTGTTAATATTATTATTATTATTGTTAACAATAATAATAAAATAATTTTTTATATAGAGTAAATGGAATACCACAAAAAAAAGTTGTTAAAAATGTGTAGAACATGTGGTCAAATAATCAAAAAATGTGCTGGATATGTTGAACCAAAATCTGTTCATTTTTACAAGGAACAACTTTTAAAACTATACAATATTTTAGTGGATAATGACCAAACTGATATTCATCCAATATATTTGTGTCACAGTTGTCATATGAGATGCTTTCATATAAAAAATAAATGCAAAAGCCACTTTGATACTAAAGATCCTTTTAAATTTTTTCCTCATTCAGATAATTGCATTTTATGTTTTAGTGACAAAAAATCGGCGATAAGCGATTTGGAAAATGACAAAAAGTTAATAATACCAAATTTGATTGATATTGGATTTAGTTTTGGTTTTCAGTATTATTGCGATGAATCTTCTTCGCTTCAAATATTTTCTCATCTTTCAGTAACTGCTGATAATTCAGTCCTTAAACAAATAAATGTAGCTTATGATAAAAAATGGAATCTGAAAATAAATGGAAAATTTGTTTCAAAATCTCATTGCAGTCTTCTAAACAATCTTCCCAAGCTTTTGAAAGTAGAAACTTCTAATCTAATCTTCAGCCTCATAACTCAATCCAATGTCTGCAATGCAAACTGTGAATATAAAAAGATTTGGTAAAAAATGACCTTTCTTCTTTCGTTTCTGAAAAAAACTTTAAAATAGAGACTCCATATATGGAATCAGTTACTGATTGCACAGTTTTTAGGCACAAGTTGTGTCCTATTTTAATTCCATTAACTATATCAAAATGTGAGTTTTGTTTGGAATTAAGAAAATATTTAAATTTAAAACAATTTCGTCTAAAAGAAAAGCAGAACAAAATTGCTTTGGATAGTGGAAATAATTCAATGTTTTCAAATAAGAAAAACGACCGATATATGTCCAAAGAAGAACTACTGTTTAAAATAAAGATCTTGGAAAATGATAAAAAAAAAATAGCGACCAAATCTTTGCACCTCCAGTGTAGAATTAATCAACTGATAAAAAAAGAAGGACTAATTGTTGATGGCGAGACACACAAAGTTATGAAAGAATGCTTGATAGACAAAAATTACAACCCTTTCAGTGAAAGTTCCCCCCAATATTTATTGTGGGAACAACAAAAGATTCAGGTTTCACGTAAAGATAAGAGGTCTATGAAATGGCACCCAGTTCTTATTAGATGGTGTTTGAGCATTTACCTAAAAAGTCCTGAGACATACAAACATTTAACTAAGTCTGAGTTTATGTACCTTCCATGTAAAAACACTCTTTTAAAATACATAAATTTTACAGATCCAGGATGTGGCTTTAATGCAGATGTTATCTCACGATTAATTTTGAATGCTGATATTAAAAATTTAAAAGAACATGAAAAAAATGTTTCTTTAGTATTTGACGAGATGAAAATCAAGAGTGGTCTTGTATTCAGTAAAACAACTGGTAAAATAGTTGGTCTGACCGAAATGGGATCATTAAATGATGCTCTTGATGAGTTTAAAAACAAAATTGAAGGAAATAAAAGCATAAATAGTCCAACTTTGGCAAAGTATGTTATTGTGTTTATGGTTAGAGGAATATTTTCATCTCTATGCTATCCATTTGGACATTTTGCGTCTTGTGGATTTAATAGTGATCAAATTTTTAATTGCGCTTGGGAAGCAACCCGCATTCTTGAATGTATTGGGTTTAAAGTTCGCTCTATGGTAGCAGATGGTGCTTCGCCAAATCGTAAGTTCTTTCGAATTCATCTTGCTGAGAATTATGAAAACGTCAAGGATACTACTGTGCATTGGACATGGAATATTTGGTGTTCAAGTATAATTTTAATTACTACTTTGCAATGTAAAAATGTTGCTTTTAGTTCGAAAAAAAAATATGTTGTTAATTAAAAAACTGAAATATTTTTAACAAATCACAACAAATTTTGAGTAATATTTTTTAGCTCGCAAACTTTACTTTTTTTGTGATGTTCCTCATTTGATAAAAACTACTCGCAATAATTTGGAGAACTCTCATTGGAACCAAAATTCTAGAAATCTAATGGTAAGTTTGATTTGTAGTGCTAACAGTGGTCATTATAATTTTTATTGTGACCCTCATTAAGGTGGTTCTAGAAACACCTTTTTTTAATATAGGTGTCCTCCAACCCCTGATTGTGTTCTTTATAATAAAATAACACTGGATTTAAGTTTTTTTTTAAATAAAAAATATAAGGGACCCTTAAACATCAGACCCTTAAACATCAGACTGGTCCTTAATATTATGGAGAAAAAAATCAACCTGGTATGTCCTCAAAAGAATCGAAATTTAATAAAAATTTCAAAAACAACATTCATTTCTTATGAATATTATTATTTGACATTTTATTATTATTATTTTTATTTTATAAAAAACAACATTAATTATTTTTTATAAAAAATAAATGAGCATCCCCTTAAAAAATTTTTTTTTCAAAAAAAAATTAAATCCAGTGTCATTTTATTATTAAGAGCACAAATAGGGGTTGGAGGACACCTATTTAAAAAAATGGTGTTTCTAGAACCACCCTAAACCTCATTGTAATGATTGCAAACTATTTTCAATTTTGAAAAAGAAAGTATTTAATAATAAAAATTTCTCAAGATGCTCAAGATCATTATGGTAATTCTAATAATTATTACAGTGATTTGAAAATATGATTTATAAGTATAAAATATATAATTGTTTCAGATTGAGGATCAGTTTATAACATGGCCTCAAATTATGAATGTCTATGAATGGGATCTGGGCATGTTTCATGATGCTGTTGGTCTACGAATGGGACACAAACTCAGAGATGAGCACATACAGTTAACTCCACAATCTAGAATGCGGGTCAATTTAGCTGCACAGGTTAGAATGCATAAAGATAAATTTTAAAATTAGTATAATACTTTTTAACATTTAAATGATATATTTATACTTAAGGTGTTAAGTCAAACTGTTGTACATATGTTGGAGGAGCAGGGTAAAGCTGAAACAAGATGTTTACAAAAATTTATAAATTTAATTGATACCTTCTTTGATTGCCTTAATGTTTCAAGGCAATTTAATAAAACTAGAAAACCGGCTTTAGATGTTTACAAAACTCATTTGGATAAAAGATTTGAGGTACAATATTTCAATATTGAAGATTTTTTATTTAAATTGTTTACTGTTTTATGCAAAATGGCGTCTTTAGTTAAATGCACTTCATTAAAATACGTTATTTTAGATTTACTTATATGTTTATTATATTTTTTATTTTAATATTAATATTACTTTTAACCTCTACTATAATATATATTTAATATTATACATATTCTAACCTTAATACACATAATTAACAGCTTTCAATTGAAAAGTATAAACTTTAGTTTTACTAAAAAAATGTATTAGTTAATACTTTTCAGATATTCATAAAGTGTTTTTTTTTTCAAGTATTATTAATATTTTTATTTTTTGGGACAATTTTTTGGCAATAATAAAAACAATTTATATTAATATTATGTTATTAATTATTCAGGGTTGCCACTCTCAATAGCTTGTCAGTACTTATAATAAGAAATTTGCAAGGTGTAGGGGTTGTTGTAAAACTTTTATTTTGTCATTAAAATTGTGTTTAAATAAGGAAAATAATATTCTTGTGAATTAACTAGAAAGAGCATGGAAAATTCTCGGAAAAGTCAGGAAATTTAAAAAGCTAAACTCAAGGGAAAAGGTTTTTTCTCAGGGAAAACTAGGGGACAAGTTTTTAAAATTATAAACCCTGTTTATTATTATTATTATTATTAATATTATTAACAAATAATTATAGCGAATATATTATTTCTTTAATAGTGGTTGAATCAAACGTTTATTAAATTTTTAAATGAATGGGAACAAGCCAGTCAAAATGTTAAAAATTTATCGATAAAAGAAAAAGCCAAACTTTGCTTGAGTAAACAAACCCTAGAAGGGTTCAGAATTACAGGTAAAAATTGATTAATATGAACAAAGCATAAACTTGTACTTCTATTACTTGATTGATAAAGTTGATTTCATTAAATTTAAATTTTTGGAATAGTGCACTCATTTACTGAACTTGGTTCAACTCTTTTACAAGAAGAAGGTGTAGAGTACTTACTTTCAGAAAAGTTCAGTCAAGATCCTGTAGAGGAATACTTTTCCAAGCAGCGAAGAAGAGGGGGAGGAAACGAAAATCCTTGTTTAGAAGAATTTAATCGTAACTTTCTAGGTTTAAATATTGCTGGCGACAATCTCATTCGAGCCTTAAATGGAAATTATAGAGGAAGATTTCAGGAAGATCTAAAAATTGATGTTACTGACACCATGCATCTGCCGAAGAAAAAGCCGAAAAAATATTGATTTTATTTATTTAAAAACAGTTACATGTTATTTCATTTCTTTTTTTTTAATTGCGTTTTAAATAATTTGATTCTTGTTTTTCCACTCTATCTACCAGTGTGTGTTTGTGTTTATATATATATATATATATATATATATATATATATATATATATATATATATATATATATATATATATATATATATATATATATATATATATATATATATATATATATATATATATATATATGTATATATATATATATATATATATATATTTATATATATATATATATATATATATATATATATATATATATATATATATATATATATATATATATATATATATATATATATATATATATATATATATATATAAACTTTTTGAGTAAGTTTTGTAACCCCCTCAAATTGAATGGAATTCAGACATTATATGGAAATAATTTTTGAACGCTAAGTGTTTATTGAAATTGAAATTTTTTTGATGAATATGAGATTATTTAAGAATAGTAAAAAAAATATTTTGCTTACTCGTTGCCCTCACATTTGGTATAGAGGGGGTAATTTTGGGGGGCATTTTTGTTCCCGGACTCCATTCGTTGCAATTTTTTGAAAAGCATCCTTATTTAACTTTAATTTAATTTAAATTTAATTAAAGTATAAAACATATAAATGTTTGGAGTTTCAAAGGTTATATCTTATAGCTTAAAGGTTGGTTTATAAATTATGCTTAAGGAGTAAGAAGGTTTAAAGGCAGCAAGTACGTAAGCGGTTAGGGGACTGTCCATAAAGGGCTTTTTTCTTATACTAAATAAAACTTCTTACTCTTAACCTTATACTAAAAATAAATTTAAATTTTATTAAACTAATTTTAATCGCTTCAATATTTTTTTAAACCTATAGGGTAAAATGTTGCTAAATGGAAACACAGCACTTGAAGATATGTAACTGCTATAATTTAAAAATAAGATTAATTTTGCAGTGGTTTCTCTTGGTTTTATCATCTTTGCTTGCATTTGACGTCGTATGCTACTATCGAGATTAAACATTTTGAAAGAGTAGACTTAAAAACTGGGGGAGGGGCTAAATTACCAAAAGGTAATTTAGCCCCTCTAACACTTTTAAAAAGTGAGGGGGTTTAGCCCCTACTGTTCCGCTACCCTGGCTCCCTCTTGAAAAGGATATCATAAAGTTGAGACTTTTTTTTTCAATAAAATTTAAATATTAAATGATAATCGGCTTTTTTCTTATTCGAATGTTATTATAAGACTTAATGAGCGAATTTAAAAGATTATTTTTATCCATCTTTTGACATGGACACTGAATGTGCAAATGAGAGTTCCAGTAGAAAAAAATCATGTTCGACACTATTTCCATAAATAACTTTATAGAACTTCATGTTTGACACTATTTCCATAGATAACTTCATAAAAAAAAGTTTACATAAAAAATCGGTGACGTCATATACTAATAAACCCCTCCCTTTTTTTTATATCGAAGTCCACCCCACACGACCTTTATGGATGGCCCATTAGATTATCTTTTTCATAAATTTTGTAAAAAATTCTTTCTTTTTAACAAATGGCAAGGCAAATTCCCTATTCCCTCTCTTACCTGTCTGTTCATCTTTTGATGCCCTTTTAAACTGCCCGTCTTTTAATCAAAAACAGAAAAAAAGTGAGATAAGATGGCTCTAGATTTTGTTAAAAACATTACTCGACAAGGGGGAAGGGCTCCAAAATCAGTGGCTGTTATGTGTGCATACTTTATAGATGCCCCTTAACTTAGGCCAAAAACTTGATTATTCAATGGGTACTTTATATCAGGAGCGCCGAGAGCCGTCACGCCGCACAGTGAGTCAAAATCCATAAAAAAAACTACTGTTAGAAAATCATTAATTAAATTATAATGTAACTAAATAACACTAAATAACGATAATTATTAATTTTTTTGAATAATTTTTAAGATTCCAACAATTTATAATATATATAATATAATAAAAGTATAAATAAAAAATGAAGCTAATAATCAAGAAAATATTTTGGTCTTTACTTTATTGCTGATAACTAAAAAAAACTATAATTCATAAAAAATATTTTAAATATTCACCTTCAGGAGTGGAATTTTTGGTGTTTGAGTTAAATAACTTCCAGCTAAGTTATAAACTCCAAATTTTTCAGAAAATGATACTGATTAGAGCATGTAAACAAAAATACCATAAAAAGTAGGCATCACTCACATTATAATGTGAGGGGAATTAGTTTTTCCAAAAAGAAAATTTACTTCTTTTAATAAGAATGAAATTTGTATATGCATTTGAAATTTCATTATAACCATTTACAGTTTAGAACCCCTTCACAAGGATGGGGATATATATTTAAATTGGGTATAATCTGTAAACAAAACAATATTATTAAATGAAAAAAAATAATTTTTAGAACCTTGAAGATATTTCCGCCCAATTTAGGCGGTTTTTAGTTCCGCCTCAGGTGATGCCTACTTTTGTTAGTATTTTTGTTTCCAGACTCTAATCAGCATTTTTTGGAAAACATAGTAAACAAACAAAAGTTTGTAGTTTGTTCCTTTTTATTATTTATCTGAAGGAAATTTTCTTTTTACAAAAAGAGTTTTTCTTAGTCCTGGTTCGCCTTGACTTGAAATGTCACCTTTATTTATATGCTTTACCACATTAATCCAAGCTGTTAAGAAGGAACGAGCACGCATAGATATCCACTTTTTTAAGATAGTTAACTTTAACAGTTGAGATAATTCTAAATTTTCAAGATTTCGAGTCAGTGATGACCAAGAAAGATCTAACTGGGCATTTTTTTGGAAATTTGACATTAAAACATCTCTAAGATCCTGCCCGTTATAGTTCACTAGTAAGTTTCTATTTAGTATGGATCTTGCAATGTTTTCAATATGGCATATAAACAAATAAAACTCGTCATTCACATGCATTAATGCTCCTCGATCTACTCTGTCGATCCACGATCTTGTACTATTCAATAAAACTTCATCAGAAATGTTGCTTGACAACTGCCAAGAATTTATAACAGAACAGATTATTAAAGATGATGGTGATTTATTTCTTTTGTATTTTTTTAGCAAGAAAAAAATAATATATCCAGAAACATACATTAGCACTTTTTCCTCTTTTAAAGATAATTTTAGTTCTAACATTTTTTCATCTGTTACAAAGAGTTCACTATTTCTCCATAGTAAGCATTTTTCATATATTTTGTTTATCACATATACTCTTAACATATCAATATGGATCTCAATAACTTCAATATTTATTAACTTTAAAATTGTATTCCATTCAGTCTTCAAATTAGCTGACAATCTCATTTTATTGACCATTTGACATATACTATTACGAAAACAAGGAGTATTACTTGATGTGTTTAATATTGCAAACATATCAATGGATAGAAGTCTATTAAAATGTTCAACTGATTTTTCAATTTCATTTTTGTGAAATAGCAGTTTAGAAGCAACCATGACAGAAATATTGCCAGAAGTAACAAAATCTTTGTCTGACATGTTGAAAAATTCATCTTTAAAAGCTTCGTTTATTGATTCCCAAAAGTACACAGAGAAATTCTCTGAAAGCTTTATTTGCACATCATCATTGAGAATATCTAAATTTCAAAGTGTTTAAAAAGCAATTAAAATTTAATTTTTCATAACCATATTAATACAAAACAGACTTTGGGTACACTAACTTTAAAAACTTACTTTTAGAGCTTGCTTTTCCTTTTGAAAATGATTTAGTTGAATGGATTTCAACACATTTTAGGATGTGATTATCATAATATTTTTTGGTATTGTAATGTTTTTTACATTTTTCACATCTCATCAATTCAGAACTTTTTTTTTTTATGTCAAGCTCTTCAAACTCTGGAAGAAGAAATATTTCCTCATCAAAGGTTGAGATATCAAAATTGTCTTCATTAATAATTAATTCGGTTTTAAAATCCTCCATTAAAATATTTATTTCATCACTTTGAAAGCAATCAACATCCAAAATAGAAAGAACATCATTTGCTTCACACGACATGTTTATTTAATCTATAATGAAATACAAACATCAAACTAAATTATTTAATAATTAATTTGTAATGCTTATATAGTTATAAGCGATACAATTAAATACAAGTTATATATATATATATATATATATATATATATATATATATATATATATATATATATATATATATATATATATATATATATATATATATTTTATATATATATATATATGTGTGTGTGTATACATATATATATAAAAATATATGTTACATATATTTATAATATATACATATATTTATAATATATTTGTATACATATTATGTATACATATATATTATAAATATATGTATACATATATTTTATATATATATATATATATATATATATATATATATATATATATATAAATATATATGTATATATATATATATATATATATATATATATATATATATATATATATATATATATATATATATATATATATATATATATATATATATATATATATATACTATATGTTTTTACTTATTTTTATATATAATAATATAATATAATATAATTAATATTTTAATTTTTCTTAACAACACACAATCAAAAATTAGCTATGTAAATCTGAAAGTTCTATAAAGAATTTATAGATGAGTTAGCGAGTTTCGTATTTACACACAGCAGAAATGCCGTCCGACGACGACGTAATTTGTTACGACTTTCTTTGTATTAAGAACAAAGGATTTCACGCATAGTTTTAGACATTTCAATAGCGTTGCACTTCCATCTCTAATACTTCCATGATGAAACCAATGAAGATGATGAATTTTATATTTTTACATAATTTTTCACGCGATTTTGATTCCAGCATTATCTTTTAAGTTTTTTTTTTGCCTAAGAAACGGGATAAATTAAAATAAAAATACGCGTGGCGCAGTTTATGAAGTCCGACGTTCCTAAAATACTAAAAAAAAAATTCTTATTAACCTGTTAAATAAATCTAACATACGAATAGTTAATACGTTTGTATAAAGAGATTTTTCAAAGAATCTGAGTTAATTTTTTAAAAGAATTATGTCAAAGGGAAACATAAAAATGGTTGAAATAAAATAATGAAATAAAGTAATGAAACTTTAAACTAAACACGGCGTTTAACGCTTAATTTATATATATGCATATGAGTGTGTGTGTGTGTGTGTGTGTATGTGTGTGTGTATTTATATATATATATATATATATATATATATATATATATATATATATATATATATATATATATATATATATATATATATATATATATATATATATATATATATATATATATATATATATATATATACAGGGTGGCCCATAAGTCACTTTACATTTTATAAATTAAATAACTTTTTTTCTATTAATTTATTTCTATTTCTCTTTTCAGAATTAAAAAAATAAAATCTTTGGAAATATTTGGAATGGATAAGTTTACGACTGAACAACGAGTGAAGATAATTGAATTTTACTTTGAAAATGGACGGTCAATTGTTGCAACGCAAAGATTGTTTATGCCACATTTTAATTTTTAACATCCCCCTAGTAGACCTGCAATAATGAACTTAGTGACGCGTTTTCAAGAGCATGGCTCTGTAAGTGATAGGACTAGAAGTGGACGAGGTCGTTCAGCACGTACACGTGAAAATACTGAAGCTGCGAGCCGTAGCATTGAAGAGAACCCAACCACATCCACTCGAAGGCCTTCTCAAGAACTTGGTATCTCACGGAGTTCTCTGCAGCGCATTTAAAGAGACTTACAGATATACCCTTACAAGATTTAATTAGTTTAATCTTTACAACCACCAGACTTTCAGAAACGACTAAATTATGCTGTCAGGTTTCAGAGAACTGCAAGAAACGACAATGAATTTATTCACAAGTTAATAATGGGAGATGAAGCTCATTTCCATTTGAATGGACATGTGAATAAGCAGAATATCAGATTCTGGGGCACCGAAAATCCACACCAAGTTCATGCGAGTCTATTACACTCGGGTAAAGTCACAACATGGTGTGGAGTAACATCAGAAAGGGTTATTGGGGCCTTCTTCTTTAAAGATGTAAATGAAAATGCTGCGACTGTAACTGCTGAGAAATATCGAGACGTGCTAACGAATTTTGTTCAACCTCAGTTAGCAAACATGGCAGGGTATTGGTGGTAACATGATGGAGCAACTGCACATACCGCTAGAGCTACAATGCACTTGTCAACTGCAATGTTTTAGGATTGGATAATCTCTCTTAAATCCGATTTTGAATGGCCTCCACGTTCTCCTGATTTGACAGCACCAGACTTTTGGCTTTAGGGATATCTTAAAGACAAAGTGTATGCAAATAAGCCCCGAACTATTCAAGATCTTAAGGCAAACATACGACAGGAAATTCTTTCCCTACAACCTCAGATGTTAAGTAGTGTCATGGAGAGTAGCTTAAAAAGAGCTCGACATTGTGAAGACGAGAATGGAGGCTATTTAAGAGACATTATCTTTCGTAACTAAGTCAGAACTAACTTACAGACACTAAACTTTGTAATAAAAAAAAAATTAATTAAATACAGACGTTTAAGAAAAAGTTACTTAATTTTTAAAATGTAAAGTGATTTATGGGCCACCCTGTATATATATATATATATATATATATATATATATATATATATATATATATATATATATATATATTTCTAGCGAGGGACTAATTTGACTTTTTTTCCTTTTAAGTTACTGAAAATGTTTTAAAATATAAATGTTTTGTATGCAAACGGCTTAAATGAAATTAGCGCGAGTGTATTGATAATTTTTAAATTCTCACATTCTATCAATAATATATATTTTTTTAATTTACTTTTTTAAATCAAAAATTACCCAATCACGGCGTTAATTTTTGTCCCAAAATCTTTCAGCGCGAATTGTTCGCGCGTCTATTAAAACTAAATGTCGTGTAGACTGGAATATTTTCACGTTTGGTTCAGTCCAAACTAAAATATGCAGTTAAGTAACCAAGGATCATGGCTTAATTGGTCTGAAGTTGAATGTTTTAATGTGTTAATATGTTGAAATAGGAGTTGTATTTATTGTTCATAAAAGAATATATGTATTTTTACACAATCTTCGTATTATTTTAATCATAATAAACAAGTCTACAAAAAGATGCTCGATAAACTACTATGTTAACTCTTCTATACACACAGTTTTACATTTGAAATACATATTGAAATACATTTACATTTGATACTTACATTAATATCTTTCTTTTTAGCTAGAGATTTTGAAAGTTAATGAATATATCTTGAGATATCTTATTTTTTCTTGTAAAAATTGACATTTTTGATTTTCAAAAAGTCTTAAAACCTAAAATAATGAATTAACTTTAAAATCTCTAACTAAATATGGACCTAACACACTAAGGACCATTTGTGGAATTTTTTTATAAATGAAGTAAAAGATAAGTATGAGTTTATCTCTGATGTTTCTATGTGACTTTTTAACTAATTTTCAGTAAACTGGCAGCCATTTTTAAAAAATATTTTTTTATTATTTGATTAAAAAACATACTATTTTTTAAGACTTTATCTTGAATGTTAAATGTAAATGTTATACAATTTTTATTTATTTGTTGCTTAAAATTAAAAAAAAAGTTTTTAATTTTATATTTGAAAAAATATATTTTATAAAAATAATATTTATTATTAGGTATAAATATATATATATATATATATATATATATATATATATATATATATATATATATATATATATATATAAATAAAACAGCATAAAAAAATGTTTACAAATATCTTAACTTGCAACGTGTGACAGGCTACACATCAGTGTTTAATCCATGTTTAATCGAGAAATACATTCAGAACATTTTATGAAGTAAGTTTATGTTTATTTTACATTATTGTGTTATTAGAATATTTAAACACACTGAATATTACTTTTTATTTTATTTGGCTGAGGTAAGCAGGCTTTGAGATGAAAAAAGAAATGCTTGAAAGTTTTTGAAGTTCCAAGTTTTATCTTTTTATCGTTTATATTAGTTATTATTTTTACTTTTATATTTTTGTTTTCTGTTTTACTCCATATTTGTGAATTTTAAATTTGTCTGGATTTTATTCTGCATTTATTTTTTTTTGTATACTTGTATTGTAACTTCATTAAATATTTTTATGAAGGATAAATATTTTACTTGGTTACATATTATTAGCTTATTATTAAGTTATTATTAAGTTAATAAACAAGTTTATTATTGATTACAACGGTGTTATTATTGAAAGACCTCTAGTAATGCAAAGACTGGTACTACTGTGAATAAAATGTATAAACAGCTACAAAAAAGTAATTTAGGAATTATAATTAGTATATTCAAACAGCTATTTGTTACATTAAATAAGTAATGAACTAAAGTGTTCACAAGTTTTCTATTTTTACAGATATAAATGTTTTATATTATTAATTTTTTATACAAATGTTGGTGTATATCTTAAAAAACTGTGTTTCTCTCATTTATATTCATTAATATCCATTTATATGTTGCATGTTCAAAAACCAAAACAATTAGTAAAGTTGTTTTTCTAAGTTGATAAATATCTGATAAGGTATCAGATATACTTTGTATGAGGTTTTGTAATCTGATATAAGGTATTAGCTTATTCAAAACCTTGATGTTTGTGTTAAGGTTATCTAAGTAAAACCATGATCCAAGTAGGGATGCGGAGTATTAAAAGGACTCAGGATTTGTATGTCACAAAAAGATTACTTCAAGTATTGTGAATTTTAAAATAGGTATCAGAGATGTAATGACTTGCAAGGTTGCTCAGTTTTATGACTTTTTATTAAAAAAATTATGCTGACAAACATCAAAAAGAATGTACAAGCAATAAATTTTTTGGCTTCATTTTATTTCTAAAAATCCTTTTGCATTTTGATTATATCTCAATTTTTATATAACCTTCATAAAAAAGATAAGATATTCAAAATTTATTTCTATTAGTTTTTAAAAATAATACCTGTAAAAAATATCAATAAGATGGCATCTTTCCTTATGTTATGCTATTTCTTTTTTTTAATAAATTAAGGTGTAGATATATATAGTAGTTCTATTGGTTAAGGTTAAGTTATTATATTGGTTTAAGAATAAATTATTCTATTAGTTTAAGATTAAGTTGGGGTTACCTATTTAATCCACAATACATCTAAAGCTTGGCTGTTCAAAAAGCTATGCAAATTACAGTGTGTTTAGATTTATAAAATAGAATTTACAAATTGGATGAAAATAGAACATGTATGATAAATTGATAGGACAGCAGTAAAATTTTATTTTTGTTTTTTAGGTATTGGTAGGCTGTACCTGACGTCTTACTTTCTTGCAACAAAATCAAAAGAACCTTCAACTACAAACGAATTAAATTAATTTTTATAGCAGCATTTTCTTTGAAGAATTTTCCCTTTATTTTATTTACTAATCAGATTACTTGTATTTCATAATTTCTTTAAATTATTTTTCGAGATTTTTGGATTTAAATTTTGGTATTATACAAAATTTTAAGTTTAAAAAATTATTTTACATATAGATTCTTAAATTTTTAATAATTAATTTTTATTCAGAAGTACAATTATAATTGGAGTGTCCAGTGTTTGTAATATTTTTTCTGCAAATATCAATTTGATATTATGTTATCAATGTGAAAGTATAGCCTCAAGATATAATTTAAAAAATGGTAGGATGAGGTACATAAACATACGCTTTGTTTTCTTAAAAGTTTAGCGCAAAATGTCTGTACCGATAGAAACCACTCGCAAAATCTTTTGATATTGATTGATCTTTTAAAATTTTACTGTTATTTTTTACATGGTTTCTACTTACTATGACAGTAGGTGTGAAAACACGCGCAAACTGGCAATCGGGAGATTTTTGAACTAAAGTTAACGCCGTGCAATGTTACCATAAGTTACTCTCAAGTTACTTTAAGTTACACTCAAGTTACCTTAAGTTACCTTAAGTTACCCTCAAGTTACCGCAGTTACCGGTAACTAAAAGTTACTGTTTGGCAAGTTACCGAAATCGTCGAACCCTAAGGAGAGTGCTGCTACATCGATTGGTCTATACCTGTCTTAACCCAAACCCACAGTCGATGTAGCAGCATTCCCTTGCATGTCATCCATAAATTAGTCAATGTAGAAGCACTCTCCAACATTTCTCCTCATTTCAGTAATATATCTGGTCTTCGTTTTTTGAAAAATCAAAAGATACTATGACTCATTTTGAGTCATAGTATCTTTCGCTCACCAAAAATTAGAAGGGTAACTTTTAGACTTTCTTAAGCGTCTTACAAAATTGTTTATTTGAATATTCATAATATGGTTAATACGTGTGCTGTAGTTTATTGTAAAACTGGATATAAAAAGAGGGAGAATCAAATTGGTGTCATTCCTGAAAAGCATCCACTTTTTGGATCTCCAGAAAATAATCCTGCCTTATTTAAATAGTGGGTAGCATTTGTCAATCGAAACTTTTGGAAGCCCTGTAAGAATTCGGCTATTTGTGCTAAACATTTTGAAGAAAAATATTTCAAAATTGGCAAAAGAGTAACATTAGTTTGGGACTTAAATCCCGTTCCAACTATTTATTGCTTAACTGAAAAAATACCACCATCAGTATATCCAACTACATCGAAAACTAGAAAGCCACCTTCTGTCCGCCATTTATTAAACAATCAGGATGAATCCAGTATATTTATAGAAAAAGATAAAATTCACAGTTTAAATGATTTAAATAATTTTAGCCTTGAAGGGTATCAGCTTAAAATATTTAATGGGAAATATATATTTTTTAAGTTAGAAATTAATCAGCACTTAGGTATTTTTGAAGTTACAAAAACAATTATAGTTGATAAATTTATGCATATTTCATTGTTTTCTAAATCATCTTATATTCCATTACCTCCATGGTTTCGAAATATTGGCTGTGTATTGAAAAAAAAAGTGTATTGGAGAATTTTCCAGCCTATATAAAAAATTACGTTGAAGAAAATAGTTTGTCAAATGGTCTAATAACTGAACTCAATGAAATAAAATACAACAAACTAGTTGATCAGCCAAAGTTTTCGTCAAATCTTTTACGATATTCCTTTATTCTTCGATATACATCAGCGCAGGCTTATAAAGTCTTATTAGAACAGCTTCCTCTACCATCATTTAGTCTTTTGAATAAAATTAGTAAAGGTGGGATAGAATCATTAAAAGCTATAAAATGTTTATTAAACCAAGATAAAATTGGTAAAGATGTTGTGCTACTGATGGATGAAATATATTTGCAGAAAGAAGCGCAATATCAAGGTGGTAGAGTGATAGGAGTAGAGAAATAAGGGAATTTTATTTAAAGGTGTAATGACCTTCATGATTGCTAATTTGAAAAAATAAGTTTAATTTTGTTATAAAAGCTATACCAGAAGTAAAAATTGAGGGTAAGTGGCTAGCTGACCATGTTGATGAGTGCATTACATCTCTACAAGAGAATGGTTTTCATGTTCGTGGTGTAATTTCTGATAATCATTCTACAAATGTTTCTTCTTTTTCACATTTGATGCAAAAATATAAAAATACTAACCATTTTAGTAGTATTACTCATCCTACAAAAAAAGATAGTATAATATATTTATTATTTGACGCTGTCCATCTTCTCAAAAACATACGAAACAATTTACTGAATTCTAAACGTTTTATATTCCCTGCTTTTCATTTTGATCAGTTTCATGATGTTATTGATGTACATGCTGGTGAAATATCATGAAAGTTACTTCATGATGTATATGATAAAGACCAATTACTTCAATCAAATTTAAAAAAAGGTTTCAAATTATCTAACAAATCACTTCATCCAGGAGATAATAAACAAAGTGTACCACTTGGTCTTGCAATATTTGATCCTACAACTTCTGCAGCTATTGAAAGTTATTTTCCAGATAGGACTGATGCCTCAAGTTTTTTAAAGTTGATAAATATATGGTGGACAATAAGTAACAGTAAGCAAAAATATAACAACAATTTTTGTATTGGAAATGCAGCTGTTATGGGTGACATAAAACCTTTATTTTTGAGGAAACTAGCCGAATGGATTGAGAATTGGCAATTATCTCAAGTTTCCGACTCTCAAAAGTTTACATTAAGTAAACAAACATCAGAAGTGTTAAGGACCATTTTAAGATGTACTTATTGATCATTTTAAGATGTCACTTATTGATAATTTAATTCAAGAAGGGTATCATTATTTTTTAGTATCACGCTTGCAAACTGATCCATTAGAACTAAGATTTTCAAAGTATCGTCAAATGAGTGGTGGTAGATTTTTAATTGGTTTGCATAAACTTGAAACATCTGAGTGCATATTAGCTTTGAAAACTTTACTTAAAGAGTCAGTCAATATCTGGGAGGAAGATGTTAGAAAAGAGAGTTGTAATATATCTTTACTTAAATTATTTAATGATAAATTGCAAGAAATTTTACCAGATATTGAAAAATGCAGTTTAGATTCAGAGAGCTTTGAAGTTGCTACAGTTATTTCTGGTTATGTGGTTAAAAGTTTAATAAAAATATCAAATGTGGCATTTGCAAAACTTTTCTATTAGCTGAATCTGGTGAGCTACAATGTCAATATTTAGAAAAACTTTCTCGTGGTGGATTGATTTTACCAGCTATTGATCTTACACATTATGTTGCCAAAGCATTTGCAATATTAGATTCTGCAGCATATCTAAGTTTAGATATGCTGCAGAACGGGTACTTAGATTAAATGATTGTGCTTCTTCATTCTTATGCGATGAACATCAAATTATTGATGTAAAATTTGTAAATCGCGTTGTTGTAAATATTTATTTTAACAATGAACAGAAACACTTTTCTGATGAAATTCGAAAAAACAGTGTAAAGGATTTTAAATACAGACAAAGAAAAAGATTAAAGCTGAACTAGTTAAATTAATAATCAATAAAGCTGAACTGAATTGAAGTAGCTAATGCTAAATTATGCAGCTGAACTATTTTACTTTTAATGTATACTCTTCCTTTATTGTTAGGTTTTTGTTTATCATTTTATATATCTTGTTAACATTATTGAGTTTTTATTATGAGAAATATATATATATATATATATATATATATATATATATATATATATATATATATATATATATATATATATATATATATATATATATACATATACATATATATATATATATATATATATATATATATATATATATATATATATATATATATATACATACAATATGAGGTATATCTTTAAATTAATTAAGTCATTACAAATTTAAATATTTTATTAATAAAATTATTACAATTTTATATTGATGAACAAAGTACAATATAATATTCTCTTATTCTTAAGTTTTTAGAAACATTATAATCAGACAAAAGAAAATGTCTAATTTTTAAGACATGTTATATTTGTCAAACAAATTTTATATTATATACACACTTCTATAAACAAAAATCCGTATAAAGATTTTAGTTTTAATTGCGGTAAGTGTGGCCAATCATGCTTTGAAAAGTTACCCTTCTGCGAAAAGCAAGATATTCGGCCGTGTAATTATAGTAGGCCGTGAAACAACGTTATGTGTTTGCATGAAAAATAAAAGGACGTTAACGTCCTTTTATTTTTCATGATCTCTATGAAATAAAACCTAACTTTAAATCTACTTTGCGTACAACTGACACCTTATATTTTTAAAAAACATAATGCTAGATTTCGTATTTTATAACTGGTAATTACTGTTATGTTAAATAGGACGGGTTAGGGTATCCCGTTTACGCATATTTTAAGTTTTGAGCTAAAATTTTTATATGAGGTGCATAATCATTCAAAAATAACAATTGCAAAATTTTGGGACAATCAAGCATTATTTAGGTTACCTATTTTGGTCACCTGATTTTGGTAAATTAAATTAGGTTACTTAATTTTTAAAAATTAAATTAGGTTACCTAATTATGGTAAACTATAGCGCGAAAACTATTTTCGCGCCTGTTTTTTCAGCAAGAATGCAAATGCAGTACGAAATTAACTCAATAGTAATGTAGCTGCTGATTAAAAAACTTTAACTTTAATTAATATACTATATTTAAGATCGTACGTACTTAGGAGTGCAACGTACAAATCAACATTTTCAAAAAAAATTTAAAGATTTTAAAAAAATTTAATTTTTTAAAGATAATAAAACCTTTTAGGAATTTCCTTGGGAAATTCCCATAGAAGTTTTTTGTAAACTTCCTGGTAAATCAAAAATGCTGTTAACGTATTACTCGTTAAGTACTCTATTATGGCAACGTAATGTTATTAACTGCTAATTTTTACCGGCTTTTAAGTAAACATGCAATTCAGAATTGTTAGCAGTAGTAATTTATTATTTCAATTTCAATTTTTTAAGTGTATTAGTTCAAAAATGGAAAAGTCTAGAGTGGGAAAACTTTACATGCAATAAAAAAAATTATCAAGGCAAATTTATTGGATTTAATCTCGAAAAAAATCTTAGCTGTTGGCTCAAAACCATTAAAAGTTGATCTTTTAAGAATGTATTTGCATTTCCATTTTTAGTGGAAATGGACCCGTTATGTTTTTAACACAATTTTAATCGAGCTTAAAAATATGTAGGAAAAAAAAGAATTTTAATCGTCATAGCGCATGATACTTTATCTAATAGAAGACAAAATATAGTTACGAGTGGAAAAGTTGAGAAAGTTATTGGCGAAGATGATGAAAAAAAAAGCCTTAAAGATGACGAATTTTACCTGGCGCTGTTAAAAAAAGAGATTGCCAGCACTTATTTCTCAGTCAACTCCAAAGACGCTTACTGAATTGTTTACTGAAGTTTCCAATCGCTTACACTTCAGCGCAACACAATAGACATTAAAGCGAAAATAGTAATTTCCTGTAGACGGCAATGACCCGATCTATTGCCATGCAAAAATTGTCTTGAAATGGGCCAGCAGTTTTATACAAAAGAATATATCATTCTTGGTGATCTTGGCGAAAAATTACAAAATGAAAGGATTTTTCGGATAAAGAAAACCGGTGCTTATCTTCATGCAAGATTCATGCACAATGATCTATAAACCTTCAAATACGTGATTTTGGATCAAAAAATTAATTAGCTTGAGCAGGACTAACGCCATAAGCTTAAGAGAATGGCGGATTTCATTGCACTGTTCCAAGCAAAAGCTTTTATGCAAAGTCGATTTTCCATCATTGTACCGAATGTCGATTTTCAGTACATCACTAACTTGCAGTGGTATCGCGAATTTGACAGTTCAACAATGGATGCCGCCCTTCAATCGTGTTACATGCATCTTTTGTATTTAACTCAACGGTAAGCTGTCTTCATCTTATTTGATGAATCTATTCCGGCGATCAAACGGTCTGCCGCAGCTTTGAAATTGTTTTACACCAAAAGAAACAAACAAATCAAGCTTGGAAAATCAATATTTCCACAAATTGAACTGGATATAATTCATAACTTGGTGTCGTTGATTGAGCCAGATTCCTGGCTACTGTTTGATTTACTTAAAACAAAATCTAATTGATTGGATTGGTTGCAACTGCCTGTTGAATATTGGACAAAGATGAAGGACTATAACTACGTTAAGAATGTAGTCGAGTTTTTAGAAGTGGTAATGACTGCGCTGATCGAGTCAAACTGATCCAAGATTTCAAAATACAGTCAAATAACTAAAGCAGCTACAATACGCATTTTATATTGTTGAGAACCATCAAAAATGGTTGTCTCTCATAAAAAGAAAAGGAAAACTTAAATAACAGATAATTTTCTTTTTACCATTATTTGAAGCAACTTTGTACATTAGTACCATATTACAGGGGTGGGACCGCAAAATGTGAACGTTTTTGTTTTATTATAACTATTTTCTCGTTAGATGTAGTTGTACTCTCTCACTCATCAGAAAGTGTCTAAAGAGTTGTTAAATATGAACTATTTTAAATAAGAATGTCCAACCATTGGACATTCTTATTTAAAATAGTTCATATTTAACAGAAAATTAATTATTACAATCAGAAAAGTGTTCACATTTTGCGGTCCCACCCCTGTATTTCAGTTCTGTGCAACCTCTATATATAAATCTTTCATCCTAATTTTTTTACCTGTAAAATAGAGAAAAATAACATTTTTAGTGAAAAATAACATACTAAGAATTCTCGAATGAATTTTGAAAAACTGACAGTGAAATCTTTTAAATTGTTGCGAAAACTACAATTTACCCAAATTAGGTAAATGCGCTACCCTTAAACAATGTTTGAATGATTATGCACCTTACATAAAAAGTTTAATTCAAAATTTAAAAAAATGCAGAAACGGGACACCATAAGGCCGGGTGAATAAAAAAAAGCAATTAATTTTACTCAGCAATATCTTGCATAATATTTTTTAAGGATTATAAAAAGTTTGATAAATACTTTCTTCCCAGAAAATATTTTTAAAAAATATCATTTTTTTTAAATATTTTCTCGGAGTAAACGACAAAATAGCTTCATTTACGCGTACTCGTTGGAGGACTTTTTTAATCATCTTAAAATATTTATTATTTATATTTTATCAAATAAATTAAATTACTCAATTAGTCCGTATCACTGGTAATGACATATGAGGAGCTCATCTGCAAAACGCGCTAAGTCACAAAAATAAAAAATTTGAATTGATTCTATTTCCATATTCTATAAACTGAAATCTATCATTTATTCAAATATTAAAGAATTTTTCGTCCAAAAATAGACAAAGAAAATATCGATTTCTGTTGATACGTAACTTTGAGTAGTTTCTTTTTTCTTTCCATCTTTTCCTAATTTCATTCCCTCTTGCTTGCCATGTTTTAATTTTGAAGCGTAAATGCAAAAAAAGCGCTAATCCCAGCAAAAATGCATTCTATAATCTAATCCAAAAATTAAAATCTAAAAGAAAGACATTCCATGATTACTTCTTTTCTTAATTTTGTCTTTATATTATTAATTTCAACAGGTTTATCCCGCATAAGTTGTAGCATTGTGCGGAAAAACATAATGAGAGCGGTTTGCAAACTTTTCCGTCTACTATGCAAGTAGTTATCATAGTTGGTGTTACTTTGGCGAATTACATTTTAATTTGTCGTCTTAAATTGTTGACATCAATTTTGAAAATTAGTTTGATATGTCAACAATACCAATTAGAACTATACATTACAACTACATAATTTATAACTATACATATTTTTTTAACGACAACCACAAGCAACCCCAGGGCTTTTGCGTACGCCTGGGTTAAAAAATGGAGAACGGTGCTTCTATTTCAAACCAAGAAATCACAAAATGTTAAAGTTTTGTGTACGCAGCGATTAACTCTTTCTAATACGGCACATTGTATTTCTGCGCTACTATTAATTTTCTGGATTGAAAAACGGTTCATTAATCAAAACTGACATACGAATCAAATTTTTAGTTTTAAAAACAAAAAAAAAGAAAGGTCAATCAACATAATTTTCGAGAAAAGTTATCAAGGGCTCACCTTTTTTAATCAAATTTTCTTTAATTAAAATAACTAAAAGATTAGTAAAGTGATCCTGGCCCATGGTCGAACGGAGTGAGTCCAGCTACAACTAAAGCCTTTTGGAAAATTTGCAACCAAAAACTCCTAAACCGTTTAAGATCTTCTAGCATCTGTCCAATCAAAAGTAGCTCGTCATTGATGGTAATAGCTTAAGGTTATAGAAGACGTCTAATGTTGTTAACAACAATAAGAGTTTTGTACCAAATCCTAATTAGTAATACAAATTCAAATCTAATTCTTTTAAGGATCTTGTTTAACTAAGCTGCTCACTGGCCAGTTCCAGGTTTTTCATGGGATGTTTAAAGCTTCTCTCAGCCTCTCGGCAAAGAGGCCGAGAGAATATTTGCAATATTAGAAAACAAAAGTTTAATGAAAAACAGTCAATTAAAGAATTACAAAAAATAAATAATAGTAGTGCTCAAGAGTTAACGCAACAAACTGGGAAAAGGTGTACAGAGTATTTATCAATTATTGGTCAAGATCAAAGTCACTTCTTCTCTGATGGAAAACAACATCAAAACTTGGTATTAAATAATCCAATTGGATCTGAACATATTGCATCATCAGATATTGCCAAAAAGGAAAGATCACCTTATGGTACCATAAGACTCAGCCAGGTTACCGCTGATAAACAATTTACAGTAACTCCAGGTAATAAAATTTTTTTGAAAAATCCCTAGTAATTTTTTGAAAGAATTTTAGAAGGTCTAAAAGGTTTGCCCTAAGAAGACCTAACAATCTCGTCACAGAGGAAAGCGAAAGAGCATTTAAATAATAAGTCTTCTTCCTTACCAATGGCACGAAATAAGCTCAGAGTTTGCTTCTAACCCTGGATCATTTACTTCTAAAGCAAGCGCTCTAATCACTGCCCAACGACCGCTCAAAGTTTATAAGATTATTTTTATGTTAAATTTAAAAAATTATAAATTAAAAAAATATCAGCTTTTAAATTAAACTCTCAGATTTTATTTGAAAAGTAAAAAAGCTTTCTTTGGCAGTTACTCTTAAAACCCAAGACATGGTCAATGCTCAGCCTAATACCGGCCTTTCTAAGACCAAAATGACAAAGTTGGGATTTACTGAGAGACATAATTAGTGCAAAAATTAGTGGTGAAAGGATAAAAACTCTGGGAACTCTTTTTTTTTAATGTTATTTATGTTATTTAGGTGCCCCACAAGGACCTAACGGTCATGTCACAGAGCACCGCGGAAGTGCATTTAATCAGGAAGTTCATGCCTCCTTCCTTACCGTGACGCGAAAATATGTCCAAGGCTCGTTTCGAACCTGGATCTCCTGCTTATAAAGCAAGCGTTTTAACCACTGCGCCACAGCCGCTCAAAATCTTGATCTATTGCTGAATTTAAGCAACACAAATAATGTTAGGTTCGAAATTTTATACAGTTTTAAAATTGTTGACTTTTTGTGTGGAATTCAATCACATTCAAGCAAACATCATTCACTGAAATAAAAACCATCTTAGCAAAAGAACAATCGGAAGTCTTAAGACAAAATACAAAAGGTTTATGAATACAAAATACAAAGGTTTAACTCTTCACACTCTAAAACGTTTTTTAAAAAATACGAGACAGCTGCAGAAAACACAGATATTGTTCATTGGAAGAATTTAAAAAAACTAACCAATTTTGTTTAACTTGAAAGAAAATAGTTAACATAGGAAACTGATGAAACATTTGATGACACAACCTGATGAAACATTTAGCCCTCCACAGAAAATTCAAAAATTAATCACGAATTCAGTAACTTGAGATACTTGAGTCAAGCGTCTGTTAATAATTGTAACTTTATAAAATCTTTAAGAGATAAAAGATTTACATATTAAGTAATCATTTTCTTAATATTTCAGCTTATTTTATCAATCCAATCTTGAACTACCTTGTTTCAAAACCTAAAAAAATTAAGTAAAATCATAAACACAAAAAATCGACGTTTTGTCTGATATCAAGTAATAAACATCTTTATGATAAGTTAAAAAGTTACCAGCAACATAAGATTTCCTTTTTTTATTCTCGTTCCCTTTATCCATATAGGTTTTTCTAATTGCTCTCAATTTTTTTAATTTTTTTTTTTGTTAAAGATTAAACTTGATTGCGTTCTTGCAACACGTTGACGATCAAGTTTCGTTTCTTAGCCTTAGTTTCTTATCTAACTACCATTCTTTTTTCGTTACCTAAACATTTTTTAAGTTTTTAAAGCTTTACCATAATTAGAATTGTTTTTTTAGTTGTTTTTTTAGCCAATTTTTGCAAGCCTGATTTGGGATTCTCAATACAAACCAATGTGAGACCAAATTGAGTTACCAAAATTTTTATTGAGGTTTCCTTCTGCAACTTCTTTAAAAACTGGTGAACCTCTATCTCCTTGTAAATTAGATTGTTCTTCTTCCACCTTTTAATGATTTTATTACATACATGTTGGCATTATATACTGCATACATGTTCTGCTTCATATTTTTCATAACGTAGCAACTATTTTTGTTTTTTCTTAATATATATTGAAAAAACTTGTATATCAACCACTTTATCATTAACAATATTAGTAACAACTCCATTGAGAGATCAATGTTATCTTTACTACCAAACTCCATCTAATTTTATGTATTGTTGGGTTCAACCGTAATATTCGGCAGGTTTTTTACATGCTTTTTTTTTTTGTGTCATTATATACATTAAATATTTCATTGGTATTTAATTTTTCATAATCATGTTTCGCTAAACTATACATGTTTATGCATTGAAAAATATTTAAACTTGCATGACCACGACCAATCTCTCGAAAAGCAATTGCCCCTTTTACGTTTGCTTCAAATATTTTTTACGTTCGCTACAAATATATTTCTTCCAGTAATTTTATTATTATTCTTTACACATTTTTAGATGTGTACACAGAATATCTCCATTGATCACAAGATGTACATTTGATCTCAAGATTATGAAAAAATTTTATTATTTTTTTTGTTTTTTATCAAACAACTCATCGGTTAGCAAATGGCTAATCAGTTAGCAAATGTTAGACAAGGTAACTCCCAAATACTTTTTAAAACATACTGAATAAAATAATCATAAAGTTCACAACTAAATGGTTCTGAATATTTTTTTTTTTACTGGAACACATTTCCTGTTGTCATTTTTAAATACTTAGGTCTAAAAGAGTAAAAAAAAAAAAAAATACAAATATATCAATGCACCACAATAAATATTTAAAAAAAACTTATAAAAAATTTTATGTTGCATCACATTGCTCAAAATGTAAAATATTAATTCAATCAATGACATTTAGCTAACTTGAAAGCCAAATAGTTTTAGAAACAACACAAAACAACAAATATATTTATAGTTTTGTGGTGTTTCTAAAGCTTTATTGTTTTATAAGGCTTTATTATTCAAAAAGAACATGTTTTTTCTATTCAAAAAACAAACAAACTCGAGTTTGTTTTTTCAGTAGAGGAAACCTGTTTTTCTTGTTTCTCTCCAATATAATGCATCGCTCTATTTGTCAGTTCTTTGCATTTTCATTGATGTATAAGTGTCTCATTAAGCGTCATGATGTCCCATTCTGTCTCAATCTTGCTTTGCTCTCACCATTGACTAAGGTTTTACTTGATTTGCTCTCACCATTGACTAAGGTTCTATTTGATTTGCTCTCACCATTGACTAAGGTTCTACTTGCTTTGCTCTCACCATTGACTAAGGTTCTACTTGAAGCTTAAGCAGGAATGCAGGAGGGAGAGGGGGGAAATATCATAACCTTATTGTCTTTGTTAACATTATCAGCAATAGGTTTTTTTTTTCCCAGTACATGTAGGTGATGCACAACCAACATCAATCGATGTTGTGCCTCTCTTCTTTAACCTCTATAAAGAGTCTTCTCAACACGTTAAAAAAATTGTTTAAACTAAACAAACAAAACTTGAACTCGAGTTTGATTACAAGTTGGTTTACAATCTGGTGAACTTCAATCAGGTAAAAAAAATGATTTATTAAACTAAAAAAACATGGTAAATATTGGACAATTTATTTTCATAAAGAAGTTTTTTTATGAATTAGTGATAGTAACTAAAATAAATAGTTTTGATATTTAATCTATTTATTTAGCTTGAATTATGTTTTTGATATTTAATCTATTTTTTTAGCTTAAATTAGTTTTGATAATCAGAATAATTAGTGCTAACACTTGGTGTAATATTGAAGTAAAAATTAGAAACTAATAATAGCTAAATATATTTTTACTGACGTAATTAATAATTATACTAAGGATTTTCTCATATATATGCGTTGATCTACATAATTTCTTTTTGTTTATACTGATGCATATATTTTCATATATTAGAAGCAACGCGTCGACCGAATTTGTTTACTTTGTTTCTCAATCTTTTTCTGGAATAAATAATTACTCTAATATTATATTTGACAAAATGTAATAGCATTCCTTTATCTCATTTCTTCACTCCTTTTTTCACTCTTTATTTTTTCGTTTTTTCTTTTGGTTTTTTGTTTGGTCTCTACAGTAGAAATAATTCACATTTGAGATGCATCTTTCGCACTTCACGCTACAACACCAGTGAAATTTACAATTACAATTCGATTCGACGTAACCTTAAAGAAAAATTAAAATTAAAACTAGACTATTTTTTTAAATAATATTGCTAATTTTAAAATTAAAATCGAACAACAGTACTTACAGTTATCTAAAAAAGAATTTATATTTTATTTGCAACATTTTTTGTTTGCAAACCTTTTCTCTCTTGTATAAGAGAGAAAACCTTCTCTCTCTTGTATAATATTTTATAAAAGGTAAATTATAGAACTTTCTTCAAATTCTGAAAATAACTTGGTTTATAAAAGATAAACAACAGAACTTTCTTTGAAGTTTGAGAATAACTTGGTTTAATAATAAAAGGGTTGGGGTCGTTACATTTTATACTTAAATTAAAAGTAAAAGTACTGGTTCTAAAAGTAACAAAGTAAGAAGTATTACTAAAACAAAATACTTAAGGAAAAGTAAAAATTTACTGTATGCTAAAAGTACTTTTTGGTAAAAAAGTGAATACATTCTATATATATGCTATCTTAAGTTAAGTTAAGTTAATGTCAAGTTATTAAATCATGTTAGAATAAACCTATTCAATCCATCAATGTAAGTATGTTTATTGCTGCAGGCTTTAAGGTTTACAGGTTTACAACAATTTTACACTGATGATTAAAAGTAGTTGCAGTTCAAAATGTTCGTATGAGATTTTAGTGTCAAAAATATTTGCCCTGCCTCACTAAATAAATTTTCACAAATTGCAATTAGTGGAAAAGCAGTACTCAGTTCAAAAAAGATATTTTTCAACATTGATAAGCCATGAAGGTCACCAAGTAATGAGTTAGTGCTACTAATATATGTTAAAATGATGTTATCAGCTGCAGTAATAGTGTTATGTGGCAATATAAATTGAAAGAAATCATCTTCAGTTTTAGACATTGCTGCTTCATTTGCTAAATTCACTATTGCTCTGTCACTGCTTTTAGCCAGCTGTTTTTACTATTGAATCTTATTTTCCAGGAATTCCAGACTTTTACCCCCGTAGTCTTTGATCTAAGTGTTCAAAATTTAAGGTTTACAATTTTTGCTAGAATTAATTCTGTTTCATAATGTAATGATTGAATATGCTCTCTATGGGAACATCCGCATTTATCACAATTGACGTGCAGCACTGGGTTGATATTTTGCAAAAAAGTACCTGCATTTTCTTTTTCAAAGTCAGTATATTTGCAAGAAGGTATGCCATGGAGACCATTGTTTCACACTACAGGATATCTAAGGTTTGAGTGAGAGACCTACTGTCCAATAAATGCCATATCAGTTATTTGAAACTTTAGCAAACTAAGCTTGTCACAAACACTATTTATCGCATCCATTCCAATCAATTATCAGCCCGTTCATGCATCCTACAGACAAATACATTCAATTCCAAATCCTATAATTAGAAACAATAAACTGCAGTCAAAATGATTCACTAATAATTTTTATAGATAGTCTTTGCGACTGCTTGTTTCATAACGCCAAACATTTCCCAGACATTGACTGACAAATCTTTGAGGTAATCGTAAAGAGTTGCAACATCATAAGTTGTAGTTAAATTAATTATAAGTAAGCCTGAAAAATAAAGTAAAAGTACTGCATTGTAAATATAACTATTTACAAGAAGAAGTACTGCAAAAACTAACAATATTTTGTAACATAATAAATGTACTTTATTACATCCCAATCCTGAATAAAAATACTGTTAAGGCTACTTTTACATTGATTAAAGGTAAAAAGCGGGGGTGAAACTTTTTTTAACTTTGATTATTCGTTCTTCGATTACAAAAACTGCGCTCAAATGTAAAAGGTTTTAATTAACGTTAACGGCAGTTATTGTTTAAAGTAAAAAAATTAAAGATAAAATAATCATTTAACTATTTAGTTTCACAATAATTTTAAAACTGCTTAAATAACAGTAAAATTCTGATCAGTTATTTATAGACACAAGATAATCAGTATCGAGTCACGGTTTATCGTCTGGTATAGACGCGATACTTTACAGTATCGATATTGAAATCACGAGATATTGATATTAAAAGTTTCAGTTACGTTAGTATCATTTGGTATCACAGCTCGGATCTTTACGAGAATTTGTATTTTATTTTTATAAACGATATGAAATAGTTGAAGTTGGGAAAAGTGGGATAATAAAAAATAATTCTAGAATAAATTTAATAACTTTTTTATATAATATAAGTAATGCACCAAATGAGGCATCAATTCGGACACTGATTCTATCCCCTAAGATTGACAGCAGGTGATAATAAAGTATATATGTTTTTGATTTTTAGAGGAAATGTGCCATTAGGGTAAAATAGGACAGCCATGGGGTGAAGTGGGACAAGCAAGTAATTGACATAATATTAACAAATATTATTAATGAAAATCAATTAAAGTCGTAAATCACGCAATTTTCATCAGAGATTTCCATAATTTAATTACAAAATAATGATATGGGGGATATAGTTGATCAATAAAATTTTCTTTGTTCCACTTCACCCCTCAAAAAATTGTTTTTGGGGTTATTTTTTAAAATGTGGTTTTTACCACACACAGGAAGACAAAGCGTTTTTGGATAAACGGAAAAGAAAAAAATCAGATTGTTTACAATAGATAACATGATTAAAGCTCTCTCTTTTATGGAATTTTAGACATGTCCTATTTATCTCGCAACTCATTTTCCCACTTTTCTCCACGCTCCCTTATATAATTAACTCATATAGTATAATAGAAAGTCTCAAGAACTGTTTGTTATTGTATGATATTATATTTATCATTTAATTTTTCAAATAGTATCACAGTTTTAATTTAATTAGTTGAGTGGTATCGCTTCCATATTTTAATTTTTTATCTGATACTTTTTAAGATTTTTTTAAGTTTCACTACCAACATGGCTGCAAGTAGCCACAATTAGGTTGCAAGTTACTATACAAACAAAAATATTATTAAAGAGCAAAGAAACTGTTGACAGAAGACTTTAAAAGGTGTAAGTTATATGAGTCAAGAAAACAAGAAAATGGAAGAGTGTTTCAAAGGGTTGAAGTGCAATTAATAAAACTAAAGGAATAAAACTTTTAAAAGTATGCAGGATCAGATACAGTAAAAAGATGAGACTTTGCTGAATGACGAATCCAGAGAGAATCAGTTTTGGTAGATGGACTTAGAGATAATAGCTCCTTTGAACGGCGACCATGGTACAATTTGTAAAAAAGAGAAAGAGATGCAACTTTACGACAGTGAGAGAGAGGCTCAAGCTTGGCAGATAGAGCAACGACGACGTTTCAACGACGTTTATAATAGGTTTTGTACCTTGTCTAAAAAAAAAACATCGTTAGAAAAACCAGCTTAAATATGACAACAGTATTCCACACAGTGGCAAATAATAGATTTGCAGAGGTAGAGAATGAAATCAGGAGTAAGATAATGGCAAGTACAAGAAAAAGAAGCTTTGGTAGATGTTAACTTAGGAATTGATTATATAAATGGTTTCCATGAGAGGTCAGTAGTGAAAAATAATCCAAGAAGACGTAAAGAGGAGAACTCAGTGAAATAATAGCCATTTATCAATATAGGAATGTTGAGAGTATTGCAATAGTTGTATGCAGTAAACAACTGAGTTTTGTTGGATTTAAAGTTTACAAGCCACTACCTATTAAAGTTGCCCCAATCTGTTAAAGAAGTAAGGTTAGATTCAGGATTGACTGTCTGTTCTAAGAAATTAAAAAGAAAAGACTATTTGTCAAGAGTGGAGAATGTTATGCAGATTGGACTGGGCCGCTGAAATACCGGGAGATTCCCAGTGGGCGGGTTGCCATAAAAAAGTTATGTTATTTTTAGTTAGGCTACATTTTATTTTCCGTTGATTATTATAATCAACCGTAAATTAAAATGTAACTAAAAATATAATAACCTTGACTTATAATAGGCTTTTTAATAGGATATAATAGGCTAAAAAAAAAATATTAACACAAAATTTTATTTTGTGCTAATATATAGATATGCTATAGCACAACCACCGGCTAATTATTTTAATTTTGGCGATGATCTTGATCGGATCGAAAGTAGTGTTATATTAATGTAAATAAACCAAATTAGTTAATAAATTTTAAACTTTTTTTTAAAGACGTAGCTTTTAAACTTGTTGTTGTTTGTGTTTTATTTACTGACAGAAAGTCAGTAAATAATACACGTTTAGTGTTATTGATATTTTGTTGTTATAAATTATGTTACTAGTTATGTTTGTTTTACTATGTATTTTATTGATTGTACATTGAAATTTTGTCGACAACCATAAAGTATATAAACTTAATGGCGGATTTAGGCATAAGCTAACAGGCTGCAGCCTATAGGTGACACAAGGCCTTGGGGCGCTACAAGAAAAAAATAATGAAAAAGAAAAAAATTTGTTCATCTAATAATTTTGAAAGTTTTTAGAATTCAAAATTTGAATACTATTTATCATTATTCGGTAATTAATAAACGCTTATCAATACTTCATAATTTAGCTTAAATAAC
Source organism: Hydra vulgaris (assembly GCF_022113875.1). NCBI lineage: Eukaryota > Metazoa > Cnidaria > Hydrozoa > Anthoathecata > Hydridae > Hydra > Hydra vulgaris. Next base: position 38,241,326 of record NC_061157.1, read on the forward strand.
CTTATTATTGTTAATATAACTTAAATCAACGTTTTAATTGAATGTTTTCATTTCAAGACGTTTTTTTAGAATAATTATACACGTTTTATTTTAATAAGAAACTAGTTTACAAGAAACTAGTACCAGAAGCACCAAAATAAGTACCTTATTTAAGAGTTTGAGGAATATTTCCTAATTTTTCTCCTACATTCTAGATCAACATTAAGTTAGCTTTATTTACAACAGAAATAATTACTGATCTCCTTATAACAATAATACTGCATCAGCGATGCCGCTGATGCAGTATTATTGTTATCACCAAATGAGGCAGAGGCACATGGTTCTAAAATTGAAACGGCAAACAGTTTCGATGACATTGCTGTCAATGCAATTTCTTACCCTAACTCTGACCTTCAATATAAAATGAACAGTAACCAATACGAGCCAAGTGAAGAAACTCAAAACAACTATAATTATTTTTTAAAACATTTTTTCAATTTTATCCGAAGCAAAACACATTTGATCCTAACATTAAAATTAATTGTCAGAACGTTAATTTCAGAAATAATAGGCCTTGTCACTGGCTGATCTTTAAAGAAAACATGCAAAATTGTTTTGTTCATTTTGCCTTACATTTAGCAAAGCCTCAGATCAATCAACATCCGTTAGTGGATATAAGATTACTAATACTAAGAATATTTATCTACAAATATATATAAAGCAGTGCACTCCATGCAGCAATGAGTCATGTATCTAAAACGTCAATATCAAAGATATTACAAGCATTTATGGTGAAGAGGTTAAAAATAATCGTTTAATTTAGAAAAAATCATAGAAACTTAAAGCTATTGAGGTGCGGAAGAGTCTAGGTACACATTGCTCGATAAGATTGTAAAATATGGAAAGTTTTGGAGATTTTGCTTGTTAGCGAATTCGATCCGTTGTTAGAAGTACATATTGAAGAGGTGATTCGAAAAATAAATTCTGGCATGATTCAGTTGGCAACAGAAGGGGTTGTTCAGTGTTCTATTGTGACTCGATGTGCAACAGAAGCTGTGCATCAACAACTGGAAAAGTAATGTGTGATTTGGTTTGTGGCGTTTTTAAAATTGTAGGCATTGATATAAGTAAATGTAATGGCAATGCCATAAAACTCGTACAAGTTTTCAAGTCTTATAAATGATTTGTTCATAATATTTAGGTGTTTAAAGTAAGGTGGGGGTAATTGAGCCCTTTTATATGGGGTTAATTTTGAGTTTAATAGTTTTTATTTTTATAATATTTTTGATAATAAAATTGTTAAAGATACGAATAATTGTTATTTAAAGAATAATTTGAAATTTTAGCTCATATTTTTCACTTTTTTATAACTTTGTGGAAATGGTGGATTTGTGGAAATGGTGAGAAACTATTTATTTTTATTAAATCAAATCAAAAACAGTCAAAAACCTACTCAGAAAGTTAACTTAAAAGAACTATCGAACTTGTTAATGGTGGAGAACCTTGTAAACATGTGGCAAAGCTGCTAAAAATACTACACGGAACTTTAAGATGTCATATTAGTGGTTTACGCAAAAATAATGTGGTTGGTCGAAATAGTTCTTTGCAAGAAAGGTACTAAACATGCTGAAAGAGTTATAAATACATCAAAGTCATCAGTATCTACAATGTTTGCATGTACTACTAATGGTGTTTTTCTTCCTCCATACACAGCGTGTAAAGCTGAGCCTCAGATAGACACTTGGATACTTGGAGGTCTAATTGGTGCACGCAATAACCGTACAAAATCTGGTTGGTTTGATGGCTATTGTTTTAAATTGGATGCAAACATTAGTAATACCTTATTTCAGACATGCTGATAACAACACACCAAACCTTTTTATAGGTGATAATTTAGCATGTCATTTATTTATTGATGTTATCGAAATTTGTGAAGCTAACAACATTAGGATGGTCTTCTTACCTCCTAATAGTACACATTTACTACAGCCTCTTGACCTTGCAGTTTATGGACCCATGAAATCAGCATGAAGAAAAGTAATTATTAAATAGAAAATTGGTGAAGGAAGATTTCATACATCCCTACCGAAAAATGTTTTCCACAGATAGCTCCTTAATCTCTTGACTAATATGAATCACATACAAGAATTTGCTGTAAATGGGTTAAAAACATCTTTTATCTACCCACTAAACAGAAAAATAATTATTGACAAGATTTTAAGGACAGACATATCTAATTCTTCTCAGAACTTAGTATCCCGATTACTTCTTGAACGTCTTGCAGAACTTTGCGAAGCTTCTGCTAAAAAGTATAGGACAATAATGCGTGAATAAAAAGTTAAGGTTTCACCAGGAAAAAGTGTTTCACTAGTAGATGTTGCAACAGATTCTTCTGCTTATAAATCCCAATCAAAACACAAGCTAATCAAAATAAAAAAAACCAATTTAATGAATCTTCAAATATCGAGAGAAAATCTGAATTAAATTTGAAAACTTTTAAAGAAATTATTGAATATGATATGCTTTCAAGCTCCAAGATTATATTGAGCTATAAGAAGCTTTTGATAATAAATCTGATTGTTTACAGAAAGAAAGTAGTAAAACCTTAAAAAAAAAGATTTTTTAATTGAAAAAAGAGATTCATACGATGATGATTATGACCTTGAAGATTCACTTTTCCATCAAAAACAAGCACATGCGCATAATAAGTTTAATAACTACTCAAATCAAAGCACTTATAAATTAGATTTTATTTGCTCTAAAGAAATATGTGATCCTGAGGTAGTTGCAGCTTCTGAATATTTATTAGCAGAGGGTTCTTATGTTGTTGTACGGTTTGAATGAAAAAAGGTACCATATTATTTTGTCGACCAAGTTGTAAATATAGATAAAGATTGGAATATCAAGTACTTTAGACAAGATTTTGATGCTTCAAACCCAAGAATCATCTTCAAAAAACCACAAGTTCCTGATTACTTTATTACAGAAAGAAAATCAATCATAAAATAGCTTCCTTGTCCCTTATATAAAAATAACAACATATCTTTTTTGAAAGAAACTATTGGTGACTTATATATGCGTTAATATTATATTAGCGTGTTTTTCATTTGTTTATATGTTTTTTTATATACTGTTATCTTATTTCAAATGAATTATATATTTGGCAAGGATTTTTTATTTGTTTATTATTATTACTATTATTATTGTTATTATTATTACTATTAATATATATATATATATATATATATATATATATATATATATATATATATATATATATATATATATATATATATATATATATATATATATATGTATATATATATATATATATACATATATATATATATATATATATATATATATATATATATATATATATATATATATATATATATATATGTATATATATATGTATATATATATATATATATATATATATATATATATATATATATATATATATATATATATATATATATATATATATATGTATATATTTATATTTATATATATATATATATATATATATATATATATATATATATATATATACACACACACACACACATACATATTTGATCATTTTATAAAAAAACAATAAGGTGCTCGTTTACCCCAAATCACACCCGTATATTTTGTAACATGAATTCTTCGCTTTTTATTTCTTCTTAAACCCAACATTCCTCTAAGGAAGATTTAGTGTAGTACTAAAAAAACATATCTCACTTTTTAAAATTATCTAGAAGTTCTTATTTTATTTTGTAAAAAGCTATAAAAAAGGTGCCTAATTACCCTACGTTACGTTATATATATATATATATATATATATATATATATATATATATAATACATATATATATATATATATATACATATATATATATATATATATATATATATATATATATATATATATATATATATATATATATATATGTATATATATATATATATGTATATATATATATATATATATATATATATATATATATATATATATATATATATATATATATATATATATATATATATATATATATATATATATATATATATATATATATATATATATATATATATATATATATATATATATATAAACCAATGAACTAAAACTAAAAAAAATCGAAAACAAAAAAGAAAAAACGAAAACTATATAAAATAATCTTTTATATTGGTAATTGAGTGAAGATATCTTTTTTTTTTATTAAAAATGTTTCTTTACCTTTCTGTTTATTTTGTAATTTTAAAAACTTATTTATTTCTTTTTCATTCTTAGAGAAATGTTTTACTTTCTTTTTCGTTTTTTTTTCTTAAAGAAAAATTTCACTCTGTTTTCAAACTTTTTTAAAAGTAGTTTTTGTAAAAAGGATCGTCCATAAATTACGACACGCTTTAAGGGGAGGGGAAGGGAATAGTGGTTTTGTAACAACTCATGCGGAACTTGTTACTAAAGTGTTACAATGTTGTGACAAGAGGGGAAAGGGGGTCTAATATATATAAATTATTGCGTGACGTAATTTGTGGACGACTCTAAAAATTTGTTCTAAAAAAAGCTCTTCATTTTGTTAAAATATATTTCTGAAATATGAGTCACTAACAATAAATTTTCAAATTTTTTTCACGCGGTAGCTGTACCCAAATATAATAAACTTAGAAGTATATTTATGATAATATTTCTCTGATTATAACTGGTTAAAATGTCAAAGTTCATATGATGTTTAAATGTGAAAAAATGTTGCAGTTTCTCACTCTTAAATATCATATGAACTAAAGTTTTATCATTATCCAAGCGATGAGGAAACATTTAATATCTCTTAATTTAGATTTAAAAACCTTTCATATGTAGGTAATAGAAAGTGAAATTCTTCAAAAAGAATTTCGTTTATTTTGTAATTAATATTTGAAATACTAAACACGATATTCTATTTAATAGTATTTCTCTAGTTGAATTTGTGTTAAATAAAAAAAAACAAAAACATTTTTCTTCGCAAGCTGAATTCATAATTTAAAACCCACTTGTTATACATCGGAGCAAGGGGCGTTTGGATTTGTTATACATTCCGTACAACATGTTTCTGTAAGTTTTTGTAGTCATATTTATCCTTTTGCTTTTTAAGATAAAAAGGCAAGTATTTGTAATTACTACTTTGTCCTTTTCCAAACGATTTTATTTTTCCGTTAAATGGGAAAAAAACTAATTAGTTCATAATTTCTTTCTAAGAAATTTCCTAAAGTTTTATGGCTTAGGAAACCAGGCTGAAATTTTTTGTAATGTCAATAATAAAAAGGTTAGATTTTTTATATGAATGCCTTTTGTTTTATGATCTTTTATGTTTTTTTAAATAGTTTTTATTAGACAATAAATAACACAATGTTACAAAGAAAAAAATTCTCTGTTTATCAAAATTTTTTGATGTTACTTATTTAATTTGAGGATGCTGAGTCTGAATACAACATTGTTTTTTTTATTGCATTAACCGTTTGATCATAAAACCAAAAATTAAACATATAATTAATATTAGCCATACTGCATGAGATACAACATAGTCAACAGATATAACATTGACTAGTTCAAAAACGTTATGTTATGTTACAAAACGTCATGTTACATCACGTTACATACTTATATTACATAACGTTACATTATGTTCTAATATAATTGTGTGAATGCAGGTAATGCAGCTTTATTGACATTCTGCATTTCATATCTGCGTACGTACAATTAAGTTTTCCACTAACTCTTTGTAGTTATCACTCTTATTGTTGCCTAAAAAACTATGAACAACATTTCTAAACACAACCATGCTTCTTTTTCAACAGCAGACATTTTGTCCTCCAGCTCCTTACATGCCAACATAACTTTAATCTGTGGACCAACGAAAACACCTGCTAACATTTTTGCATGTGACACCTTTGGAAACATCTGCCGAATATGCTGGAACGTTGCACTAGCTGGGTTGATGCTTTGACAAATTGTTTGACGAGACCAAGTTTAATGTGGAGGGGTGGTAGTAAGATCTTTTCAGCAGTTATCAGGGATTAATTAATTAAGTTGTGCGAACTAGGCTGTAAATATCCTCTCACTGGCCACTCACGTCTCGTGAAGTGCTGGTTCGCCACCCTGCTATCCCATAAACAAAAAAAAACATGAATACTTTGTGTATCCTCCTTGTAGACCGAGAAGGAATGATAGTATCTTAAAGTCTCCACATACATCCTATTTGTAACTGTCGTAGTTAATTTTCTCAAGCAACAACTTCACGTTCTTGTAGTCTTCCTTTATATGAACGGAATGAGGTACTGGAATCGAAGGAAATTGTTTTCCGTTATGGAGCAAAACTGCCTTTAGACTTTTTGTTGAACTGTCAATGAATAACCTTTACTCTTGTGAAGGTTATTCATTGTGAACAACGCCAATTTGATCAAAATTGTGTAAAACTTCATGAATCTTCATGAATTCGTTCTGAATCTAATAAATTCCATTCTTTCAAACGTGATGTCAGAAGTTCTGCATTTGATTTAGTGAGACCTAAATCTCGTACTAAGTCATTAAGTTCTTACTGATTTGTGAAATGAGGTAAACCATTCGGTTCGCTGAAATTCGCGAAAATATTAATTACAAAATAAAAGAATTTCGTTTATTTTGTATTTAATATTTAAAATACTAAATTCAATATTCTATTTAATTATTTTAAGTATTTCTCTAGTTGAATTTGTGTTAAATAAAAAAAAAAAAACAGTTTTCTCCGCAAGCTGTATTCATAATTTAAAACCCACTTGTTATACATCGGAGCAAGGGGCGTTTGGATTTATTATACATTCCGTACAACATGTTTCTGTAAGTTTTTGTAGTCATATTTATCCTTATGTTTTTTAAGATAAAAAGTCAAGTATTTGTAATTAGTAATCCTTTTCTAAACGTGAGACCTAAATCTCGTACTAAGTCATCAAGTTCTTGTTGGTTTGGGAAATGAGGTGAATCACTCGATTCGCTCAAATCACAGTCTTCACGGAGTTCATCCGGTGTGTCTACATCAGAATGGTATGCAATTATTTCTTCTAATTGAGATGGGTTAGGAACAGGCAATTTATTACTGTGTGGAACTGGTCCCATAGAAGAGGAATACTTGGATAAACTAGAGTCAGCCAATCCTTCGGCTTTTTATATTTTAAAATGTCAACTATGTAGAAATAACAGTCATCATGATTGCTCGTCGGTTCTCCCCATATTCTCGAAATCGCAAAAAGCATTGACTTTCGGATTCCACGCATCCATCCTTCCAGAGTTGATCTGCAGCTGCCAAAACTGTAGTGTGGTGTCCACGATTTGTCCTGATCTCCCATAGCCATGCCAAAATAGGCATGATATGCAGTAAAGAATTTTGTACTACTGACAATCTTATGTTTAGTTTGTGTTGGACTAATATAATAACCACAAACATAACAGAATGAGTCAGGACAAAGCTTGCAGGATCTACTAGACATATTCATTACTTCATACAACAGTTGTAACTAGTTAAACTAAAAATAAACAAAATAATATAGTCAACTCATTCTCTCAGTAACATTTGTTAAAAAAAATCGTACCCAAAATGTGCTAATATTTATTTAAAAAATGCTTTAAATCAACATAAATAAATATAAACAATAACAAAGGAAGTGACAATTGAGTACCTAAAAAACTATAATCAGGAAACGTAATATTAAAATTGGGATTAAAGAAAAAAAAGACGCAAAATATACTAAGGCACTGACAGTGGATTGCTGGAGAAAAAAAAAATCCACGAGCCACTGTCAGTGGCTCAGCGGAGAGAATGAGTTAAAATCAGCATATGTAAATATATGTTATAAATGCATTACACATATACGAAAACTCCGAAATATACTGTATGCTTTTTCTCAGGAAATCTTGATGATAGAGCAAAACCAATGGTACCACTGAAATCAGCATACCAAAATTTTGTAAGAAACATTAAAAAATTAACATAAACAAAAATGTTGTTACATTGTGTTATTGGCATCAAATCTTAATTTATCGTTTGGTATTGGTGCAATACTTTACAGTATCAATGTCGAGATTACGCGATACCAGAGCCGACGACATCGGGAGGATAGGGTTTGGGGGGCAGGGGTATCCTAGGTATGAAGGAATATTTTCAGAAATTGACAATTGTGCCGCTTCACTTTAAAAACCGTGTCGTCGGCCATGTATACTGATATTGAAAATATCGATTATTTTGGTTTCGTTTTGTACCAATACTGATATTGGTATCTCAGCTCAGGTCTTTTTGAATTTGAATTTGAAATAGTAAATTTATGTAATAACTGAAATATTTTGATTTTCAAAGAAAAAAAAAAAAATGTCGAAAATAAATATTCTTGATGAGGTAATCAATGTATATTAGTTATAACAGGAAAGTAAAAGAAAATTTTGAGATTTAGATGAGTTCAGGCTCCTCCAAGAATTTCATCAGTACTTCTTAAAACTTTCAAAATTCAATGTTCAAATAACTCTTTTCGACCTACATTAGAAATCAAGATAGCAATTTAAATTTCAACGAACTAAACTATGCAGAATTAGAAACTGCAAAAAAACTTGCTAAAAATAAATAATGACTCTAGCCATTGATGAAACTTGTAGTTATAAATGTTTTCCAGATGTCTTTGAAGTATTTAAGTCTTCAATTATTACTTGATCTGTCCCAGATAAATTTAAAATAATAAAAGTTGTACCAATATTAAAAACCGGGGATTCATTTACTCTAAATATCTACAGATCCATCTCAATTCTTTTTATCTTTTCAAAACTATTAGAGCGAGTAATTTAAAATAAATTATATAAATATCTAAAGAGTAACAAAATCTTATTTAAACAACAGTTTGGTTTTGAAAAGCAACGCTCAACCAAACATACAATTTTAGATCTTATTTTAATTTTATAAGTTCATTATATTGAAATAATCATTTTAAGACTCAGTAAAATATTTCGTTTAAATATTTAATAAATAGTTAAAAACACAATGTTATAGATCAAAACCCCTTAAAATTTCAAATAAACTTGAAAAACCCGTTAAATTTAAATCTTTTAAATGGTGATGTGATTTAAATTTAACCCGTTAACATCACCACCACACAATCACAATCACAACCACATTTGCAATGATACATGGAAGTAATGCTTTTAAAAGTTTTCAAAGACCTCTACAACCTTTCTCTATTTTGCAGCCCCATTGTACAAATTCAATTTCGGAAGCTTCCGGAATTGTCGTCTAAACAATTTGGTAAATATTGTCTTCCATAATCCAAACCCACTCATATAATTAGGCAATGATGGATACTACACAATGATAGTGCCCAGCAATAAGAAGCCTAGTAAACAGCTAATATTTAGATATATGCAGTCGCAAAGCGTTTTGTGGAGGGGGTATGGGTCTGAAAATAAGTCTTTTCTACATTTATTTACACTACTGTAAGAACTTGTAGGTTCATATAATAGCACAATAAATCTTTCTATTAAATGGAAAATAATGATGATATATTATATATCTTTGAGAGACAATTGGAAATTGATTACAAGACGTTAATAAGATCTTCAAAAGTTCCCCAAGTTTTCCAGTAAAGTTTTTTCCTTTTTCCAGCAAAAAAATGAAACTTGATTGCAACCTGTTATTGTGTGAAATAGAGATAAACATTTCTGTTTTTGACCAAGACATTTTCAGTGAAAAAATATACAAGTGTTTCCTTCTTCATGTTTGCAAGGCTAAAAGTTGGATTTGTTGATATTTTGGTTTGATATCACTGAGTCCTCGTAGATCACAACAACCAATCTATTTGTATGAAGACATGATACTTAGAGTGAAAGGAGCTTAAATAACTCGTTTTTGTTCTGATCGACGCGAAAAAATAATTGACAATTAATTGAAATCTTTGATTTGGAGAACACTCGACGACAAATATCTCCTACAATTTTGACTCTTGCTGATTCTTTAAGGCTGTTCTCTGTATGAACGTCCAAAATAATGTCAACTGTTGCATACGCTTGTAACTGCTCCAAAATGAATATCTGGTATACCTTAGTTGAATAATCTTCGAAAATTTCGCAATTCTTGGGTGAAAAAATATTTATAACTACAGCTCCTTCAATAATCAAACATTCAACTATGGTTTATCTTTAATTGCGCTGTGCAAATCATTATAACAAGTTAAAAGATCTAATTTATTTTCACTGCGTAAGAGTCCGTCTTTTGAAAGAGACGGCTGATGAGTATGGTTTTCATGAGCAAAAAACTCGTTAAGGTTGCCATCTCGGATTTGGCAGGAAATGTAAGATTACGAAAACAATTGGCAGTTCTTTTTGAGCACAGATATTTGGGATTGGTCTTTTAACTTTCTTTTTTTATTGACGTAACTAAAAAGTGGTTTATTTTATTATGCAGATTTATTGACGTAACTAAAAAGTGGTTATGCAGATTATTATCTTATTTTGTTTTTTGGATTGAACTCCTTACACTCCTTTATTCTGGTTTGATTGAACATAGACTCCTTACACTCCTTTATTCTGGTTTGATTGAACATAGACTCCTTACACTCCTTTATTCTGGTTTGATTGAACATAGACTCCTTACACTCCTTTATTCTGGTTTGATTGAACATAGACTCCTTACACTCCTTTATTCTGATTTGAAATAATATGGTTGAATATTTTTTCTCCTAAATTTTAAATTGAATTAACAGTGTTTACTACTTCTTTGTCTTTGATATCATGGGTATCAAGCACCAGAAGTTTTAGGCTTTCTTCTTTAAATGGCTTACCCATATTTGAATTTACATCAACTAAATTCTTAACTTAAGACCCAAAAACAGATTTTTAAGAATTATATTTTGCTCATGATGTTTGAAACTTGTTTCCACAAAATCATCTTCATCATTTTTTACGTATGGTAATTTGATTCAAATTCATTTACGCATCGAGCTAACTCAGGTAAACAAACCATCCAGCGAAGTAGTTCTTGGGAATCTTATCATATAGTTCAGTTCAAAAAACCAAGGCAACAGTTGTTGAATGCACTGCCTATACAAATCAAAATTTCCAGACCTTATTGATTGCACAAAAGCTAATATAATCAGCTCAAATCTGAGCGTTATTGACCAAGTTCTAAATTGAAGATAAACATGTTCACAATCTTCTCTCCAATCATCAAAAAATTTTTCACACCTTTCATTTCAAATCACGTAGTCTTTATAAGCTTGTTTCATCAAAATATAAAGAAAAGCAGCAGTTACCTATTACGAAACTACTTTTTTTACTTTGAGCGTTTATAACTAAAACTTATCCAAACAATGATATCTATAACTGTTTGTATATCACAAAATCAAACTCATCCTTCCTGAAAATAAAAAAAATAGACTTTAAAATTAACCTGATGCACACTTCTTGGTTTTTAATACATGTGATGCCTTAAGGTATGATTTAGCTTTACCTGCTGATGAAATCTTTGCTTCAACTAAAGCAGAACACCACCTGAAATCTTTCAACCAATCTCCAATTGTTTTAAACGCTGCTAACTCGATATGAAGTGGCCCTATCATAATGAAAAAAGATTTTTCTCCGTAGTATTCTTTCTAGTTCCAATGTATTAGTTAAACCAAGGAATACAATGGCTAGTCAAAAGTAATGACAGGTGTTTGACCTTTAATAAAAAAATTAATTAGAGTCAATTTTGGGTGTAAGTTGTTTTAATAGAAGCTAGGAAGGAAGTTGTTTAAACAGAAGTTGGAATAGTTTTCCATTTCGGGTTTTTCATTAAAATTCAAAACTGGTCAAATCTCAGTGAATAAATCAGGAAGGTTTGACAACTATTTTTTTTATCAGAAAACTCTACAGTAGAAATTTCAAGATCTGATACAGTTTTCTCTAATTATCAATGCTGGAATAATGATATTCCTTTTCGTGAAAAGAGTCTTCAGTTGTAGTGGAACTTGGATTGTGGTCTATATTATCTAAAGCAGCAGTTGTGAAAACATTAGAAATAAAGTGCGGTGGGCAAACTAATTTATTTTCTGCGAAGTAGTTCAAAACTCTATTACCGATTTGTGTTGATAACTCCATTACCCAGTTATAAGATATTAATATCCCAAGGTTAAGTTTATCAACAAGTGTCTTTTTGCGAGATTTTGTATGAATCATTCTACATAAATATGGGACTCTCGAGATTTTTGTCTTTTTTGAATCTTTTTTGTTGATTTTGACGAACATGTTTCATACTATTGTAAATTATCAATTGACTGATTGTTAAAGTTGTTTGTTCTAAACCTTGATTACATTCATTACTTTTATTCCTCTGTATAACCGTGTCAACAAATAACTTTAAAGATGTAGGAACAAATGCCCTTCTGTCAATTTTGAAAACACATATATAAATTGTGAAAAACCGTTGAAGTCAACTTTGATTTGCGAGAATATCTCGCCGCAAGATTTTAGCTGCTTCAGATAATATGAAAGATTCATCTTGATAATTTTTTTCATAGCAATTCTTCAAAACATTTCCGAAATTTTTGTCAAATGTAAAGTGAGAAAACTTTTTATCACTATATTTTCCTTGATTTTAACATGCGCCAACATTTGTTTAAATAAAGTTATTTATTTTAAAATTTAATATATAATTAAATTACCTTTTTGGTATGAAAACCCATTCCACAACACATTGAGTCACATCCATCTGGGCCATAAGATGCCTTATTGCATTGCCTACCAGCAACACCTAAAATTCCTTTATGGTTATTTTTAATGCAGTAGTTTAAAGATGTTTCTAAATAAACAAGATCATATTTTGTATGCTCTGAAACGCCATGATTCACAGGTACTAATTCATTTTTGTTTTGATCAAAATATGTATGTATTGCAGAATGATATTTTTTTTGAAGAAAATTTCCGACTTGATTAAATGGTGAAATTGAATGACGGCATGTTTTCATGCTGCACGCCCCAGAAACACAATGACAAATGCAAATCAAGAGCGTAAGTTGTTTCACTGCCTGATTATAAAAAGTATTCATACTTGTACTGCTATAAAATTACCCACCGAAAATTGTTAAAGGAAAAAACATTCATTACCATTTGACCTGCAAGGTTGTTTTGTTTGTTCATAAGTCCACTTGCATCGGCTCCTTTTTCTTTAGCATCCAAAAACCTGTGCGCAAACATTGTACCAAATTTAATGTTATCGTTGCATCCATACCATTTTAATTTTTCGTTTATATTATTAGGAACATGTTCGCATTGACAAGCATCAGAATACTTATCCATATTACATGCACGAATGATTTCATCTGTAACGCCAGCTGATGTAATTGCACGAAAAAAATGCAGCTTCTCGATTGCCTAACAAATAGTTTTAACTTACTAACATGTGTAATGACATAAAATATTTTTTATAACCAATATATATATATATATATATATATATATATATATGTATATATATATATATATATATATATATATATATATATATATATATATATATATATATATATATATATATATATATATATATATATACATATATATATATATATATATATATATATATATATATATATATATATATATATATATATATATATATATATATATATATATATATATATATATATATATATATATATATATATATTCATATTATATACATCTATACACACACAATTTATGTTTAAGTATAATACTTGTATTCAAATTTTGCAACTACAAATAAGTTTTAAAGAAAATTGTGTCTTTAATGTAGCACGGTACGATCATAGAGTAAAGTCTTTAGCAAATTGTTTTTGATTTTTACGGGCACTGTAGTAGGCAGTTGAGTAAGAATTTGTGAGCTTGAATTCAACATTTTTTTCATAGCCAAACAGCGTATCATGTCAGTTTTAGAGTGGCAATTCTAGGTCTTCCACAAAGATTTTTCTAGATTTATGCTATCTGACTTGATGCTTTAAATATTAACATGAAAAATAATCTAATTCATCTTCAAATGTGCTTTCATGATTCAAACATCTCGCTTATTGAAAAAAATTGCAGAAATTGGACCGCATTAATACTTATGGTTGACAAGTGGCAACAAAAATGGCTTTGCTCAGTGAAGCGACACATGAAGCACAACAATAAACTTTAAGAACTTTTATGAACTGCTTTTACAAAAATTTTTATGTAACAAAATTAATAAAAATTTGTAAAGATAACTAATGTTTTTTTCTAAGCCTGTTACAAATAGTCTAAAAAAATCTTCATTATTCTAAAAAAAGACCTAAGACCTTTTAAGTGTATTTTAGAGTTCTACTTATAGAAGTTTGTGAATTGAAGACTTATTACAGTATTTTGTGAATACTATTTATTTCAATATTTTGTTAAAATTTTTTGAATGTTTTTCAAAAAAAGAAAAGTACGCCTATGTGAAACTATACTCTTTATGTTTACAAAATTATCATATGTTTTGCTTTGCATCAACTAATTCAGATATGCCTAAAATGTCGTCAAAACAAGACATACTAGACACTAAAAAAAAGGTAGAAACCTTAGGGTAGGATATGTGATGAACCTTTAGTAAGGTACAAACTCTACCTTTTAAGGTAGAAAACTATACGTCTAAGGTAGAAAATTGAATGAAAAATCATTGTTTTTAATATAATTTTCCACCTTAAAAGGTAGAAACTTATACCTTATAAAGGGTGTATATCCTACCCTAAAGTACCACATATCCTACCCTAAATTAGAAATTTCTAACTTTTTTTTTAGTGTGTACGCAAACAGATTGTAAAGTTCTATCAAATACACGAAAATCTCGGGAAAAAGTTTACTGTGAATCATTTTAAAACCAAAAATGATCAAATGTTTACCATATTTTGGTATCCTTAACAATTAATCGTAAAAATAGTAAAAGGAAGACGAGCTAAAATAATGAAAAAGAAGGGACTTCGTTTGCCTCACAGTGTTTTCAACAACAATGACTCAATAAGTCAACAAAATGCCCTTCTGTCAATCTTGTGAACAAATGTCAATAATGTGAAAAATAACCGTTGAAGTCATAACTAACCAGTTCAAGTACACCCTTATATCTACAGAGCGTTGAAAAAACAAGAATAGTCTGCCAAAAAAAAAAAAAAAGCGCACCGGAATACACTAAGCAATAAAAACCAATCGTGAAATCTTTATGCCGCTGGATGACGCAAATTACTCTGGAAAATGTTTTGTTTTGAATGGCAAAAGGTAATTACCCATCTAAAGACGCTATTCAAAGATGATATTCAAATGTTCATTAACTTTTTTTTTAAGATAAGTGATGTACCTTAATATAGTAAATAATTTTTCATTTTCTAAACATTTTTATTAATGCCCGATAATGATATATTGAGCAGCCGTGGCGCAGTGGTAGCGTACTTTCCTCAGAAACAAAGGATCCGTGGTTCAAACCCCACATCTGGGCAAGCTTTGCGACATCGGTTAGGAATGAGGCATGAATAGCCAATTAAATGCTTATCTGCGGTGCTTTGTGGTATGACCGTAAGGACTTCTTGGGGCACCTAAATAAAATTAAAAAAAAAAAAAAAATATCTGGGGCTTAATGATAAGACTAAATTTGTCTTCTTCTAGTCCCGGTCACGTAAATATTTTTTAAGTTACGACTGTAAATTTTTTTTATTGGCAAAAAAAATTGTAAAAAAAAAAAAATAAATAAAAATGAAAAACCTCATTTTTTAGTTATTACGCCTTATGACTCTTGGGTGTGTAAGATTGATAGTTTTTATTTCTTTTTTCATTATGTAAAAAAATAATTTAAAGAAAAGTTTGTATAGGACTTGGTAGCATCTGTAAAAGTTAGTGTTGTGCGTGTAATCATTCAAGTGTACTAAATAATTTTTAATCTGTTATTACCAATACAAGTTTAGGTTATGAATGTGGTGTTTAAATTTCGTTAGGTAACTATGTAAAATGAATTGTTAGTATGCGTTTTAGGCATTCCTAGCAACAGATAATAGAAAATATGATAAATATTTTAAGTGATTATTTATGTTCTGCTGATAATGGTTTTGACTTAATGTGCATTGCAAGTATAATATCATTGTAATACCACCCATACGTGAAATCAACAAGTTGATAAAATATTTTTTGTACTATTCTTAACTAGACTAATATTAATCGATAATTTTTAAATTTCATATAAAATATTTTAGCGTTTAAAAATTATGACAATATAAAGTTTTAATCCCCCTCAATTTAAGGGGGTCACAAATTTTATATTGACATAATTTTTGAGCGCTTAGAGATTATACTATGAAACTTAAAATATATCGATTAATATTGGTATAGTTAAGAATAGTACAAAAAATATTTTATCAGCTGGTTGCTCTCACGTTTTTGGGCAGGGGGCACAAGTTAAGGGGTTTTTATTGTTCCCAGGCTCCAATCATTGCATTTTTTTATAAGTATAAACATATAAATGTTTGGAGTTTGCACAATGTCTGGAAGATAGGTATTTCTAATGCCAAAAACGGCACCTACGGTTCCGTTGAGACTCCTTTAGTGTCCTTAAACATATGAATTATAGTTATGAGTGATCTTACCTTGTTAATGTTCGATATACATGTAATATTATAAGATTTCTTAATAGATTTATACAAAAAGAGTTCTGCTTTTAATTTATCATAAACTATATCATCTTTATAGAAAACTTTTATAATTTCTAAAGCTTTTATGTCCTCTCAACATTTGCTGTAGACAAAAATAACTTTTCTGAAGCGATTATTAATTGAACTTTTTGAAAACCGTTTTTTTAATTGACTTTCTATAACGTCTACTGCTTTGCAATACTTGGCTCGGTAATATTCCATTATGACCCATTTGTGTTTGTTCAGAGTATTATCATCAAAGCAAGATGTAGTTAAACGTTAGTGAGGTAAACTAGCATATGGTGAATTGCAAACCAAATTTATCAACTCCTTCATTAACACAAAATTCTAAAAAATAATTTAAGACATGTTAGTGACCGTCTATATGCATATATGTATTTTTAATTACATTGTTATTGAAACAAATGTTTGTGCATCTACATCAATAGATTACATTTGTTGAGAGGCTTGTTCTACAATTGCAAACACATCATAAGCCAGACGAAGCTTGAAATAGAATTGAAATGATAATAACTAAAGCAGATATTTAACTTGTCAAGTTAAACATCTGCTTTAGTTCTGTTAGGACCAATTAATTTGAAAATTTCTTGAAGCTCTGAAACAATTAAATGCAAATTGACATTTGCTTAATACCAGAATTAGCACTAAGCACATTTCTAAGCTCATAGTTTACCATTAATTCTATCATCATGTTAACAACATCATAAGACATGTAACTGATACAATGTGTGTGATAGCCTGCTCAATAGAGGTGCATAATCTTCATTTCTCATTAAAAGTAGCTGATTATTATTGTCTTCAACTTCATCATTACGTTGAATAGCTAAGCCTAGTCAAGTAACACATTTTGATGTAGAGATTACACGAATTAGGCACTCGAGTGCTCATCAAATTACTTATCATGCATTTTACTTATCATTTGATCTACGGTTTGTGAATCTGCTGCATGTAGTGTGAATAATTTTTCCAGTGCCTCCTTATAAAATGATGATAAATCATATTTTCCAGTGCCTCCTAATGAAGTGATGATAGATCGTGTTTTCCAGTGCCTCTTTTTGAAATGATAGATCGTGTTTTCGAAATCTTTCTACGGTTTTTTTCCGTATGTCATAACCGGTATCACGAAATTTTGTTTGCCAAATGTCATAATCGATATCAAGAAATTATTTTTTAATTTCTTTTTGGAATGACGTAGATGAAACCAAGAGTCCATTTTTCATGGAAAAATCTAAATTGTTTGCCATATATTTTATTGGTTGCTTCAATATAAGCGGAACTTTTTTCTGTTTTATTGGTATTCCAATTGCAGCAGGTACAAGCAGAAAAAGATTTTTCACCATCATTTCTTTTTTGATCATATTCTTCCATTAATACAGGTGTATATGGAGAAGGCTGGTTATGTATATTGAAGTAAATCAGTGTCCGTTTTTTTTATGAGACGGTTTCGTTTAGACTCATTGCAGTTGTTAGGAAATTCTTGTCGTAAAATCCTACATTAAATTTACAAACTGTAAGTTTTGTGAAAATGCGCTTATGAAATTCTTGTCGTAAAGTCGTACATTAAATTTACAAACTGTAAGTTTTGTGAAAATGAGCTTATGAAATTCTTGTCGTAAAATCGTACATTAAATTTACAAACTGTAAGTTTTTTGAAAATGAGCTTATGTTTATGAAGCCATTTTTTAAATACGAAACACTAATTTCTCCCTTGAAGCTCGTAAGACGTGATTCAAAGCAAACACATTAAGTTATTATTTCAAATACAAAACGTTCATTGACTTCTAGCTGCTTGAAAACGTGATTTAAAACAAGTTGCAACATTTTAAAATAATAATTTTTACATACAATATAAACAATAGCTACAATACCAAAAACACCATATTTTTGTGTCTAAGCCGACACAATACCCACTGTTCCACCACACTTCGTATTTACTAATGCTGACACAAAGGCAGACAAAAGTTATTGGCATAAGCATTGTCACAGAGGGTACTGTCAACAGTACAACTGTTTAAGTTCCTGATATATATTGTTGTTGCTTCTGATACTGTTGCTATTCCTGTCGGTTCCACTTTTTTAATTACTGCCATTAAATCTTCAGGTAGCGTACGCACCACTTCTACTATTTCTGCATTAGGCTTTATACTTTTGCTAGGCCATTTGATACCCATCCAAAATATACTAAAATAAAAACATATTTCCAAACAAAGGGGAAAAACTGTATTTTAACTTTCTAACCATATAAAAGATTTACTTCAGAAATTTGGCCATGAGAGTTATTAGCTAAATAAGCTAGCAAGTAGTTAGCAAAAGTTCGTAACAACAAAGATAGCATTTTGGTCACGAGAGTGGCCAGCTAAAAAAGCTACGACAACCTAAATTTTTTATTTCATCATCATATTATACTATACTAAACTAGTATTAGTACTACATTACAGTCGCATATGGCTTTGTAAACCAACCTACACAAAACACGTTATTATATATACGCTAGCAACAAAGCTACATTTTGTAGCCATAGATATCATAACAACATTGCTATCGACTAGCTCAAGATTTGTCATTATGAAGTAGTTAGCTACATTTCTACAATCCGTAGTTTTCAATATACCGTAACATTAAAAAGATTTAAAATTTTATAAAAGTCGCTTAAAATAGTGTTTTAACTGTTTATACAAGAGATGATAGATACAATCAATGTTGCTTGAGTAGTTACCATGGTAGTTATCGTAGAAAAGAGAAAATTACACAACCTTAAAACAACTCTAAAGATGATCAAACATAGCTGGTCTAATACATTTACCACAAACTTTTGAAATTGCTTTTTAACTATTTTTTTCTGTAACAAAACTCTCCAAGTGGTCTGTCAGGGCAGATGTTAAACTTTGACTATTGTGACAACTTCTATTTGACTTTGTAAAAAAAAAAAAAACGCTGGATAGATTTAAAACAAAAATAAAAGTTAAAAACAAAAAATAATAGAACTTAACCTTTTCAGCAATAAGTAATTACTTATTGCTGAAAAGGTTAAGTTCTATTGACTAGTTTGACACTAACACTGCACATTGGTCGGAAACATCACTTTTCTTGGCCAAAACTATTAAAACTTTTTAAGAATTTTTAACTGGAATTTGAATTTGCAGTATATTTCAAGTGTTTTTGTATAAAATAATTAATTTTTTTTTTAAAAAATTATTAACATTTAGAATTAAAATTTAAAAAAAAAAATTTCACTTAAAATTTTTTTTCTTTTCTTTCTGAGTTTTTATTTTTTTAGTTCTAAATTAGAAAATATACGATACTTACGAGTAAATATGTTGTTTCTGGAAATTAAAAATATGATTTATACACGTATTTACGAAAATATTAAAATTTCATTAAACTCTTTAATTTAAATGCAATTCATTATCCAAAAATGTATTTTCCTCTTCAAGTTGTTCTGGATAATTGTCCTCGTCGCCATCCATATTTTCTAAATTCTCAGTCGCACATGTTTCACCAATATCCTCACAATACAATAATTTCTTTATTTCTGGTGGCAGTGTTAAACGCTTCCTTTGGTGCACACGTGTATTTAAGCGAAGAGATGAAATTAATGGATCCGATGTGTTAAGAGCTCTATGAAATACATCGAAAAGATTATCTATGCGGCTAGTCTTACGTGCATGGTGGAGTCTGTCACTTTTACATATTTTGTTTCGTGACTCAGCTGCATCCTCTCCGAAGTAACCAACAGGAAGTGCTGTATTCTGCATTATTTGCTTTGAGTGAATTATAACTTTATGTACTGTGGGAGTCATTGGCAACCAGGGGTACATGCTTTGATATAATTGACCAGTTTGAAAGCAATACTCTTCAAATTTTACCAAATTTAGAGAAAATTGACAAGATAAACATATTAATATTATTCTCATTCGAAATTTTAATTCGGTGTCTACTCCTAAAACTTTCGAAAATTTATCATATTCCGTAAATGCTCTACGCGACGTGTTGCCATCATTTGTGAAACCACAACCACCTACTTTCGGAAAATCAACACGAAAACTTAGTTCTTTCCAAAACTCATTGTGAATATACTCTTTTTTTTTCTTAATTGCATCTTTATCTTCATCCAATCTTATTTGCCATTTTTTTACTTCCATCTTGTATCCTAAATGTAGTACAAACTCAAAAATTCTAATCCAGCAGTACAGTGGACTAATTCCGTACTTTAGATTTCCATTGATAGGATGAAATTTCACGCTGTTATAATCTGTGACTTTAAGAAAGTCATTTTGGGTTGCATGGCATATTGGACATTTTTGATTTGATTTTTATCGGTTAAAACATTCAAAACTTTTCCATCTATAACAGTTAAAAACAGTCTGAACGTTATTTCGATTATCTTACCAGCTTCGATTTCAACAAGTAAGTTTTCAAGCTCTTGAATTTGTTTATTTAAGTCAGCAGTTTCTCTTGTTATCACTTCCTTCGTTTCACTCTTTACTCTAATTTTAAAGGCCGACAAAATCTTGTGGACTGCGGATAACAATTATTCCAAATCGGGGCTCCCGCGCTACTCAAGAGTCTTAGGGGAATCACTGTTGTGCCAACAGACACGAATCAGCATTTCGTGATGCACTTTGATCAAGGAAAGATTGCTTATATTGAGATTGACCAGAGCTGCTGTCAAAACCGTAGCTAAATATCATTTCCGTTGATATGAAGTTACCCGTAGTTGTTGCAAATACTTCCTTTTGCATTTCTATAATTCTTTTAGCTGTATGCATTAAAAGCATTTGTAAAGGAACCTTTGCACATTTATTGTCAACAAGAACACCATCGGGTCTGCACTTACTTTTTATTGCTATATATTATCATAGGGTGGATAAATATTAGCGTTGCGTTGCTTGCTTTCAGTCCGGATGGAACAGTATTGGCTCTTCGAAAAATTGTTTTCGAGAAGAAATGCTAACGCTTCCTCATCAGACGTTACAATAGGTGCTTTTACATCATCGACATTTAGCTTTTTAATTTTGGATGATTTTGATGGACTTTTGATGGTTTCTTTTAAAATAACTGCCAAATCTACTTGTCCTTGTTTTCGAGCCGAAATTGATGCTGCTTGAACTAACAGATTTGTTTCGTTGTGTTCTGACATCGAGAGGTTTGCTGCTTGTCTCCTCTTACTTCGTTCAGATTTCTCAGAGTACTTAAGTTGCGGGCGTCCAGTTAGTGATACAATTTTTTCATCTGGGGTTAGTTCTACTATGCATTGAGTCTCTGTGGAAGCGATTTTATTTCATTTTAAATTTATTTGCCTGTTTATAACAAAGCCAGCCAGAATATTTAATTTGAAAATCATCTCATCTTCTATGACACTTTTCCCACTTTGCAGACAAATTATTGCTAAGCATGCGTGCTTTTTCTGTTAAATATTTATAGTATTCATCTGAAATTTTATCAGCTACACATTTTTGTATAAAATAATTTATTAGTGCGTCCTTATTTTTTCCTTTCTTCTGCTGGGACAACCAAATATCAAAAACTGCTGAATTCTGTAAAAAAAATGACTCCTGAAAAAAAAATTTACTCAAAAACCGCAAAAAACCGCAAATCGAGATAAACATTTTCAAAAACTAAACTTCAAAGTAATTTTGGTTTATAATCTTATGCTTAACACTCCTAAACAAAATGTGTTAAGCTTACTCAAACTTAAAAAATAAAATAAATTCCAAAATGTTAAAGGCTTTTGGAAAAAGTTATTTTATTTTTTAGAGTATCCAAATTTTGAGTATTATATTTTACAAAATTAATAAACTTACCATCACCTTCGTTTTCCATTTAAAATTTATTTAACACACTTTGTTTTCAGCTTTAACAAGGAATTGAAGTAAGCACTATAAAACACCGATCGCAATTCTGTTTACAAATGAAGCAAACAAATTCAACTTTGATGACTCACAGAATAACGTTGAATTGCATATTACAACAACAAAATTAATTTTTGGTTGTTTTGGAGTGTTGACTACTAGATTTAAAAAACAAATACATATTTCGTGAGTGTAAAAATTTTGACTTTTGGCCAAGAAAAGTGATGTTTCCGACCACTGTGCACTGGTTTAGCATGTTGAGAAGTGTGAAAGCTACCTTATAGCTTAAGTGGCCCAAAGCAACAGAAATTTGTTGAAGCATTCGAATTGCCAACTTTGATACAATGGATAGCTACCCTTCTGCTAACCCATGACTCTACCTGGGTAAACGTAACACCTACGATTTAATAGCAACAGTGATTCAATGTAATGTCAACCTATTGAAACATGTACAACGGCACATTAGCTCGACAAATAGCAACTTTTATGATAATCTAATACAAACTATGGCCAATAATCTATTACAAACAATGGCCAAATATGACCTATGTTTATGATAATGGCCGATGTAATGGCCATCGGCCATTATCTGATAAAATAAAATAATAAAATAAATAATCAGTTAATCTAATCTAATCTAATCTAATCTATAATCTATTACAAATGATGGCTAAAAGTAATGTTAAACTAAGGGAAAATGCACAATATCAATTTTTAATCAATAAGCAGCTGCCAACGCAATGCAATAGCACTTTGTTGGTTCACAACAAACTTAGTTACGCTTGGGGTAACTAAATTTTGCTGCTCAATTAATGTTAAAAAACTAAAAAAACCTTTTAAGACTATTTATAAGTATATTTTTTATATAATTTTATTTTGTTTATAAAATACTTAAAAAATTCATTTGTTGGTTTTTTTGTTTTATTTGTTTGACACACGCACACACACACACACACACACACACAAACACACACACACACACACACACATATACATACACACACACACAAACACGCACACACACACACACACACACACTCGCACGCACACACAGCTTTTTTTATAAAATAAAAATAATCCTCTTCCGTCAATTCCAAGGTTAAAAATATTATTACAGCTGTAATCTTTGATTAGCAACCACTCATTAGTTAAACCCCTTAGTTTTTGGATTAAATAACTTATTTTTGTTCATCGTGCTTTCTTTTTTTTTATTTGCAAAGCTATCAAATTGAAAGTTCAAAAAAATATTTTTTAATGTTTTTTTATTTGCAAAGCTGACAACTGAACGTTCAAAAAGTTATTTCTTGGTTTTTGAAAGCATTAAATTTTTAGTCGAAACTTTTTAACTTGCTGCTTTGTCGAGAGTTTTTCAATTTTCTCATTTCCATGTTAGATACGTGTTTAACTGCATGTTTAGCGAAACTTGCGCTAATTAAAAGTATGTGACATAGATTTCCGTGCTGATTTATATAAAATAAAATTTTCAGGTTTAATTTTCTGATTGCAATCTTTTTTCATGTGCATATTTTGCAATAATGTATAATAATATAAAACATGAACAGATTTTTTACTGCCTAATATTGTTAATTATACGAAAACGCTCTTAAGTTAAACCATTATACATTTACTTAGTGGTAATGGAATTAATTCTCATTTTGCTTGACTACGTAAAGCGTTTTCTCTCGTGGAAAAAATTTTAATCTTTATCGCGGCAGATGCAATTTGCTTTGCTCTAAAGTGATCTGCCTTAACCAGATCATGCAACCTTTAGGGTTTTGTTTCAATGAGACAGGAATAATTGAAACCTTAAGATTTAATTGACAGATATCTGTTCAACTTCTTTCTGTCGGTAAAAAACTTGCGATAAAAGAATTTTTTTTTTAATATTTTTAATTAACATTTATGATTAATTCAAATACAAATTTTTATGTTTGAATTAATCTTAATTTTTAATTAAAAAAGATTATATTTTCCAAACTTTTCTTTTTCACATTCTGATGTAAATGTTTCATTTTTATTTATATAACTTAGTTATTTAAATTGATAATAAAATGATTGATTGATAATCCCTTCAAACTGAGAAAGTTATCACACGGTCATTTTTCCTAAACACCAAAAGATTTTTAGATAAAAATTGAATTTTGTTCAAGAGCTTTAGTATGACTGAAAGTTGTCTACTTCAAGCTTAAAGAAGAAAACTCGTTTGATTGGTATTTTCGAAATCTCATACAATTTGATATTAGTTATATGCAAAAACTGACTGAAATTGATCATGCAAAATAACTAAATATAGAATTTTGGTATCCCTATCAAGGATCTGAACAATCCTTGTACATTTATTTCACAAGTGAATATTGCTAGAGAACTCTGAAAGGTAAGTTGAATAATTACTTCGCGCTTCGTGGAGATTTTACTAAAATTTCAATGATTTATGTAGTTCAACAGTTAGAATATTTTGAATATTTTATGTTTTTTTAAAAGAAATTTAACCATTTCCCAATGAATGTAAAGTTTTCTTGTAATTCAATTATTACTTTTTAGTTATTCAATTATTCACCTTATTTCTAAATATTTTTCTTGTGATTCAATTACCACTGTTGTTTAAACTCTTTTAAATACTTTTGAACAATATGTAGTTTAATCATATAGATTGGTGTACTATAAAAAAAAGTTATATTTTAATATTATACCCTGTGTATAAAGAGTTCGTTAAATTTCCTTCATTAATTTTAGGGGAGAAAGGAGATTCATGTTTGTTAAACCTCTTGTTATTCTAATCAATTGTTAAGTAATCACAAGGCTGAATAGTATTTAGAGTTGTTTTAAATTCTAATAAAGAATTACGCCAAAATAGAATGTAGAAGGGTTGCTTTGTAAAAGTGATTGAAAAAAAACCCTAGAAATCTAGAAAGTCTACTCAATTCTAAAGTTTTTTAAGTGATGTTACTATTTTGTTTATGCAATATGTAACTCTTGTTTCTTACTAAATGCAATATGTAACTCTTGTTTCTTACTGAATGCAATATGTAACTCTTGTTTCTTACTGAATGCAATATGTAACTCTTGTTTCTTACTGAATGCAATATGTAACTCTTGTTTCTTACTGAATGCAATATGTAACTCTTGTTTCTTACTGAATGCAATATGTAACTCTTGTTTCTTACTGAATGACAAAAATATAAACTAGTTTTGATCTATTTTTATAAAAAAATTTTTTTTGTCATAAAATCAAGTTTTGGCTCAATGCAGTCGTTTTCCTACGGTTTTTAATATATACACAGCGCACAGCTACGGAAAAACGGCAAAAACCCTCAAATCGGTGTTTCTGAATGGATTTCAACCTTTTTTGGCTCTAAATATATTAAAATTTGATCAGTAACCCAACCCGAAAGTCAGAAAATAATTTTGCACACTTTTTTCAAAATAATTTTGCAAATTTGCAAATTCTGAATTTTTTTCCCGCTTTCTCAACATGCTTTTCTGTCGTTTTTTATTGTACTTATAGAGACAAATTCATAAATATATATATAGTTTATTTAAATAAAAAGTGACAAATTTTCAATGTTTTTAAACACTCTACATATAATCCTTTAATAACAGCCGATTTTGTCAGTAAACAGTGAAAACAATAAAGATTACATTATTCAGAAACAAATATCTACTATTTCTGTATGTTGTAACATATAACATATATAACATGTAACAATATAATTTAGATTTAAACAAAAAAACTAAACTTAGTGTTTCAGCAAGTTAATAACTTGTTCAGACAAGGGGTTTCCATTGGAAGATTTGTGTTTTATGAAGTTGATCGACGAAATTTCTGGATCAGTTCTGATCAGCAAATATTGAAATTGATTTTTCATTACATTTAGTCTGGAAATTTTGCATGAATGGTTTAACCTAGCATGTCTTATCACTTTATTTTGGGCCTCCTGAGCCTCCTCAGAATAATAACCAATGGGTAGTTCTAGATTTTCAGCAATTGCAGGTCCATGAACTAGAAGTTTGTAAAGAGTTGGAGGCATTCTGTACCAATCATAGTTATTAACTATAAAGGCTAGAGTCTCATTGCAGTATTGGCTAAATCTATCAATATCTAGGTCATACCCTGAACAAACAGCTTGAAGAACTGTCCTCACCCGGAGAATCAACTCAACCTGAACTCCTGTTATGTCAGCAAAAGCCTCACCATGCATGAATGCTCTTCGGGCAGTATTACCATCATTTGTATTCCCAAATCCAGTTTTTGGAACATCTACCAGTAAACTAAGTTCTGCTCTAAACCTATCTTGAATAGTTTTTTTTCTAGCTTGAAGAAGTACCTTATCTTTGGCTAAACTGACATCTGTCCTTGGAATAGTCATCTCCAGTCTGTAGCCTAAATGAAGTATGTATTCAAAACATTTAATCCAACAATGCAATGATGATAAACCAAGGGACATAGCATCATCATTCACAGGTTTAATTTTAACTAGATCTAGCTTGTTCATTTCTGATGGTTTCGCACCACAAATATTGCAGCTTGCAGATGATTTTGTGTTGGTTAAAGCATTAACCACTTTGCCATCAAACATGGTTAGTTCAACATGAGATTTTATATTGATACTGACTTTTCTTCCATCCGCAAGTGTAATAATCTCAACATAATCTTCCAAATCAGCCATCTGATCACGAATGTGTTTTTCTTCTGACTTGCTAAGTTCTGTGGTTTCTTTTTTGTATTGAAGACGAAGAGGTCTGCAAAAATGAGAACTATTTGGTTTCTTATTCTCCCAAATTGTTTTACTTTCTACACTTAACTTAAGAGGTACAATTGCAGTTTGGAAAAGGGATTCTTCATTTTTTTTAGCCTCCTCAATGTCTGTGTTATCATACCTTTGTTTATACAAACTTTGGCTTGATGCACCATCAAACCCTGCTTTTAGAATAAAACGACCATTGAGCACATTTTGATCTGGATCCAGAGTTTTTAAATTGTCTTTACTTAATACAATAACTTTTTTAAGAGTATGATTCACCATGGACTGTAATTTATTTTCAGCAGAAGTTTCAGTTACAACAAGGTCCTCTGGATAACAATTGCTTTTTTCCTTGAATAGAGCATGTAATGTTGGATAAATATTGGCATTGTGTTTGATTGAGGAGTTTCTTATCATTTGATACTGATCATCACTGAGATCACAATTAACTTTTAATGAAAGTGCTTTTTTCTCACTCATCATTATTGGTTCCTTGCTTTCCATACTTTTTCTGATTTCAGATGCTTTCTGAATAGACTCTTTAACCACATAAGCAAAGTCTTGTAAGTCACCTGATGATTTTGCACTTTTAACAGCAGCCAGAGCTAAAACCTCTGGATCATGCGCAGATAATCCAACAACTCTTGTTCGCTTACTTCTCTCTCCTAGATCTTTCCAATCTTTCTTTGGTCACCCTCCACTGAACTCTTTTCTGCTTACATTGTCAGCTTTCATAACAATTTGAATTTCGGTTTGCAACCATTTCTTTTCTTTCATTAACAGCCTGTCATATGTTTTGTTTACTGCAATCCACTTAGCTTTCAATTTTATCACCAAAATTCGGATTTTTTCTGTTAATTTTTCACTATGCACTTTTTCACCATCCAAACCTTCTGATATCAAAATTTCCTCATAAAGGAGGCTCACAATATCCTTGTTAGTTATACAAATTTCTCTTACTTTGGGAATCAAGTCTATTATTTTCATTTTGAGATGTAACCACAAAGGCACATATTACTAACTAATTTTTTAAATTTGTAAACAACTTTTTATTAATTGCAAAAAACTTTAAAATTCAATTTCTCAAAAACGTGCTACTTTGGGGCGGGTTTTTTTTCCGGGCATTCCTGTATATATTCAAGATACTTCCCCATCAAAATTCAGGGTGGACAAGTGTGGACATTTTTAGAAAAAGTAAATATTGTGAATATTATTTTCTGAAAATTTTTAATTTTTTCACAAATTGTGAAATTCGAATATTAATTTTTGGTGTTGATAAAAGTCCAATGTCAGTTACTTACCGGATGATATAATATATATATATGATGTTCACCGAAAAAATGAAAGAAAAATTTTTAAAAATGACCATTTTGTGACAATTTTAAGATCTACTTGAAAACTCTAAAATTTCTAGTGAATTTTTGCCCACAAACAACCTGCATATAACAAGCTCACAAAAAGAGTAAAAATTTACAAAATCATAAAAAATGGGTTTACCTTGTTCAGTATGCTTATAACAATCAAGATAAAGTTAAAAAACATCACATCAACACATCAACATAAAAAATTAATAGGGTTTTTGCCGTTTTTTCGTATCTGTGGGGCACTGTGCAGCGCAGTTAAAATAAATTAAATTATGAATGTATATTTTTAGACAAAATCAAAAAACAAAATGGCTATATATTGATATTTTAGTACAATATTGTTTGCATCAAAAAGGGGTTATGTTTTACTAAAGTGGATTTTTCGTTTCAGAATCTGAATTTTGTAATTTTTGAGTGGAGGGATAGTAATAATATAGTGTTGAATTTTATATTTTATATAAAAAATAAACTTTTTGAAAAATTATTTTATACCTTGACTTGTTAGTTTTCCAAGTAGCATTCTTTTTTTTTGGTCTGTGTGAGAACAGTTTCATTTATGAAATGAAAATTGTTCCTGACATTCGACTAAAGCTTTACGTGCTCCTTTTCCAATAACATTCATGAGCAGCGGATATTTTTTACAAAGTTCAATTTGTTCTTTTGTAAATCTAACCATATTGTTGCAGTTATTAGTTGTTTCTGTAGAAAAAACTTGTGAACTCAACCTAGTAAGCATATAAACAACCCAGCTAACAATTAACGTTTAAGAAACGTTGTCACAACGTTCATTTAGGTTTGCGTAACGTTCGCTGCAAACGTTATGTAAACCATTTTATGTGAATTCTGTTTTGCAATTCTTGAACGTTCAATACAAACGTTTAAATATTTATTATTTAATCAGCAAACGTTTACTTAACTTCCACTGCGAACTTTATTTTGATAGCTCTGGATCGTTCACAGGCAATAACGAACACGGAAGTTTACTCAACGTTTTTCTTTTTTATTTAGTTAAACTTAGAAATGTATAGATTTAGACGGACTTTCTGTTTAAACTTACATTCTCTACTTTTTGTGTTATGTAATGCTTTTTTGAACTTATATTTATTTATTTAACAATTATTAAATAATGTTGTTTTACAACTAAATTAAACCATATAAAGCTGATTTATTAATTACACTTTAACCATAAAGCACAAAGTTGGCTGGGCTTATTGCAATAAATAAAAATCAATAAAAATAATACTTCTTGCATTGAAAAAGTTTATTTATTATTACAAGTTAATGCTTTAAAGGGCACTAACAACAATTTACATCAATTTAAGTTAAATCGGATTACTAAAAAACATCAACAACATAAAAAATAATAATGTGTTGTCAGTAAAAAGTTAAACTTTTACCAAACATAAAAAATGTCTTTTTTAAAAAAGCACAATTTACAATTTACTTCATCAAAAATAATTTTTTTTTTTTTTAATTAAAAATATTCTTATCAAAAATTTAAATTTTTATATTAAAAAAACAAAAGCTCTTTGTGGTTTTGATAAACAAGATTTATTTATGAATGACTTAAATATACCATTTAGGACTTAAGCTGTTATAAACTTTCAATTCTATATAAAACAGCTTTATACACGAGCCACTAAAATATACACCACAAATAATTATACAAACTACATTAAATGAACATAATCTGGTATTATTCGTAAAACGCAGGAAACGTTTTTTACTAAATAAATAGCCCATCTATATTCACAGCAATTTAGTCTTTTATTGCATGTGGTATGAACTATTGCATTTTATTGCATGTGGTATGAACTATTGCATTTTATTGCATGTGGTATGAACTATTGTAGAAAAGATATAGTTTTATAATAACACAACCCCCCTTACCTCAAAGCGGTGTTAAAAATAAAGGGAAGAGGATTGAAACTTTTCTTAATAATATTTCTAAGTAATATGTCTGTTTTGTCCTCTTCAAGACAACCTAGTATTTGTAACAAAATTTTATTTATTCCAGATAAACATATTTTGGGCCAGATTTGTAACCAATCTCTGAATAACAAACTTTTTTCATCAGAAGCATCAGAATCTGAATCACATTGAACAGAAAACTCTTTTCCTGAGTTGCAATAACTTGAAATAACTGTTGGTCAACATCTACTCCATCATTGGTATAACATAAAGTTGTTTTTTCAAAAAAAATGTTTTTCATTGTCATTGATGATTTGATTGTTGTCTTGTTGCCGTTGTTGCTAAAGATGTCACTGTATATTTGACAATCCATATTGTTCCGCTTTATTTTATATATTTTCAAGTACAATAATATAATTTATTTTATCTAAAACAGAACTAAACATGGCCTACTTAAATTACCATTGTAATTTAAGTAGGCCATGAACTAAAGTGTTTTAACATAACAATGTATTAAAAAAAACAATTATAACTTCTTTACGTAAAGCATTTGTGTATCTATTTATAAAAGCGACTATTATTTGCATTTGTCACGAATTTGTTCGAATCAAGTATAATTAAGTATAATTATTTGTAACAGAACTGACATCAAGTACGAATAATAGTCATGTTAATAACAACATAATAACAACGAGCAGCCGTGGCGCAGTGGTAGCGCACTTGTTTCAGAAACGTAAGATCTGTGGTTCAAACCCCACCTCTGGACAAGTTTGCGACATCGGTTGGGAAGGAGGCGTGAACTTCCTATTAAATGCTCTTTCGCGGTGCTCTGTGATAAGACCGTAAGGACTTCTTGGGGCACCTAAATCAACATTAAAAAAAAAATAAAAAAAAACAACATGTATTTAAACTGTATAATAAGATATCAGAGCCGCCGGACAGCGGACATTGTCCGACAATTATCCGGTAAAAAACAACGTCTATCAGTCAATATGTCCGACCCATATTTTATGTGCATTTATTTTATAATCACTATTTTTTATTTAAAGTTTTTAGTTAACTAGTTGTTGCAAAATATATTGTAAATTCAGTATAAACGTTATTTTTTCAACTTTTTTTGTTTAACTTTTAAATTAAAACGTTGCACTTAATTGTTAATTTAAACTTATATTTCAGTATTTATTTTATTTTTTGTCCAATTGTTTTTATAAATTTTAAATAAATATTTTAGCTTTTAAAACCTCTTTAAAATTTATTTCATAAAAATTTTTTTAATGCTTATACAAACCAATACATTTTATAACTCTATTAAAATTTGAGTTTTGTTACGTAACGTTTGTTTTTGCGCTAAAAGTTTTACGCTATTAAAAGTGAATATAAAAGGAATCAGAAAAAGTTTAAAAAGATTTATTAAAAATTTCATATTTATATAAATGTAATTACGTATAACATTTTTTGATAATTTAAATAAAATAGGGAGATTGACTATGAGCCTGTAATAATAGAGTAAACCATTCGGAAAATATAGATAGAATCTGTAAATATTAATAACTTAACGCTTCCGCTGAATGCTCTCCGTTCGTGCGCGTTTTTACACAGATTTTTATGGG
>NC_061157.1:38275966-38354045 GCF_022113875.1 Hydra vulgaris
TGAATTAAGTAACAAAAACTATAAAACACAAAAAACCACAGTCATCACCAAGTTCGCTAGACCTATCATTCACTAATATTCATGGTCTTCAAAGTAACTTTTTTTCTGTTGAGTCTTGTCTCTTGCAAATTTCACCAGACCTACTTGCTCTTTGTGAGTTCAGCTGTCTCATCTTGTGAACAAACACTGAATCTCTCATCTTGAATTTAATAACTTACTTTCTGAACATCAATATGGATTTAGATCTTCTCGTTCTACGGCTGATTTGCTAACAGTAATGCAGATAGGTTTTACCGTGAATTAGATAAAGGTGGAGAGGTTAAGACAATCGCTCTTGATATTTTTAAAAGGTTTGATAAAGTTTGGCATGTTGTCTTCTCCATAAGCTATTAACTTACGGTGTATATGAAAACATCCTTATGATCATTGAATCCTTCCTTTCCAATTATAATATAAAAGTTGTCCTTGATGGACAGCACTCTTTTTCTTTTTCTTTAACCTCAGGGGTTCCTCAAGGTTCAATCCTTGGCCTTATAGTCTTTTTAATCATCTAAGGTGGCATTGTTTGCTGATGATACTACCCATTATTCTTGTCACGATAAGAAACCAATTCCCTCTAATTGCTTGCAGGGGGCATTTGAGCTTGAAAAGGATCTCACTTCTGCTACAGTATGGGACTCACAGTGGCTGGTGAACTTTAATTCAGATAAAACTTAAATTTTTCAGCTAATCGTTATTGCAATAATTTAGACCTTCCTATATTTATGAACGGTAATGTACTCGATGAGTCATCTAACCTTCATCTTCTAGGATTAACTCTTACTTCTGATCTTTCTTGGAAACCATATATAAAATCCGTTGCAAAATTAGCACCTGCTGTTGCATCTCTTTATCGAGCTCGACACTTTCTTTCTCTGGATTCTATTCTTTATCTCTATAAATCTCAAATCCGGCCTTGTATGGAATAC
Organism: Hydra vulgaris; assembly: GCF_022113875.1. Classification (NCBI taxonomy): domain Eukaryota; kingdom Metazoa; phylum Cnidaria; class Hydrozoa; order Anthoathecata; family Hydridae; genus Hydra; species Hydra vulgaris. Next base: position 38,276,935 of record NC_061157.1, read on the forward strand.
TGTTGCCATATCTGGAGCAAATCTTCTAATGATGTCCTTTCTCTTTTAGACAAGGTACAAAAACGCATTGTAATAGTTTGACCTACTTTTGCAGCCAACCTTCAACCATTATCACATCGTTGTACTGTTGCTTATCTTTCTCTTTTCTTCAAATACTATAATGGACACCGCTCTAAAGAGTCTCTTGTGTCATCTACTAAAATTCACTCTCGCGTTACTCGTTATTCAATTAAATTTCATCCTTTTTCTGTGACTGTTCCTAAGTGCTACAAAAACTCTTATTCATCTTACTTTTTTCCTCGAACATCAGTTCTTTGAAATTCACTTCCTTCATCTTGCTTTCCTGATTCATATAATTTTCAATCTTTTGAGTCGTCTATCAATCGTTATCTTGCTCTACAATATTCATCTTTTCTCTTCCAGTATATATATATATATATATATATATATATATATATATATATATATATATATATATATATATATATATATATATATATATATATATAAGCATTAAAACATAATATACGGTATATAACTATTTATTTCTTTTCTCTATAAGTGATATTTCGGCTCATATAGTGAGAGTCATTATCAAACTAATAAAACCGTTTATTATCATTTTTAATGTATTCTAGTAAATACATTAAAAATAGTAATTTTTAATGTATTCTAAAAAATAGAGTGTTCTACAAAAAAAGAAATTTTAGAACCATCAAACTTTTATTGTACTACAGTTTCAAATTTTTAATTTGCAAAGTCTTCCTACCCTGGTAAAACAATCGATTTACAGTTTTTTTTCATTTCATTTGATCAAGTGATCAATAATTGCATAGTAACAATGCAGCTTTTAATAAATTTTTAGTTTTAATATAATTCAAACTTTTTGAAATTATTTAGATATTTGTTCTTTTATTGAATATATATGTTTTTATCAATGCAGGTGATGAATATGATGTCTTGGCATATCCTAAGGCCACCGCACGGAAAAAGATAGCGAACAGAAAAGGTCAGCTTAAATACTTCGCTTAACTTCTCAAGAAGCATACTCTGCAAAGCTGAAATATCACCAAGACAAAATCCCACGGAAAAGAGAAAAATACAAAAGAAAACAACTACGATTTGTTAATGCTGCTAAGCGACTCAAAGAAAAAGAAGAAAAAAAAAGTATTGGCTAAGAAAAAAAAATTAGAAAATTATGCCAACAAGTCTATAGCAACAACAAAAAAGAAGTTCATCAAATTGTCATCTGAATTGGTTGATCCCGAGAACAATACTGACTAATATGTACTAAATATTTGACAGTATTTTTTTATATAACTAAAAATGCATACAATTTCGTCTCATCTATATAAACTTTTTTATTATTTTTATTTAAGAATACTTGAACGGTCTTATTTATAATAAGATCTAATGGTCTTATCAATAAGAACCGCCACAAGGGCTTAATCATTGAGTGAGTTGGTTTCGAACTCGCAACCCTTATTCAATGAGTATCATGCTCTAATCAATACGCCACGGCTGCTCAATATAAAAATTAAACTCATGACTGGGACAAAAAAGATTGTCATATTACTACGGCTCGTAAACATTGATGTGTTGAAACTATACTTTATTTACACATTTTGCAATTACAATTGAGATTGATCTCAGAATCCAGATTCGAGTCAGAATCTAGGGAGGAAAGTTCGCATTTACAAAAACCCCATGGTTTTATACTTTTCTAATTAAAATGGTGCAGTTGAGCATATAAATTAACTAATGAGATTTAATCTCACTCACCTGTATATAACGTCGCCCTACGCAAGTATAAGTTGTTTTTTTTAGTTTACACAATGGGTATAATTCCTAACTTAAATAGTTGACTATTTAAGTTAGGAATTGAGAAAGGCAAAAGTTAAGTGCTTTAATGCCTGCTGAGTCACTGACACTAGACCTAAGCCATTCAGTGTGATGAAAATTAAAGTCACCGACAACAACAATATTGGTTGATGGATAAACAGTAAGGGCATTGTCAATAAGATCAGAAATAACATCAGGAAGAGTGCAGTCTTGAGATGGAGGAGAGCGATATAGAACAATGAATGGTAGAGTGATAGAGTGAAGTGGTGCTAAAAGAAAGTACATAAAAGAGTAGTCTGTGGATTTAAACCGAGTTTGCCAACAAATGGGTGAATTCTTACGAATGTAAATGCCCAAGCCAAGCATGTGATTATTGGAGTCCTTACAAATTAAAGGAATATAAACATCAACACTAAGATCACAAGATGAGGCAGCTGAACTCACAAAGAGCAAGTAGGTCTGGTGAAATTTGCAAGAGACAAGACTCAACAGAAAAAAAGTTACTTTGAATACCATGAATATTAGTGAATGATAGGTCTAGCGAACTTGGTGATAACTAAGAAGCATTAAACTGATTTTTAGAGCTGTACCCTCATTATATATATATATATATATATATATATATATATATATATATATATATATATATATATATATATATATATATATATATATATATATATATATATATATATATATATATATATATATATATATATATATATATATATATATATATATATATACATATATATATATATATATACATATATATATATATATATATACATATATATATATATATACATATATATATATATATATATATATATATATATATATATATATATATATATATATATATATATATATATATATATATATATATATATATATATATATATATATATATATATTAAGGTTTGACAAAAGTTGATATCTGCTATGTATAGAAAACTTTACTGGTCCTTATAGATAAGCAGTTGTGTTCGATGAAATAATAGAAGTTTGTTAGAATGATATTAAGTGTCTTGGGTTTAAGAGTTTTGATTACTTGTGACACATCTGTACGTGACTGTACCAAATGTTGTATAAAATATCTTCAGGTAGAGGTTGCTCCAAAATTAAATCAGATTATGGGATTGGGAACTAATTTTATACAAGTTTGCTTATAAATTATTGACTTATTGTGTCATCAACTGATGGTAAATGATGCTTTACATAATAAAAAGTCGTCAAATTTTATTTGTGCAATTGCAGCATTGCTTCGCAGTGCAATTTTTTGTTTTTTGTTTACCATTGCGCAAATCTTGTGGGCGATATTTTGATAAACATTTTTTTAATTTTTATTTCAAGTTATTAATTTAGATGTTTGACTCGTATTTATGCAAGGACTAGATGCTTAACTAAATGTAGTAAATAAGTGTCCTTATTAGCACGTTTTGTTTAATGCCTTAACCCGGCTTTGAAATTTAAACAATGAACACAATGCGCTAATAATGCGTTTTGTTCAATGTTTTTCCCCTACAAAGATGGTAACTCGTTTTGTGATGCGATCGAGACCTCAAGGATATATACACATAACAAATAAGAGATTGAAAGATAAATATTAATATATTTAATATATTTATTTTTTATTTATGTTTACATTTAATTTTGTCAAACTGTAATAAAAAACTCACTAACATTTTTTTTCATTACATAATATGTTCACACTGTGTAAAATATGTCCAAAATATGTCTTTACATCTTCTAAAAACGTGTTTACTATCTGAATGTCTACTTCAGTATTCCAATATTTTGGAATAAACTGAATGTGATAATCAGTTAGCAAACAATTCTTTGTAGTTTATAACAACCTGGGAAATAATAGCAAATTATTTAATCATTTATATCTATATTTTGACTTGTTTTTAGCAAAGTTTTCTCGTAAAAATATAAATTTCCGCGCAAAACATAGCAATGTTTTGGGTTAACCAAGATGACGGCTGACTTTCAAAACTAGTTTCATCGCGTTTCAAACCTCCTTGATACTTAGTTTAAACCAGTACGTTTTACTGTAAATATTCGTTATATATTAATTTTTTATTTTTATAAATTTCATAAATTTAATTTTTAATTGCATCATAAACTTTTTTTGGGATTTAGTAAAAAGTTATACAACTAACATGGTTTGGTGGCAAAAAAATAACACGACATCTTAAAAGAACAAATTTATACAGTGACGTCGTATACCAAAACTGTTATGAATTAAACACGCATGGAATAAATTATCAAGTCTGCAGACTGCGGCTAACATTATACAGACTCCGAAAACCAAAAAAAAAAAAAAAAATGGAAACAGCGAGCTTCGACTAAAACGTGAATTTTAAATTTAATTGCGTGCATTTATTATATAATTTAAACATAAAAATTTAGACCAAATATTTTTTTTTAGCATTTTCTTTAATATGAACACTACTTGTCTTGGCAGTTATGGATCCTTTAAATATCAAAATATTTTATGGGTAAAAAATTACTAAACTTTCTAAATTGTTACAATAAATAAAACATTACCATTGACTCAGAAAAAAAACCTGTATCAAAATTTGAGTCTTCACAAGCTGTATGAAGTGGATGGTTTAAAAAAAATTTGGATAATAATTTTTTTAAAAAAATAAAAAAATTCATAAAAAACTAAATAAATAGAAGATATAAACATATCTATAAACATAGTATTGTATTTTATATTTACATAAACTGAAGGCAGTAGTTGTTTATTTAAGCCACGGACCGGGTTGAAATAAGTTTGTATGAAATTTATTGATTGTTTTTTTTATTTTTACTTTATAAAAAAACTTTAAAGTTTCTTTCAGGGCTTTATAACTTGTCGCACATTGAAAAACTAAAACCTAGTCATATATTATTTTATATATATATATATATATATATATATATATATATATATATATATATATATATATATATATATATATATATATATATATATATATTCACAAAATAAAGCTTTGTATTGCAATTATTAAACAATACTGTCAAATAATGGTGATTCAAATTTACCTTCATCATGTTATTGTTGTTTATCACCATTAATTCAACTCTTTCACAAGTTTTGATTTTTTTGAATTCTTCAGGATTCCATCCAGCAACATCATCAGCATGATTAATTGATATTGATTTATCAGATAAACAATAAATTAAAACATATTTTTGACTGATGAACTCCATCAGATATTTAAATTATTACTAAATTATGTAAAATCATTAACAGTTCAAAACTATTACCAACTAATTTTGATGATATTATAAAATATAAAAAGGTTGAAAGAAAAAGACGCTTTAGATATGCCTTTTTTGTCATTAAATGCTAGAAATATTTACTGTAGCAATATATTAGTTATATCTAATTTTAGTGCAAAATATTAAAACGATACTGGTTCTTTAAAATACTTTGTTAAACACGATTCAAATTGTTTTAAGCATTATTATATTTAAATATTTACAACATAAAATCTACCATGACATAAAAACAAAATTATCATTACATTAAAATGATTGACTCATAACACAGTCATTGAGAGTCAACCCTTGAATATATCATTTGCAATTGGTATGAAAATGTACTCATTGCCATTTTTAAAACAAACACATTTATTTACGATCTTTACGCCAGTTACAATGATATTAGATAGAGTATAGATACCTATACCAATTTAACTGGAAAGATAAGGATGAACAATTACCATGCTACGATAAACAAATTACATCTTTTTTATTAAAATATTTTTTTTATTATTAAATTAAAGCTTTTTGATAATTGCAACGCCATTATAGAAAAAAACCATGCTTATAAAAACAGCGTATTTACAAAAATCATTCCGTAAAATGTTTTTTTTCCGAGTTTTAAAACTCCGTAAAGTTTAAGTTGACTAAGGGCAAGCCCTGATTTAGCCCTTACCGCTCCCTTATTAGGATTTACCATAAACAAACTTTAGTGTTTAAAATTGATGAATATAATGTAAAATTTATCAAAAAAGTAAGATAAGCTATTATAAATGCAAACTGATATAAAAAAAAAGGTCGAAAAAAACTTTCCCCTTATTATACCCTTATCCCTTAAGGGACCTCTAAGGGTCCGTTATGTCATTTTAGGCGGGTGTAGCTGGCATAGAACATAACATTAAGGAAAATTTTCAACTTGTAATTCATGGCCCAACATAATCAACAAAATCTTGAGTTTTCTAGTCCAACAAAATTCTTGAAGGACTTAATTTATTAGGGCTACTACCACATTTATTGTTGATTAGGCAAAAGAAATATTGGCATTTTTCAACTTTTGCTTAAGAAAGAAGTTTTCAAATAATTTACTTTTTTGAATATTTTCTAAATTGCGTAAGGTTGGTGTAGATGTCCTTTTCTAAAAATATCCCAATTTAATATAAAACTTTAAAGCTTCCTAAAAAAACAAACTAAATTAGATAGTCAAGCAGCTGTAATTTTATGTTTTCTGTGATTATGTCACTATTTTGTGTTTTCTTCTATGCTTGTGTAATTGATATCGCATATCATATGTTATATTAATTACACAAGCATATTAGGAGATATCATGAATGATGACGGTTCAGTTATAATTTTAGGTATTTTAAGTGAGACTGCATTGAAAATACATGTTTGCTATTCAATAACAATATTCAGTAGCCTATTAGGCTTTAGTTTTTTTTTAGCTTTAAAAAACGTAAATACATTTGCATTTTGTTTCGCAACTCCTCAAAAGTAACGGACTTGAACGATTTTGGACGTCCAATTAGCCAAATTCATTTCCGAGGCCTGGTTTTAAAATTAATTCGATGAAGGGAAAAAAAGTAAAGATGGTAACTTTGTTATTAAAGAAACAAACTATATAATTTTTTTTTTAGTTTACAATTATTAATCGTAATATAACAATATAACAATATATAAACTTGGTATCTGAAAGAAGATCCAAATGATCTTGTCGCCAGAACCATATAAAATATAAAAAAAAAAACCTCAACGCAGACCTATTAAAACCAGATGTAAATCCAGGCAAAACTCTAATGAATACACTTAAACTAGCTGCTATAAAAGTGGACAGTATACAACCAACCAGAGTAACCAAAACAACCTCAACATGCTTAGATAAAATTGCTGTAAACGAACAACTTCAAGTACTTGAATATTTAGTTAATCACACATCACCAAGCGACCATTTTCCTGTTACAATCAAAATAAGCATCTCCTGGAAAACCTTGTGAGATAACTATTTTATTTGATATCATTAATGACCTAATAAAAAGCTCTTTCTTAAAAATATGTTTCTTGTCATACTATACAATAAAGGTATAAATTACGACTAGAATATATATCGTGAGTTAAATATTATTAAAAGTGGTTAATTATCACTATAAAAAAATGCCATAAAATAATAACAATCAAATAAGTCATTTCGCATGACAAAGTAAATGCTTTAAGTTCGTTTCACGTATGTTTTTTTTTAATTTATTAGTCTGGGTTAACAAATAATGCCTTGATTGTTCAATTTGTCTACTTAGAGGTTGTCCATAGAGTACGTACGCCAAAAATTTTGAAATTTGACCCCCTTCCTCCCCCTGTTGCCATGCGTATTTCTAAGTCCTTTCCCCCCCTTAAAAAGTACGTACATTTTTGAAATATCCCCCCACCACCAAACTTTGTATTTCAATATAAATATATATATATATATATATATATATATATATATATATATATATATATATATATATATATATATATATATATATATATATTTATATATATATATATATATATATAAACTGTTAGTGTATTCTACAAATAGAGTGTTCTTAAAAGTGAATTCTACAAGTAGAATGTTCTTAAAAAACAGAGCAATAATAAATTAGTACAAACACTTATCTAATTTTATGCATCAAATTGTTGAAGAAAATTAAACTAGTGTTTTTACTAATTTGTGTATATATTTAGTTTAGTTTAGTTTATTCAGTAATTAAATTTTACGAAAAATGTTATAAAATTTGACGGAGGTCGGCGCTAGGCCTGCTATGCTGACATATCTGATCCATACAGTTCTATTCTGATGCTGCATTTCTGACTTGAAAATATTAACAGATTTTGAGTTGATGGTTTGCTGGAAAGTGCATTCCATGATACACAAACACGATTTGTAAAAAAGTCTCTCTATACAGTTTTTAACTCGCTGCATTTGAAGCATAAACTCATGGTTCCGCCTTAGGATGTATGATGCTGATTTGGAAAAGGGGTAACGTTTTGGTACATAAAAATCTACTTGTTCGAGGTTTTAATTGATTTTGAATTGTTCTATAAGATCCCCTGTTTGCCTCTTCGCTTCTAGTGTTGTCAGTCCAAGTGCTTCTAATCTTTGTTCATAATTATGGTGTCTCAAAGAGTTAATCAAATTTGTTGGACGATGTTAAATTTGCTCCAATTAGTTGATGTCGCTAATAAAGTGTGGTGACCAGGCTTGGCTTGCAAACTCTAGATGAGGTCGAATATATGAAGTGTATAATATTTTCCAGAGGAATACACCACATCCTCTGAATACTGTTTTTGGCACACCTAATTTCCAATTTGGTTTTGTTACTGCTGCATCTACTTGTTATTTTAATTTCAAATCATCAGACACAAATACCAAGGTCACACTCAACTGTAGTACATTTTAATTGATGACGAAATCTGTCTTGGCCTAACATTGTGTAATTATGAGTTGATTAACTTTTTTTTGCAACCAACATGTATAACCCTACACTAATCAAGATTAAAAAACATATGCCAATCTCTAGTCCATTCCACGGCTTTGTCAATATTGTTTTGCAAAGAAAGGGCATCAGCTGGTGTTTTTATTATTTTCATTATTTTGCTGTCTTCAAAGTTTTATATAGCCGGAAATGTTATCTGATAGGTTGTTTATGTATATCACAAAAGGTAAAAGGCCTAAAACGGATCCTTGAGGAACGCTACTCGTTACTTTTTTCCATTCAGATTTGTCATGTCCTATTGTAACTCTCTGTAGACGCCCGAATAACCATAATTTGATCCATTCTAAGAGCAATCCTTGTATGCTGTAAGCTTTAAATTTATGTATAAGTCTTTTGTGTGGTACCTTGTCAAAGGTCTCAGATAAATCGGTATAGACATCATCAACATGTTGATTACAATCAGCGGCCTCAGTACAAATGTCTCGAGATTCCAACAGATTAGTTGTACATTGTTTCCTTTTTACAAAACTATGCTGAACTTTAGCATGGTTTTGTAAAAACGTAGAGATGTAAGTTAAATTGTTGTAACTACAGACCATACTGGTCTGTAGTTACTACAGTTTAACTTACATCCCTGTTTGAAAATTGGCGTGACTTCCAATTTCTTCTACATATCTGGAACTTCTGGAGTCGCAATCGAGAAATTGAAGATAATTGTTTGGAGTACTGCAAAAGCGCCCGTAATTTTTTAGGACTCGAGGATGTATTCCATCAAATTCTTTTTTGGTAACATCAAGATACACTAATGGAAGTCTGGTATAAGACCTTCAGGCTCTATTTCAAATACAGATTGAAAATACTGGTTTAGAATCGAACATATTACTTGTTGGTCTTCTGTAATTGTGTCTTGATCAAGATTGAGCAAATGAATACGTTCATGTGTATGCGTTTTATGATTTAGATAGGCATGCAGCTTTTCGGAGTCGTTTTTAAAGACACAAGCGATATCGTCTTCATGTTTTAAAACTGCTTGCTTGACCACTGTTTCTGCTATCTTGCATACTGCTTTGTATAAACTACGAACGATTGTATAAGTTTCTCTTCCTGCTAATATGTATTGACACCAAAGTTTAAGTTTTTCGGATAATGCTTCTTTGACTTTATCTGTAACCCAGCTATCTTCTATCACTATGAATTTTGTGCTTGTCAAAGGAATATGTCGTCTAACTGCTTCATTGTATTTATTAACAAATAAAATGTGTTTTTCTGATCCTGAAAGCTTGTTAAAATTTCTTAACCAGTCATATTCTGCAATGTTTGAGGAGAGTGCCTCGTAATTGGCTTTGCTTTATATAAAACGTGTTGCTATCAGTTTTGTATGATTTTTAACAGTTTCTGTAAATGCAAATGACCCAGTTAACAGGCAGTGTGCCTGCCCTGTCAGTGCGTTTTCAAGTGGAACTCCTTCTTTAAGCTCAATTATACGGTCCAGGGCGTTTGTTATGATGAGATCTAGAGTGGTTTTTGGCTGGTCTGTGTAAAAATTACGATAGGTTGGAAAAGATACTAACTGGCACAAGTGACTTTTATCAAGAACACTCTGAAATTGTATGTCTGCAGCATGATTTCCATCAATATTTGCAGCTGTCAAGACACTCCCTCCAACATCTAAACCTTTGTAGTGCGTATGGCAGAAACTAAAATCGCCTTTAATCAGTATTGAAGCACATCCAAGTGATTCAAGAAATTGAGATGCTGTTTTTACAGATACGTTAATCTGATTTAGTACATCTACATCGTTATTTGGGGGGCGATAAATACATCCTAACAATAGTGACTCGCTACTGACTCGTAAAATCATATATTTTTGTTCAATAGAAATGGAGTTAAGTTGTATTTGTTTGACATTAGTAGTTTTAATGGTATTTTTAATGTACATCGCTACTCCTCCTCCACGTTTGCTAACCCTCATTTGATGATGAAAGTTGTAACCAGCTATAGAAGTGTCTGATGTATTGGTAAACCAAGTTTCTGCAATAAATGTAACGTGTAGTTTATTATTTGATTTAGCAACACGTGCTCTCAGTTTATAAAGCTTTTGGGCATTAAGCGAGCAAGGGTTGTTAGCCCAGAAATGCAGTTGACTGATTTCAGAAGTAATAAGAAGTCAAAATGCGGATTTAGGCAGATATAAAAAAATTACGTAATAGAAAACTGTATTAGCTATACATTTCAACTCTTAACTCAAAATCCCCAAATAATGGCGATTGTGCTATGATCACGATGATGTATATACGTAACGCCGTTGAGTATAAGCGGTTTATCACAAATAGACGCTTGCACTTTCTGGAAAATACACGAATTCCGCGATTTAATAAAAACGATATGTTTAAATGAATTTTTTTAGCACAATTTTCAGTCCTTTTGTATGTCTAAAATTAAATGAAGTTAAAATTTTTTTTAAATCCTTAAGTTTAGGTATAAAGTTTTGCTTCATAGTTATGTATTACTTTTTGGTATAAAATGATGTTGATGCTATACAAAGGTAAAACATTAACTAAAAAAAATAAAATTGTTAAACAAGTTTTAAGTTATACATTGAATTTCTAACCAGTCCGTAGGTCTAAAAATATATAAAAGAGCAAAAAAAAATGAGTTTTTTCAAATTTAAAATCTGTTCTTTCGATTTTATATAAATGTTTTAACTAATTTGAATATGATAAACACAGCGTTTGACATACGGCTCGTTAGACTTTAAAATTTTATTCTTTTAAAGTTTGTTCAACTATGGAAGTATAAAACAGATGGAAGTTCATCGAGCCGCAAACATCAAAGCAATTTCAAGTCGTCTCGGGAGTATGCTTGTAACCGACAATTTAAAAAAAACAAGTTTCACTGGATAAAAAAACAACAAAATTCACTGAAATGATCTTTATTAAAACATTAAAAAATGAATTATTCTAGGGATATGTTGCAAATTTTTAACCTTAGTAATTGCAATTATTCAACAAAAGTTTTATTAAAACTCGGTAATTAAATAGAACCACTTGATCTTAAAAGCATATGTTAGTTTAAGCTTCTTTTCTTGCTTCAAGTCATAACACGTCATTTGATAAAAAAGACAACAAAACAATTTTAAAAAAATAAAAAAAATTGTTTTCTAAGTAACTAAAGTTTAAAGTTTTATTAGCTGTATATGATAACTCCATTCCCGTCGAATAGTCCCGAAGAAATTCAATGCGGTTGAACTTCCATCTGTTTTATACTTCCATGGTTTAACTAACTAACTTTAAATTTTAAACACTTCTGTGATACGCATCACCCTTATTATATAATGGCATAATGCATGGCCTACTATAATTATAGTAGGTATACTATAATTGTAATTATAGTGGGCCATGCATTATACAATTTAAATAAAAATCTCGTCTTCAAATTACCAGAGGTTTTTGTAAATACATGCCAAATAGCGGTGTCCCTTAATCCATCCAGTCGGAATCACGAGACTATATCGCGAAATCACGAAATCACAAAATGTTTCTTCTTACACGCAAAGTCAAAAAAACATTATTTAACAAAAACTTTATGTCCTACGATTACTTTAAAAGTTAACCAAAAGAAATATAGATATCTGCAAAATATAAGTCTTTTTGGTGATTTTACTTTATTTTTACATACTTTTAGATCTCTGTTGAAATAAAATGACGCGTTATATTATTTTGGTTATTTTAGGGTATAAAAAGTATTGGTACTTTGATATTTTTTTACCAATACTAAATTAAGATGCAAATTAAAAGTAACCCACCAGTAATAAAGTGTGCCAAGCAAACATAAACATTACAAGAATTTAGGAAACCATTGCTTGCCACATGCACTATTATCTACAGCACGATTTATCGTATTCAACCACTTTCTTTAAGTATTTCATTAGGAAGACTTAAGTTTTTATTTTTTATTTTATTTTTTTAGTGCAACCTACTGCACAACAACTTTTTAAGATTTAAAAAAAAAATGACTAGCTAATTTTTTAGTTTGTTTTCCCCCAATTCAAGATGGCTAATTTAAAGTCAATACTTTTAGTACGGAGTGACGTCACGCCGACTGGATGGGTATTTTTTTTTTTTTTTTTTTTTTTTTTTTAGTTTACAATTATTAATCGTAATATAACAATATAACAATATATAAACTTGGTATCTGAAAGAAGATCCAAATGATCTTGTCGCCAGAACCATATAAAAGATACCGTAGAACGGGGTGACTTTGTTAGGATTTTGAGCATTTTTGCAAAATAAATCTGGTTCATTACAATTTTTTCTGATTTTTTTTTTCCCGTTATAACATTATACCTTTCCTTTATATAATTCCATTAAATATTTTTAATTTTTTTTTGTCTTAATATATATATTTTTAATCCAAAATGTTATCAATCTCACCCCGTCGTTTGGGGTGACTTTGATAGTCTATTATTTCTTAATGGCTTATTGATTTAACCCTCTTTACAGTGTCGCTAATACTTTCTTTTTGACTTTTACTAAATTAGAACACAACATATTAATAAACTTATAAGATTTACTGGTAAAATTATAAATTTAGACAACAAGTTTGGTTATCGAATATATCTACAGAATGGACAAAGAAAAAACAAAAATAAATTTGATGTTAATATGCTAAACACAGAAAAATAATATATCAATAACATTGTTATAGTAATTAGCAGTTATAAAATAACACTAACAAAAAAATAATACTAATTGCATATAAATATTAAGTACTTATAATTAGGGTTGTTCGCCGAAAAACAAAACTTGCGAAAATTTCGCATCTTTATCTACCGTAATAGAATTGTTATTGCGGAAGTTGCACATGCAAAAATGCACATTCCGTAACGCGCTATACGAAAATATAAATAGTAAATAAAATTCCGTAATAAAGCATTGCGAAAGAAAACTTGCGAAACAAATCATTTCGTAAGAATACTTACGAAATAGTTCCTTACGGAAAAAGCATTTCGGAATGTGTAGTTACGAAAAAGACGCAAAAGATTTTATTTTACGATATATTTAAGATATTAACTGTTAACAGTTTAAATAATAAATAATAAAATTATAAAAAAATGTTGTCAAATGATTCTTCAAATGTTTATACAAATATACCTAATATATATATATATATATATATATATATATATATATATATATATATATATATATATATATATATATATATATATATATATATATATATATATATATATATATATATATATATATATATATATATATGTATATATATATATATATATATATATATATATATATATATATATATATATATATATACATTAACGGGATTTTACTGTATATATATGTATATATATATATATATATATATATATATATATATATATATATATATATATATATATACATATATATATATATATATATATATATATATATATATATATATATATATATATATATATATATATATATACATATATATACAGTAAAATCCCGTTAAGTTGGACTCTCAATGAACAGATAAACAGCATGCCTTTCTTTTTAAAAAGTATAAAGAGGATGTGTGATAAACAATTAAATACTTTATTATAAAGAACGAGAGATCTCTCTAAAAGTAAATGATATCAGAAAGAGTAAAAAGAGAAGAAATATATGTGAAACAGCGGAATGTGAACCTGGGTCTACGCGGCCAAATGTCTTAACTGAATGAGCTATACGTTCATTCAACTAAGTGAATAGTAATATTTATTTAATATATAATCAAGAAACTATATAAAGCAGAATTTACAGAAAGAGATACGTATGCAAATAGGATTCTATATATCAGGAAAATGAATAGTAATGTGAACAATTAGATGCTTATAATTAATATCTGGACTCAAAAACTAGTTACTCTTAATGGAACACAATAGGCTGTAGGAGCCTCAGGGAAGTTATATTCAGAAATGGTTATATTAGACTCAGAGTTAGCTAGAAATTATTACAAAGTATTTAGGACAGATGTCTAGTACAAAAAGCAAAAGATTTAAAGCAAAATGATTTATATTATTTGAAAAAGTTGTTTTACGTATATTTCATCATAATTTAAGTAGAACTTAGTAAAGCAAGGGAAACGTGTTGAATTAAGCACAATGAACTCAATCTTAAAAGAATAACTAACAGTTATTCTTTTAAGATTGAGTTCATTGTGCTTAATTCAACACGTTTCCCTTGCTTTACTAAGTTCTACTTAAATTATGATGAAATGTACGTAAAACAACTTTTTCAAATAATATGAATCATTTTGAGTCAATCTTAAATTAAAGAGAGGTTGTCACTATTGTGAAGGTGACGAAAGATCTGTAATATAGAACATAGAGGTAAAAAAATGCTATCTTAAGTAAAAAGAGTTTGATGAACAAAAGTTACAATGGCTGCGGGATGCGAACCCGGATCTCTGCGGCGAATTATCACGTATCTAACTGATTGAACTATACAATCTTATACTCAAATTTATATCTTATTAAAATTAAAAAACAATATTTTCTAAGATCTATACTTCGAAAAGCGTATTCAAACAGGACTCTAAATACCTTTAAAATCTGCTAGAACTTTAGTAACGTGCACACTTTTAGAAATTATTGAAATAGGTATATTTTATCAGAAATATGCTTAAGCTAAAACATATTTTTGAGCCTCTTTTTACTATTTGCTTAAGCATATTCGAACCTGTTTCAAAAATTTCATATGCTTTAAAAAAAAAAACATGAATATTTCTACACTTTTTCTACAATTTTGGGATTTAAAGATGTTAATTTTTACAATTAAAATCAGTCTGGCAAACAAAATTTCTTTATAGACTTCAAAACGTCGATTAGCGACAATGTTTGTTTCGCAAGTGCGACTTCCGAAACCGTACTTTCGTATGTTGCAAAATAGTTTTGTTTCGTATGTCAACTTGCGAAATGCTAAATTTCGGAAGTGAATTTTGCGAAATGAACATCGGCGATTTTAAATGTTTTGTAACATTCGGTACGAAAAAATGTAATTCCTCGTTCTCAATCTCCTTACGAAAGAATGTTGTTTTTACGGAATTGCACGAAATCCTCCGGTTAACAACCCTACTTATAATATCCTTTAGTTGTTAACTCAATTCAAAATTAAAAAGATATCCAAAAAAAAAAAAAACATATATATGTGGTATATTCCAGTGGTATTATAACTGGAAAATACCACTTGAACATCTAAGTATAGATTTTTAGAAAAAAAAAATTTCAAAAAAATTAAAATCACAAGATTTTTTGGCATTTTTTGGTACGTGTAAAAATCGTTATTTTTTTGTTATAGTCATGTTATTCCTAACACATTTGCACAATTTAGAATCACTTCACAATCATTAAAATTTCAAAAATATTAGCAGAATATAATTATGTACAAGAATAAAAAAAAAAAATAGTCTCTAATTGTGCAATTTCACATTCAAATCATTATTTTTGTAACTAACAGAAGAAATTATCAAAGTCACCCCGCGTATCAAAGTCACCCCGTTCTACGGTATAATACGTGTATATATAATAAAATAAAATACAATTGATCAAATAACTAATAACAATGTAGAAGAAACAAAAACTGAAAATAATTTTACAAATTATCCAGAGTAAAAAAAAAGAATTTTACATTTCAAAAATATTTATATATATTGCCACTAGAAAGAATATAGTTTTTTAATTTAGTTTTAAAAACGGAAAACGAAATTGACAAATCAAAATTTGGAACAACAATTTTGTTCCATAAATACGGTGCTCTATAGTTTATGCAAAATTGATTAAACTTTGTTTGACAAAAGGGTTCAATTAATAAATTATTATTTCGTAAAGCATATTTGTTTATAGCTTTATAAGTAAAAAGATCTTTGAAATTGGACAATGGTCGTTCACTTTTACAACGAAACATAAAACATAAAATATTATAGACATTGAGTTCGTAAACGTTAAGTGCTTTAACGTTTTTAAATAAAATATTTGAATGAGAAAAACGATTTTCGAAACATATTAAACGCATTGCGTGTTTCTGACGATGGTAAAGACTTCGTAACTTACTTTTAGAGGTACTTCCCCAAACAATATTTGCATAATTTATATAGCTATGAATAAACGAGTAGTAGAGTTGAATTAAATTTTGTTTACTTAGATAGTATCTGACCTTATATAGAATTCCAATACTTTTAGCCAATTTAGTAGAAATATAGTCGATATGATACTTCCATGTAATATTTTCATCAATGTAAATGCCTAAAAATCTTGTGACCGACTCCTTTTTTATTTCAATTTTATCAATAAAAAGTTTAGGCAATTTATTTGGTAAAAAACGCTTTTTAGCAAGAGAGTGGAAAAGGATCCACTTTGTTTTGTCAATGTTTAAAGTTAACTTGTTGCACTTAAACCAGTTGGAGATCTGATTGAGTTCATTATTCATATTTGAAAAAAGCTCATAAATGCTACTGTTTGACAGTAATAAATTAGTATCGTCCGCAAAATTTATACTCATAAGGTTAGAAGCTTTATTTAAATCATTTATATAAACTAAAAACAAAAGTGGGCCTAGAATAGAACCCTGTGGAACACCACATTTTATGTCAATTAATTTTTCATTTTGAAGATAATCTCCATAGAAAACAAATTGTTTTCTATTTTCCAAGTAACTTTGATACCATTTTATTAATTTGCCATTAATTCCGTAAAATTTGAGTTTTTTAAGTAGAATTTTGTGATCGACCGTGTCGAATGCTTTTGATAGGTCAATGAAAATACCTAATGTATATTGTGATCTACCAAATGAATCGGAGATTTCACGAATGAACTGTGTAATGGCTTGTTCAGTTGAACAATTTTTTTTAAAACCGAATTGATTTTTATATAGAAGTTTATTTAGATTAAGGTAATTGTATGTTCTATGGTATATAATTCTTTCTAAAATTTTTGAGAAAGTTGAAAGAACTGAGATAGGGCGATAATTACTAATATTTGATTTTTTTCCGTTTTTGTATATAGGAGTTACTTTAGCTATTTTTAATTGGTCGGGGAATACACCTTGCTGTATAGATGCCCTAAAGACTTTATAAAGAATACACTTTAAGTTTTCAAAGCAATCTATGACTATGTTGCCATTTATTTCGTCCGCACCCGTAGCTTTGTTTCTTTTGAGAGATTTGTAAGCTCTCTCAAACTTATCAAAAGATAAGTCAGAATGTAAATTATCTATAAAAAGCGAATTATTTATAGGCTCTAGGAAATCACTAAAATTTTTTTCTGTAATAGGGATCTTGTTTGCCAATTTGGTTCCTATGTCAATGAAATATTTATTAAACTCGTTTGCAATTTTGTTTGGTTCATATATATTTGTTTTATTTATTTTAATTACTTTAGGAAGGGAGTTTGAATTTGTTTTTTGTTTTCCTGTTATTTCTTTCAACGTTCTCCAAGTATTTTTTGAGTCGTTTTTAAATTTACTAATTAAATTTGAATAATAATTTTTTTTTAATTTTTTACGAATTTTTTCAAATAAATGTTGGTAATTTTTATATTTTTGTTGGTTTTTCTTTGATTTTGTTTTTAGATATTTTATATATAGTTTCTGTTTTATTTTAGAGGATTTTCTGTCGTTGCTACTATTAGTTTATAATTCATCACGTTTAAAAACGTAAATGATTATAAAAGATAGAAAAGGAGTCTTATGTAAAATGGTACGTATTTGAACGTCCATCAGACGTCCTGGGTCCATTGGGTGGCTGATAAAATATGACCAGCTGTTAAATTAGCTGCTCACATTCCCAATTAGCTAACGCATTTTCAAGGCTATAGGTCTAGAAACATGAATAGCTAATTCTATAAATACTAGAAAAGGAGAAATATCTAAAGGAGCTCTCTCTTCTTGTTTGCCTAGAGATGATTAGATAAGATCTTTTAAAATTAAAAAACCCAAATGTTATTTTTGATAATCAAATAAAAAATGATAATCCAAAAGTTAATGAAATATAAGCTCTAGATGGCAAAGTAAAAATAAAAAATCGTGATAAATTTATTGATAAAAGATAAAAAAACAAAGTTGATAAAAATAATGGGTGTATTTGAGAGTTGTTTCCTAAATTTTCTTTTACAAATTGAAAAAAATGATTAACAATCATTTCAAAAAACAATTGATTTCTTGAAGGAGTTATAACATTAAAATTTAGAGCTACAATAATTATAAATACAGATAATATTAATATTAATTAAGAATCAAATAAAAATCCAAAAATTTTTTTAATTAAAAAATGATTGAAATAATAGTTAATCGACATTATAATTTTAATATATATTATGCAATATAGAAAATTGTTTAAAATTATTTTTATTTGATTCTGAATTATTTGAAATAAAATTATTTCTTATATTTAGGACTAAGAAAAAAATATAAAATTTGAAACTTATCTAAATTTATTGAGCAGCCATGGCGCAGTAGTAGCGCACTTGTCTCAGAAACAAAGAGTCAGTGCTTCAAACCCCACCTTTAGCCAAGTTTTTGCAACATCGGTTAGGAAGGAGGCGTGAACTTCCTATTAAATGCTCATCTACGGTGCTCTGTGATAAGACCGTAAGTACTTTTTGGGGCACCTAAATAAAATTAAAAAAAAAATTTACAAATTAAAAGTATCTACATTTATTATTTTATATCTCTTTTATTTATTTTATTATTTTATATTATTTATTATTATATTATTTTATATCTCTTTTATTCTGATTTAGTAGGATTATATTTGAATGAAAATAATATATTTTTAGAAATTTCGATTTTTATTATATTCTTTTGCCATTTACTTAGTTCTTTCAAATCTGTTCAAATAATTTAATTGGAAACAAAAGTTACGTTTACATTTTATGCTACTGCAATAATTAAAAAGAGATTGATTATTAAAAAGGGTTATTAAATTATAAAGGATTAATTATTAATACCTTTGCTGTATTTTTATTTTTATAAGTAAAAAATGTTGGAGACTGATTTCAAAAAAATGTAGACATTTTAATAAATAGCACAGTCAATCTAAAATTACGACTATTAATTCATATTTTGTTGAAACATTTTGACATTATTTGTTCAACAGTTTGTTTTGTTGCCCAAATCAGTAGAATACACAATTTAGAATACAAAAACTAGTTTTTGCCTCTATGATTCTACTAACATAATTTTTATTTTAAAGCGTTGTGTAATGATATGTTGTGTCTTTATTAAAAAGTCAAAAATTATAATAAATTTAAAAAAATTACTAAAATTGTGAACTCATTAAAAATCCTCATCTCTTTATATTGTAGATATTGTTTTTAATATTTTAGCTCAACTTTTGTATATATATATATATATATATATATATATATATATATATATATATATATATATATATATATATATATATATATATATATATATATATATATATATATATATATATATATATATATATATATATGTATATATTTATATTTATATTTATATATATATATATATATATATATATATATATATATATATATATATATATATATATATATATATATATATATATATATATATATATACATGTATAAACATAAAACTAAGCTAAAAAAACCCGTATTTAATAAATAAAAGAAAATCATTATTCCGAAAAAAAACTGAATAACTTAGGTAAATAACAAAACAAATTTTTAAATATTATTTAATGCAAATATTGTTTACTAAGTGATATAAGATTTAGAAAAGAACGAGAGACGATAATTGTTTGTTTTTTTTTTGTTGTTTTTTTTAACTATGAATGTAAGTCTGCTACAATCTTAACACAATCTTGTTAAATAGAACTATAATTTCTAAATTTTTTGTTGGTAAAGTTAAGCATTTAAATAATGATTGTTTATTTTGTTTTTATTTGATTCCTATATTTTTAGCGTTTATATATATATTATATATATATATATTTTTAGCGTTTATATGTATATATATATATATATATATATATATATATATATATATATATACATATATATATATATATATATATATATATATATATATATATATATATATATATATATATATATATATATATATATATATATATATATATATATATATATATATATATATATATATATATATATATATATATATATATATATATATATATATATATATATATATATATATATATATATATAAAACAAATGTTACTATTATATTATTTTAGAAATGCTATTTAAATGAAAAAATTATTTTTTTAGCTAAATGGCATATCGAGTTAAGTAGCATATAAAAGAAAAAATTAAATAAAATAACAAACAAGTAAAAGAGTAATGATTTTAAAGCAGGTGAGGCAAATATTTCTTAAATCTTAGATGGTTTCGCCTAATATAGGAAATCTTTGATTTCGTCTAGATAAGATTAGGTTTTTTTATTCTTATAATCTCAAAATAATTTACATCATCAAAAAATATGCTGCATTTATACTGCAGGGTATTAAGTTTTTATTTATTGTTAACAGCTATTATTTAATTTTTTTTTTTTAACTTTGCTTTCTTAACTAAATTTAAACTAATATTTCAAATTCATAATGAGCAAAACATGCTATACAGACCATAAAGTATCATATTCGCATAATTAGCTCAATACTTGTAGCTAGCTTAGTTTCAAAAAGATATCTGCATTGAATTGATATAACACATAGCATAAATTGGTTCTATCTGTTGTTTCAGTGGTTATATTTGTATCGCAGATAGATCAACAAACATGTTTTTTAACAGACTCATTTATTTTTATAAAATGAAATCTTTTGTGTAAACTGGTATTGAGAAAAAGATGTCAACAACCTTTTTTTCAGTTGACAGAGGGTTCAATAATATCAAATACACAAAAAAGTAATAAAAGTTGCTATTTTAGAGTGTTTCTTTTACAACATAAATGCCATATTCATTTCTACGAATGCACCATAACGAATTCCATTCAATATATTTAATTAAACAGTGGCTCAAATAAGTAAGAAACTTACGAACTAACTTTAGTAAATTTGTAAGTTTAAAAACAATTAACAAATATCTAGAAAAGAAAATATTTTAAATTTAATGGTAAATTTCAACCAATAATTAAAACTTAAATTTTTTGAGTTTTAATTTTCTTATTTAAATTTTTCGGTTTATTAAAGTTTGCTTTAAATTAAAATTAAAAATTATTTACAGTCTAAATAAGAATATTAGATTTGATTGGTTGAGATATATAGGATGAGATAGGTTGAGATTATCATTTATCCACTTTTATTATTTTTAACTGCTAATCCGATAAATCTTTTTTTTTTTTTCATAGTTTCAAAAACAGTATTTTTTTCTCTAAACTTTTTATAAAATAGTATTTTTGGCACTAAAATCGTAAAACTTCAAAATATTAAAAACTTCAAAATATTAGTTATTTAATATTACAGTAGTTAAATTTTAAAAAAGATTAACAAAGTAAACTTGTTAAAATAATCATTTCTCTTTAAATCAAACAAATAAAACAAACTTATCAAAATCATCGTTTTTTTTTCAAATCAAACATACAAATAAACTCATCAAAGTTGTCGTTTTTTAAAATCAGACATACAAAAAAACTCATCAAAATTATTGTTTTTTTTAATCATACATACAAACAGACTCATCAAAATTATCTTTCCCTTTAATTCATAGATTCAAACAATATGACTTATTGTCTTTAAATTAAACATATTGGCATGAGTTTTTTTTTTTTTTTTAATTTAAAAGCCATTGTCTTTTTCCTAAATACTTCCAACTTGTGTAACCACGTGATTGAATTGGAGGTCAGAACTGATATGACTAGATATAATATGACCAGAGCCAGTTTCAAACCTGGTTTGAAACTGGCTCTGGTCATATATTTATCATTCGTAAGGAAGGAGGCGTGGGTATCCTGGTTAAATGCTAATTCGTGAAGCTCCGAGACAAAATCTTAAGGACTTTTGCAACACCTAAATAAATAACAAAAATATATATAAATAAAGAGTATGCTTAAATTTCGTAAAGAAATAAGACAATAAACATTGCTTATTGTCTTATTTCTTAACAGACAGGTATGTGTGTATACTGACTGCAAAAGATTTTAAAAATCGAAAGTCACACCAGCTTCTGAAAAAGAAGAAACGTTAAGTAATTATTTTTGGATTCTGGAGCGGGACAAAAAGTCACTTCCTATAAGACTTGCACGATTAACAGCCCTTGGTAGGATTACTACTTTAGAATGTTTAAATGACGTTTATACAACTTTTTAAAGAAATTCAGAAGTTTTTTAATATTGAACAAGTATAATATTATAACAATTTCATTGTTTTTATAGATATAATATACATATGTAACAGATATAATATGTAATAGATTTTTAATAATAATAATAATAACAAATAATAATAATCAATTAATATGTTTTTGAACTAAATATTTCACTTCATGGATATTTTACAAATAGTACATGTACTAATCTTAATAAAAACCTTGCTGAAGTTTATAACAATAACATTATTAATAATGTAATAGTAATCAACAACAGTCGTAATTGAATTAGTTATAAAAGTGGAAGTAGGAATAATAACAAACATAGGCGCCCGCAGGATTTTTTGATGTTTCAGATAGGATACTTCCACACATTTCAAAATGAATGAGGTGTAAATTTTGCATGGTTATAACTTTTGTAATTTACAATATTTTTCTACGAAATTTAAAATCTGTCGATAAATTTAAATTTAGTTTAAGATAGTAAAATTGAAATTTTTACTACATCACTGCCCTCACGTTTGAACAGGGGGGACAAACGTTTTAGGGCTTTTTTGTTCCCAGGCCTCTGCCATCCCAAATTTTTGATAAGCCTTCTCCTTCTCCTTTTTCAAAATTTACATATATTCATATAATAACAATAATAATAATAATAATAATATTATCTATAACAATAGAAACAATATAATTATAATAAAATATAACTAATAAGAATAAATATAAATTGTTATTTCTAAAGGAAGGTGTCACTCAAACAGAAGCCTGATCAAAGGAATGACATCAAATAATTATAACAATAATAATTAAAAATAATAATATTATCTATAATAATACAAATAATATGGTAACATGAGTGTCATTCATAATCAAAATGAGTGATAACAATTAATTATAACAATTAGTATAAATAATAAAATAATTATAAAAATAATAAATATGAACCGAAAATCGCTAAGAAAATAAATAAAATAATAATAATAACGATAAAGTGATACGATAAACAACGATAATGATAAACAACGATAAGTTAAATAATAAGACAAAAAAATATAAAAACACTCAATAACAACTGCAAGCAAAAATAAAAATAATAAGCAAAACAGAACAAATAAAAAACAAATCTTACACAAACGAAAAGGCAAAACACAAAAACAACAAGATGAAACACAAAAACAACAAAACGAAAAGGCAAACACAAACACTTCTACAAAAAAAAAAATTAAAAAATAAGGACAAACTTTAGTTATTTTTGCGAAATAAAGAAAAAAAAAAAATGTGTAAAAAATTTGGTAAAATAGAAAAACAGGAATCAACAATAAAAATAATTGGCACAAATAATAACAAGCTTTACGCAAACGAAAAGAGAAACACAAAAATTACAAAACGAAATGCATACACAAAATGATAATATTTAACAAATATAATATTTAATAAAAATAATTAATGGTATTATTAATTATTTTTCATAATTAAAAAAAAAATTAAAAAAATAATAATTACAACAAAGACTAGCTATAAAAATATCTTCTAAAACTTGATCTTTTCTTTCTTTTCTTCTGCTTTTTTGTTGGTTTCTTCAGTTTCAGTAACAGATATAATTGTTTGAGTAACAGATATAATATGTAATAGATATAATATTCATATATATGTTTTATAGATATAATATACATTGTTTTGGATTTAATTATTTCCAAATTTCTGTGTAGGTTCTACATTTCTTTCACCAAAACACTATAGTGTATTTATGTAATAATGGATGGTTATCCTGGGCGGTTTTCCACGTTATAATTTTCTCAATAAAAATGATATTATATAATTTTTAACCAAAGGAGTAATTTAAGACAAAAATAGTTATTTTAGGATTTAAAAATAGTTTTAGTTAAATTTTCACAAATTATTAATAAAGATATAAAAGCAACTCACTTTTCATCCCAATGAAAAAAAGATATATATATATATATATATATATATATATATATATATATATATATATATATATATATATATATATATATATATATATATATATATATATATATATATATATATTCTAATGGCAATAAAAAATCTGTGATCATTTTGGAATGTTTTGGATTATACATAAAAATTGCCTCGAAAATAATCTTTCACCAGACGGGATGTTCCAAAATGTTTTAAAAAACTACTATTTTAATTATTTCCAAATTTCTGTTTAGGTTCTATATTTCTTTTACCAAAACATCCTTAAACAGTTACAGATTGACCTCCATATTAAAACGTTTGTAGTAAACATTCTTCCGTATACCTTTCTTCTGCATATCTTTTCACAAATACACAACATTTTTAACCAAAAACTTCAAATTCGGGCTCATCTGCTTTTCCAAGAAAATTGATTGACTAATGTTCGTATCTTTACCTCCATTTAGCTTCTCGTATCTTAACCTCCTTTTTATCTTATAAGCTGGCAATAATAATGATTTCCGAGAAATTGTGTATGAGCAACAAAAGACAAAGAGACAGTAGCAGAACTTTTTGATAAAAATTTTTCTATTAAAAAAAGTGGATTAAAGCAATTGAAGCAAAATAATTATTTATTTTTGATTTGAGATAATTATTTTAAAAAAATATTATATTAAAATAATCCCTCGAGTAATTGTTGAGGAGCGTAACCTGAATATTCAAAGTTAATTGCTTTTACATATACCTGTGACGGATCTGGGGAAAAGGAGGGAGGGGGTTCCCCCTCCCTCCACCTACCAGAATCTGAAAGTCCTAAAAAAATTCTTAGAAATTGAGGGCTTGCTGTCGTTGTAATCGTTTTTTTTTTTTGTATAAATCTGATGTTAATACAACGCACTCACAGTTGCAGTCATTGCCAAATTAATTTTTTCAAATTCTCATTTTGTGCTTATACTGCTTTATTCAATATAAAACTTGAAGATAAAGAAGATAAAGAAGATAAAGAAGATAAAGAAGATAAAGAAGATAAAGAAGATAAAGAAGATAAAGAAGATAAAGAAGATAAAGAAGATAAAGAAGATAAAGAAGATAAAGAAGATAAAGAAGATAAAGAAGATAAAGAAGATAAAGAAGATAAAGAAGATAAAGAAGATAAAGAAGATAAAGAAGATAAAGAAGATAAAGAAGATAAAGAAGATAAAGAGGATAAAGAAGATAAAGGAAATGGCTTCTAAAAAAATAAAGGGAATGGATTTTAAAAAAATAGATTGTGTTGTTTCACATATATTTGACTTATAATGCCAAATGATGATTTGAAATGAAAAAATCTGTCGTTCTACATATATGAAATATATTTTTTCTACATATATCGTTTTCATGTTTATAGTATTATAAGTGGTGTTAAGTGTTTTATTTCTTATGTTTTATGAATCGGATTTATTTATTAAAATTCAATTACCTAGTAAAGGAAAATAAGGGAAAAAAAATGCTCAGAGAAAAAACAATAAATAAAAAAAAAAAACAGTTATTCGATTTCATATCATCATTCAATGTTAAAAAAATTGTTTTGTAAAAAAATGTTCTAGTTGAAAAAAGAAATTTTTAGTATGTACCTATTTATAGTTACTGAACTGTTCAGTTTTTAATAATTTATTGCTTTTACCTGGGAACTTATTTGAAAGGTTATCTGATGTTTTGATAGATTAGATTACCTGATGATTGTAAAAGCTAAAAATAAATAATTCTTTAAATTTACTGTAAAATAAGTTAAAAATGAGCTGTATATACGAACAATAGTTATAACTTACTCTTAAATGATTTATGATTTCAGACAACTCTTTTATGAAAAAATTCAATATTTAATAATTTTTATTTTTTAAAATTTTAAAAATTTACTAACTAAATAAAAAAATTAACTTTAACAATAAAAACTAACTGTTTCCTTTTATATAGTAATTGAAAGGTGGACTAAGTACAAATTTGCAAAGCAAAAAAAGCAAAGCATGATGGGTGCTTAATAATTAAAGGTGCTTCCTCTTCCTGTTAAATTTTTTGTGTTCATAAATTCAAATAAAATTATTACTTTGTTAAACATTTTAAATTGCCTTTTTCTTACAACTTCAAGTAAAAAAACAGATGGTTATATTTAAATATTGCAAAATTTTACTTTTTTATAATTCCCATCACACATTTCTTTGTTAAGTAAAACCTAGTGGGGGTTACTAGGTAGTAACTACTAGGTAGCAACTACTAGGTAGCAACTACTAGGAATTTAAAAGTCATAGTCTTACATTTTCTTCAAAAACCATTTAACTTAGCTTTTAATCCTTGCTATAGTCTTATAGCCAGTTGGACTTTTTTTTTTGATTGTTTGTAATATATTTATAATAATAACACATTGACCATATTCCAGTATTATAACAGAGATCATATTCCAGTAACATTTAAAAATGTATATATTTAATTATTAAAAGAAACTTAAAATATTTATAAACTTTTAATATTGAAAAAATTTAATTTAATTCAAAATCTTCATTCAAAATAATCAGATGTAAAACTCAAAACGCAATAATTCATATTCAATTAAAATTAATTAATTTATAACAAATACAATTGGATAACTTAAAATCTATTCAAGTCAAACTCACAAATAAATAAATTAATGTTTTAATAAAAAATCGGGGCAAATATAATTTTTAACAAAACGTTATTACAATAAATGTGAAAACAGTTTGCAAAAGTTCAAAAAGGTATAAATTACTTTTAGAGTAAACATTACTATGTATTACTTATCTTTTATAACAACTATACATAAATTTTCTGAATGTATTTTTTTGTTGAATCATATAATTTATTTACACCTAGCTAGCACAGACATCTGTAAAATGTCTGTACGTCAACATAGACGTCTGTAAGACGTCTTGTGGATATTGTGTTTCTGCGTTATAGTAAATAAGTTACGATGTTACCTAATATAGTTACCTAATATAGTAATTTTGGACTTATTTAACCGAAATATGAACCATAATAATAATTTTTATAATTGATAATATTTATTTATAATATTAATAAGTTATTACTTAATTAATATTACAGCAATATTTAAATAAGTAATGTTTACATAAGAAATATTTATAAGTAAAATTATATAAAGAATATTTCATAATACATTTTTGACGATAAATATTGTTTCTTTATATAACACTTTATATAGTCAAAAACTTTTTTATTACTAAGTGTTAATTTTTAGTAATCACTGCAAATGTTTTCATTATCTGCAAAAATACAGATACAAAAAGAAAATACAAATAAAGTTGCAAAAAAAAATTAAAAAAAAAATACGCTAAAAGGTATATATATATATATATATATATATATATATATATATATATATATATATATATATATATATATATATATATATATATATATATATATATATATATATATATATATATATATATATATATATATATAAATCTACACTGCGACCATTTTCAATAAGCGCATGTGAATTATGTATTAAAAACGAACTTTACTTTATTTTTATAGTTTATTTCAATAAATTATAAATAAAGTATCAAAAAATAATATCAAATTTGAAAAGAGATCAATCATAAATGAATTAAATTTAAAAGATAGCAGACTATTTTCTATAGACGCAATTCACAAATACTAGTTGGTGATAATCTAATCATAATTTACACTGTTTTTTATAAATTTTCTAAAATTCATTGATACAAGAAAATGAAAAAACAAAAAAAAATTCTAAAAATAAGTTACGACAACCAAAGTAATGAAACTCTAGACTCGCAAAACCTTTTCATTTTCCAAGTAGGTGGGACAAATGTTTTTATCACATTTTTAGTACTCGATTAGACCTCCTTTGCGCTCAATTACTTGATAAATTTGTTTTGGCATACTTCTCACCAAGCTTTCCAGCACTTTTGACTCCATATCCTCTCAGCATTCTGATACCGCTACTTTTTGCCTGGCCACGGAGTTATATTGCTTCTGGTCAGCATAGATACATCTTAAAATAATTCCCCAGATGTTTTCAATAAGATTCAAATCTGGACTGCAAGCAGCACCATATTTGCTCGATTTTTTGAGCTTAAAGCCAAGCTTTAGTCTTGTTGCTTGTGTAAATGCTGGCGTTGTCTTGTTGAAAAACAAACTTTTTGCGTCGATATTTGTTTTTAAATGGAATCACGCAAGATTTTAGCACATCAATGTATTCATTTTGCAAGACGTAAATGCTTAATTTAACTTTTATTCATTTTTGATCGTACAATGTGTGGGCTGTCTTTAAGAACTTTCCTAATCATCTTCTTGCAAACATTTAAACCCAAATCTGACTTAATTATTTTCAATTGCAAATTTCAATTTCAATTTTTTTGATGAATTTTGATGAAATTTGACAATGCGAGTTGAACAATTCTGCGTTTTTGACGGCTGAACCTTAGATTTCTTTGGTTTCCTTTTGATTGTTCTATAATCTGTTGGATTTTTCAAGAAATTACGGATAACGTGATTTGATTTCTTCAATCTTCTAGCAATTTCTCGATTTGGAATTTTTTTTGACGAAAAGCCAATATTTGACCTTTTTCAATATCGGTAAGAACCTTTCCTTTCGGCATTTGGTTAAATTCAACTTAATTTCGACTCTCAAAATAAAAAATATTACAGAATAGAACAAATTTGCGTAAAAACTTTTTACGCAAATTTGTTTATAGAAAATTTCCACGCGAATATTAAAAATTTTATTATTTTAATACAACCAAGACAAATCAGATGCATAATGGATCATTGTTTTCTTACATAAAGTTATTCAAAAGTACCGTTAGAACAATTTTATTACCACTGTAACACTGTAAATCCGCTAAATTCTACATGCGTCTATAGAAAATGGTCGCAGTGTATAAGTAAGAAGAAGGTGAAAGTTAGTTTTTAAATTGATGTACAGTATTTTTTATTTATTTTCAAAATTTGAAAATTTTTTCTATAAATACGGTCTACGATGCATAATTGGGTATGACTTGTTTTAAGTATTATGCACAACACTTTATTGTTCCACACAAACAACTTTGTTCTTCCTAAATATAAGTTCAAATTTTATTTTGGAAAAATAAAGTTGTTCACTGAGAATCTTTTAGAGTATTTATGACAGATTTTACTAAAATAGAATTCAAATAGGAAAGGAAATAATAAATGGGGGCTAAAAATATTTTGCAAATTTCTTTAGACTAGTTTTAATTTTCAGTTAATCTTAAAAGACAACCTTTTTTATTTGATACTTTATTTTCAATAAAGTACAATATCAAAATAAAAATATCAAATATAAAAATATCAAATAAAAACTTATTTCAATAAAAGTTTAACGTCATATTATTTCAAACTCACACAGACTAAAATTAAAAGAGTATATAAAATGTAAAAATATTTTAAAGTTTTCTAAAGTAAAAAATTCTAATTCGATTGACCTCGACTCAATCGCTTTTGGATCGAAGTCAATCGACTACAGACTTCAACATTCTTAGACGAGAGAAAGATTGCTTGGCTGTGCAAATTGTCAATTTTAGAATACATTATTGCGACTTCTTTAGTATCGTTCAATATATCAATTAAAATTGTGATTGATGTTACCTATTTAATGTTAATTTTACATATAGGATAGAGCGGGGCATATAAGGACACTTAAGAACCAAATACTAGTTGCTGATAATCTAATCATAGTTTACACTGTTTTTTATAAATTTCCTAAAATTCATTGATATAAGAAAATAAAAGAACAAAAAAAAATTTCTTAAAATTAATTACGACAACCAAAGTAATGAAACTCTAGGCTAGCAAAATTTTTACATTTTGCAAGTAGGTGGGGCAAAACGGGATAGTTATAAAGCAAGAGTTATTCGTCAATTGTAAAGTTTTCAAAATGATAAAAAATGAAGGCTTATCTATAGTCTAAAATTAAGAATTTCTTTGAATTTATTACTAAAATTGCTTTTCTAAATAAGAAAAATAATATTTTAGATTTTAGATAGAAGAAAAATATTATTTTAGATAAAATCATCAAACTGTAAACAATATCACGAAATGGTAGTAACATATTCAATTATATAAATAACTTGTTGTCTCGATATGTTGTCGCGAAATGCCCCATAAAAGTCATTTTACTAAAATTAATACTTTTCTAAAATTTCATTTTCAAATATTTTTTTAAAACCAGATTCTAAAAGAAGATAAAAAATACTGTCTAAAAAATAAAAACGTTTTATAAATAAAGCAAATTTTTAATAGTTCAAGATAAATCTTTTGTCTTTGTATCACTTAAGAAAATACGCAAATTTTGTTTCTCGCAAACTTACTGATGCATTTTGGTACTTTTAATGCATTTTGGTATTTCTAAAATTAAAGTTTTTTTGCAATAATAAAGCGCAATAATATAAAATGTTTTATCAACAACAATTTTTGAAAAATTTTTTTTTTTTGACTTAGATATAACTCAAAAGGTTTCAGGCATAACTGTTCCGTTATGCCCCTTCAGGCATAACTGTCCCGATATGCCCCTCTCTACCATAATATTATAAGTTTCCTTAATAAACTTAAACAGAAAAAGTTCAGTTTTTAATTTATCGCCAATTATATCGTTTTTATAGAAAAATTGTATAATTTCTAAGCTTTTAAAAATTTTATGTCTGTATCGCCATTTGAAGTGGACAATAATCGCTTTTCTAAAGCGATTGATAAACAATCTGGAAACCGTTGATTTAATTGATTTTCAATGACGTCAAGCACCTTGCAATACTGAGCTTGGTAATATTTCATCACGCCCCATTTGTGATTGTTCAGAGTATTATCATCAAATCAAGAAAGAGTTAAACGTCAGCTTTGAAACAATCACTTGAAAATTTATCAGAATTGAACAATATGATTTGGTCCTCACGAGAAAACGAGTTGGACAAGGATCAATTAAAATTGTTTGTTTTCATCCTTATCGAGTATATCACATTGTATTTTTTTAAACCAAACCAGTCAACATTGTCTTCAATCCTCATTTAAAGTAGCTGAATAAAATTGCCTTCAATTTCATCATTCCGTTGAATAGCTAAGCCTTGTCAAGTAACACATTTCAATTTAGAGATTAAACGAATTCAAATGGTCATCGAAATACTTATCGAGCATTTTACTTATCACTTGATGTACAATTTTTAAACCTGGTGCACGTAGTGTGAACAATTTTCTTTGTCCCTTTATGAAATTATGATAGGTTGTGTTTTTTCTATCTTTCTTTTTATATCATAAACAATGGTCAAAAAAATTTGTTTATTGCATTTTGAAAAGAATACCAGATTTTTTTTTACACCACTAATGCAAATATTGCTATATTTGCATATATGTATATATATGAAGAGTGTATTTTCAAAATGCGGTATATCCATTTTTGTGGTATTGAGATAATTGACTTTTTTCGCCACACCAACATGTCTCGTATATTTGGAAAAATTATTGTTTCTTAATGTATATATACATAAAGTATATTATATAATGTTAATAAATAAAATATTATTAAATAAAAAAATTTATTTTTTTTGTCAATAAGTTTGCATTTATTTTCAAAATACTGTATATCCAATTAAAGCTTGTTAGCAAAATGCGGTATATCCATTTTATAAAGATGTTATGGAAAGTTTTTAAACTTTAAAAGACCTGAATAAGTTTTAATGATTAATTTTAGTTAATATATTGAACAAATATGTGTATTTAATGTTTGGTCATTATATTTTATTGATAATGTGAATGTAAACAATGTTTTATTAAAGTAATGTAAACTATTACATTTCACAATTCGCAATTGTAAATTTATATTTGTTTCGGAGAGTTAAATATGGACAATAAACAATAATATTTTTTTAGTGTTTTGTAGTTGTAACAATGATGATCACTATTTTTAAGTCTCCATAGAATTAATGGACAATTAATATAACCTAAAAGTCATCGTTATATTTTTGAACGAAATAAAATATTAAAAATGAAAGACTGCAATAGCCTCATTTTATTTGCAACAAAGCAATTGTCGGTTTAACAAATAAAAAGGAAGTATTATTATTGAATGCTTTCCATTAAAAAACATGTAACAAATATATTTAAACTAATTAATTTAAGTTGCCTTTTTAATATATTTTCTATCATTATTCCATAATTCGTTCAGTTAAACAAACAAAGCATGGTAGTTTAAACGAACACTAGAATTAAGAAATGGTTTTCTTTTCTTTTGTTTCACACATCATATCTTTTTTTCTATGTGAAATAATATATTAGTTAACGCATTAATCTTGTCCATCGCAATCTACCATTTTTTTAACGCAACTTTAAAATATTTGCGCTTGCGCAGAAGTAATATACATTTGCCACGGATTGGTCAAAATTAAATACCGCATTTTGAAAACAAACAAAAAATTTTATACCGCGTTTTGAAAATAAATGTTTTTTAGAAGTAAAAAAATATTGGGTTATACTTCGTTTAGCATATATTCGGACACAATGTCTGCTAGGTCCTTATAAACTAAAACTATACCACACAATTTCTAAAAAATTTTTAAAATGGCGTTTACCGCGTTTTGAAAATAAACTCTTCATATATATATATATATATATATATATATATATATATATATATATATATATATATATATATATATATATATATATATATATATATATATATATATATATATATATATATATATATATATATATATATATATATATATATATATATATATATATATATATATATATATATATATATATATATATATATATATATATATATATATACATATATATATATATATATATATATATATATATATATATATATATATATATATATATATATATATATATATATATATATATATATATATATATATACATATATATATAATAATAATAATAATAATAATAATAATAATAATAATAATAATAATAATAATAGCAATAATAATAATAATAATAAAATATATAACAAAATTAATTCCGATAAAAATTAAATATAAAGTTAGGCAAGCGTAAAATATAACGTTAAATCAGTTTAAAATACAACGTTGAGCCAACGTAAAATATTACACAATATTGAATTAAAATATAACGTTGTTTTTTAGTTGTTGGAGACGTCGCATTTGTTACCAAAATGATTTAAAAATTACGTTGACCGTCCAACACAACGCGCAACATTTTTTCAATGTTTTATCATATGGTATGTGTATATATAAAATTATTATTTCAAAACTTTAATTGCTCTTTAGTGGCTTGAAGACGTGACTTAAAACAAGGTAAAACATTTTAAAACAATAATTTTACAGAATAAAACAGAGGGTAAGGGTATACAATACAAAAACCCCTACACTTTTAAAAGTGAGAGAATTAAAGTTCACAATACCTGTTTTAAGACCCCTGACTTCAAATACCGTTCGATACATGTTTTCTTTACTATAATTTTTTTTTAATTTTGCGTGATAAGTAACTTTAAATCAAAGCAGCGTATTTACCTTGTTGAGAAAATTAAGAATTAGGTTAGCTCTAAATAGGGTTCTTTTGAAAGTTATATTGTAAATTTTCATTCAACTTTATGCCTAAAAAGTTACCGATGATTCAACAGCCTTAAATTTAAAGTTTTTTAAAGCATTGAATACACAATCAATAATTATTTCTTGAGGCAGGTCATTACACATGTTATTTGTTCATTGGGTAATAAAAATTTGTTTGTTGCTGTGCTGGATACACCTTTTAGGAAGGTCATTATTTTCTTCTTCGAGTCCGTGAGACATTTTTAGTAAGTGTCTTTCATTTGGATGATGCCAATCAATTTTGCTTATATTTTTGTAAAATTTAAAAAACTGAATATGTCGCCATGATGACGCCTCTTTTCTAATGATGATAGTTTTAAAACATCAGGTTTTTTTTGCATTTCAAGTTTTTCCTTGTTGTAAATCATCAAAGTTTTTCCTTGTAGTTTTTCCTTGTTGTAAATCATCGCCTCAGATTTTATTTTATTATTGTATTTGAAGTTTTGTTACTCTCCTCAGAACTCGTTCTATTTGTTTTAAATTTTTATCATGGATACTCGATTAAAGAAGCATATTCTAAATGGAGAGAAAAATATTTTATTAGACCAAATTTTAATATTTATATAAAAATAAATATATATATATATATATATATATATATATATATATATATATATATATATATATATATATATATATATATATATATATATATATATATATATATATATATATATATATATATATACATATATATATGTATTTATATATATATATTTTTATTATATATATATATATATATATATATATATATATATATATATATATATATATAATATATATATATATATATATATATTATATATATATGCATATATGTATATATATTACATATATATGCATATAAATACATACATATATATGCATATATATACATACATATATATATATATATGTATATATATATATATATATATATATATATATATACATACATATATATATATATATATATATATATATATATATATATATATATATATATATATATATATATATATATATGTATATATATATATATGCATATATGTATATGTATAAATATATGTATATATACATATATATATACATATATTTATATATATATTATATGCATATATATCTTATATATATATGCGTATATGTATATACATATTACATATATATGCATATAT
Organism: Hydra vulgaris; assembly: GCF_022113875.1. Classification (NCBI taxonomy): domain Eukaryota; kingdom Metazoa; phylum Cnidaria; class Hydrozoa; order Anthoathecata; family Hydridae; genus Hydra; species Hydra vulgaris. The sequence goes on from NC_061157.1 coordinate 38,312,576, forward strand.
ATATATATATATATATATATATATAATATATATGTATATATATATATATATATATATATATATATATATATATATATATATATATATATATATATATATATATATATATATATATATATATATATATATATATATGTATATATGCATTAAAAATTATTAAAACCATCAAATATAATACTAAATGTCACTTTTAATATTATATTTGATGGTTATAATATTATATCTTATATATTAATAAAATCTCGCGAACACGTTTACCGAACGAAAATTATTTCTTCACAAAATATTCACGTAAGAAAAAATTATCAATTACCAATCTAATCCAATTTATTTCAAATTCGAACAACAAAGCCCAAATAGTTTTACTTTGTTCCGAATATCTTAAAAGATATGGCTTAAACGTACATATTTGCAACGGGCAAAAATATACGTTCATGCAATGAAGGTTTGTGTGAGAAAGAGATTACAAGTCCTACTCTTTCAGATATCTCAGGTTTAGATGTACAAAATGAAACAGTAAAAGAAAACTCCACCGTATTTCTCCTGAGATTGTACAAGTTTATCAAAGGTAATTTAAACTAAATATTCCTAGTTCAGGTTTTTCTTTAAATTCTATAGTTAACACATAAACTTTATAAAGTAATGCAATTGATGAAAATAATTTTCTTGTATTACAGTTTAAATAGTTTAATGTATATTTTGAAATTTTTATGTAAGATTTTAAGACGTGAAGTAAAAAGGGAAAGTGTATAACAGCCACATCAACAACAAAGATTTTAAGAATAAGAGATGAAGTAGTAAGTAACAAAAAAATATAAAAAATTTTCCTTTCAAAATCATAGATAAAAAAATTCAATGTAAGTAAAGTAAAAAATATTACGTAAATCAAGTACCTTGATGTAGATGTCAAAAAAATGTTTCTGCTAACTGCTACTCCCTAGAGTTTGAATCGGAAACTGTTTCTTTTGACGTTATTTAAAATGTGAATGTCAGTGATTATGTTCTTTGTAAGGTTTGTTGTAAAACCATAATTTCTTATTATGTAGACATAGTGCAGAAATAAATAGATTAAGGTTTTGATCAAGAGGTCAGCTTCCTAAAATGCCAGAATAAGGATACTTCTAAACATATCAAACCTAGATTTAATGATATTCGTAGTGTGAATGTTAATGATATAAAAGCAGTCCTTCTTCAACCGCTTCTTGGAATATTATTAAGAAAAAAAACTGAAATCATTTTCCAAGTGAACTTTGGGACATTAAATGTAAAATAACTTCTTTTTTTTTAACAAAGAAATTTTAATTCTTAAGATGTAGGGGAAAGGCGCCTATGATGGCATACTTAAGTTTAAAGCTTCATTATTCAGCATGCTAAAGACCAAAAACAAAAGTTTTGATATGGATGCATTCTTTGTTACATGTAGAACAATAATAACCTTAGGAGTTTTTATTAGTTTTATTTTTTTATTAGTTATTTTTATTTTAAAAAAAGCACAAGTATGCCATCATAGGAAATCTACTGCTCCTATTATGGCATAGGGGAAAATGGGGCTGGTTAGCATCAAGAGTAACTTGAGGATTTGATTTGACCCTAGAATCTTCTCTCAGAAATGCCAGAAGTTACGCGCAATCATCCTTTTTTTTTCGCTAATCACAATTAACTCTTTCGTGCTACACAGCCGCAGTGAAAGATTTTGCGCATGCGCATAAATGATACTGCGTTTTATTTGTTTTTTGAATCAAAAATTTTATGTGAAGTAAAAATTCCTTTTTACTTGACTAAAAAATATGTCGTTTTATAAAAAAAAAAGTTTTTTCAACTTGTCAATATTGCAACACACCTAACTCGTGTATGCCATCATAGGAAGAAGTCATCATTTTCATTTAAACAAGCTATGTCTGCCTTGTTCAATAGATAAAATTAAAATAAGTATTCCACTAAATGCACAAAACTTGGAAATAAAGTGCATTAAAATTTTATTACTGCACAGTTAATAATAAAATCACAAACTTAAATACTTAATGGGATTAAAAATACAACAGCACATCCCAAAATCGATTTTTGTTGATTATAAAAGCAATATTTGTGCATGAGAGACGTATTTTTAATAAAACTAATATAAAGTCAGCATGGATAAGTTTGTCTAATCACTTTTTCACCATAAACAATTTTTATGAAAAAATATGACCGGTATGCCATCATAGGCGCCTTTCCCCTAATTTAATTTGATGGGTTAAATGCATTGATACATTGACTATTTTGTTTATTTAAATTAAACTTAACTTTATAGTTATAAGATTTTATGAGCGAGTTTAAAGTACTATTTTTACGCATCTTTAGATATGGACATTAAACTCATTACATGCAAATGAAAGTTGTAGCAGACAACAATGATGTTAAATACTTTTGCCATACTTTAAAAAAATAAAATAAGAATTATTCTCTAGAATGCTACAGAACCAGTTTTCCTTGAAAAACATTTATCGTATTTGCTTTAGACAATCATTAATGGTTGCAACACGAGTAAAATAGTAAAATATCAGTATTTAAAAATTAATTTATTAAAAATTCTGTTATTATATTCGCAATTAAATAATTTAATAATAATTACCGACAATATATATACAGGTATATATATAATCTCAGCCTGTTTTTTTTTTATTACTATTTTTTTTATTACTATAAGTTTATTTTTAAGTTGATAAATTTTATTTCAAAAACATCAAGGTTCCAATCGAAAACATTAAAAGCAATTTTTTTTTATTAAATCATAGTTTCTATCTTATTCAAAGACCGTATCATATTTTAAAGCCGTATTTAATGGCCGTATTTTACGGCCATTAAACATGGAGGCGCTATGAGTAGAGGTGTCCCGGATAGCATTTATCAATTATCCGGCCGGATATCGAATACCCGGATGTTTAACAATTATGATACGGATAATGTAAGATAAACATTACATTAAGACAAATGTTACCGTAATAACCCTTCAAAATGGTGAGTTTTATTTGGAAACCTTTTAAAGTTAGTGATAACTGTGATTCTATAGCTATTTGCATTCCATGTGGAAAGCAGATAAGCAGGGGGTGTAGTAAATCTAGTCAGCAGTCAAAAATCAAAGAAGTATAACTGGACTTTATTACTCATTAGTTGTTATTAATAGAGCTACCAGCTTCACCACCATTATCTCCAATCATTTAACGCCAAAATCCAAAAAAGAAAAAAGTTGATTTGGAAGAGAATGACTTTAACACGGGTTTTTTAGAACTTGCAGAATATGAAGAAAATTTAGGTAAGAAAATCTCTTTCTGTTATTAAAAAAATTTTTAATAATTTTAAAAACCTTTTTGATAAACAGAAATACTTTTTATTAAGTTTTTTTTTTTAATAACAGCTAAATTCTGCATGTTGTGGGTTTGCTAATTTAAGTATTATATAATTGTTATTGAATGTAAATATATAAATAAATCATCTTTAGTAATTAATAATCATCTTTAGTAATTGAATTCTTTTATATTACAGAACAAAATGGTTAAATAAATCCTGATCAAGTCTCCCTTGTAAAAGCTGCTTAAGAAGTTGATTTTTTCTTTAATCACTCGATGATAGAAAAAAAAGAAGACGTTTTTAATTATTGGAAACACGAAGAGAAGTTTCATTTCAAGAAGAGTTAACTATTAAATTATTAGCACCTCCAGCATCCTCTGTATTTTTGGAGCGATTATTTTCCAAACATGGATTATTTTCATGAAAAAGCGATCAAGACTGTTACCTCAACGTGGAGAAGTATTACTATTTATTCATCATAATGGAAATAAATTTATAAATGAGTGATAAACTGATGTATTTGTTGCGTTTAATTTTAATAGTATATGAATAATAAATTATTATTAATAATAATGACAATATTGTATAGAAACCATTAACATTAGATTATTTAAAAATATAACATTTCTTGGTTTATTAAATCTTTAAATTTCTAAATAACATTAACTTGAAATATCCGGTTTATCGAAAACCGGGTAATGTTATTATCCGGCCTGATAACGGATATCGAATAATACTGATATCCGGCCCGAACACCCCTCGTTATGAGGTTTGCACATTCTTAAACAACGGCAAAATTAAATTTTTTGAAAAACTTTTTTAAAAAACATTTAATAGTTATCAATGTTTTATATTATTTAACATCTTAAACTAAACCAATAAATAACAAAAACTTGTTTAAAATGCGACAAATAAGTTAACATTCAATATTGAATAAAATTCCGCATAAAACAACTGTTATCCAGGAGTTAGTCGGAAATTTTAAGAACAAAATAAAATTTTAAGTAATGTGAAAAAATCATATATTTATATGTATTTATATATTACATAAGTTATGCTACAAAAATAAAAGGTGATTTAAAAATATATTTACGATTAGAAATGTAATATATTTTGATTGATTAAATTTTTTAACCAGCTGTTATTGCACGTTTTTACAATCTGTATTTAAAAACTCAATAAATACAATTTTGATTAGTATTTTTTTCTTTTTCTATTAAACAATTCTATAGTTTGCTGAATCCAAAATCCGTCACTCAATGTGAACATTTAGTTTCATTTTTTGTTGTTGTTGAGTAAATTGAACTATTTAAAATGTTGAATTAAATATCGAATATTTCCAAATAAATATCAATAAAACTAAAGGGATTTTCTTCCATTCTTATAGCAAAAAACGCCTCAAGAGGCGAACAAACGTGTCTTAATTATATTATTCTTTAATCTATTGTCAAATACATTGCTTGGTTAGTACTAATTAAAGTTAACTTGGATCTCTAAATCGTTAACTAAAGTCTTTATCGTTAATGGATGCACATCTTATAAATTTTGTTTTGTTCATGTCTTTTTTCTGTACAAGGAAAGCTCCCATTAAATGCAAGTTCACTTTATAGTTTTTGTTTAAAACTCATTTCGTAATTAACTTAATCGTAATTGCATAATGAAAGAAGCAAAAATATATTTAAAAAATAATAACTTTTTTTTTAAGACGAGCTTAAAGCACCCATTTTTTCAATGCTTAATGATTTATATAGTTTTTTTTACTTTTAAAATTTTACAAGTTCTCAATTTCTTTTTACACAATACTTTCAAACTTACAAACATCTTATAATTTTTATCTCAATGCTGCTATTTATCTCAGTTATTTAAAATTATTTATCTCAGTTAAGTATCTTTTAAAAATAATATAGTTAATACTTTATTTCATTTTTTAAATTTATATTTTAATATCAACTTTTTTTTATCAAAATCAGTTATTAACGAGAATAAATTTTGCGGATCTAGGCGACAAACTTCTGGTTTTCTTTGAGTTTCCATATTCTTTATTATTTTAACAGAAATTGTATTACTTTATAGAAATCTTCGTTCTTTATTATTTTATAGAAATTTTCGTTTGCAATTAATTCTTTTTTTTATATATTTTAAATATTTTATTTAGAATACAAATTTGTATAAAGGTTGTAACTAAGAAAACAATAACACTGATTTAACACTTCCCAGGCAGCCGCCAATAGTGGCTAGTGGACCATTGTCCACTAAGTAACCAATGAGCAAAACTACAGTAGTCTGCTTAAAATAACTATATAGTCCACTAAAATTCTGCGATAAAATGTTTACTGGGTCAGTAGCAAGGTTTCAACGGGTGTTTGGGGTTGCCATACACCCCAAAAGAAGATTATGCTCAACTTATAGTAGTTTTTTTTTCAGTAATATTGTTGTCTAATTGGCATTTGACACATTTCAGTCGGCAGATGTTTAATTTTAAGAACCTTTTTTTTTTGAAGTTAGCTTTTTTGAAGAATTCACACACCCCACCCCCTCATTCGTTTAGTTTCTGAAAAAGCATTAAGTTGCATTGTACTACAGTGACATTAAGTTACATTGTACTACAGTGTTCCTTAGTATCATAAGTTTTGTGAGTATAAAAATTTTTCCTTGACAATCCAAATAAATTTATTATTTGCTTTACTTGACATCTGAACCAGATATGCATCTATATATATATATATATATATATATATATATATATATATATATATATATATATATATATATATATATATATATATATATATATATATATATATATATATATATATATATATATATATATATATATATATATATATATATATATATATATACATATATATATATATATATATATATATATATATATATATATATATATATATATATATATATATATATATATATATGCGTGTGTATATGTAAGTATTTAGTTTACACGTTTTAAAACAGGTTAAATTTGTTTTGAAGTCACTAAATGCTCACTTTTAGTGACAAATTTACTTTTTGAAAGCTCACTTTTAGTAACAAATTTACTTTTTGAAAAAAGTTACTTTTAAAGATAACCCTTTATTTTTCGCTGGGTCCCATATTTTATATAACTTTTTTTCTCCCAAATTATATCCTTGATCATCTAGGATCTCAAATTATATCCTTGATCATCTCAAATTATATCCTTGATTATCTGGGATCTCAAAAGACTTTTAATATAAAGATTTAAAAATTTTAAATATTTTTTATTAAAATCATGGGAAAGTTTAGTTAATTGTAGCCATGTGCGGTCAACCATAATACATATTTTATTCATGACATATATTGCAGCCATATACATGAATCGTTAACTTGACATAACATATCCCCTTTTTCAAGTTAACGATTCATATAAAATTATATATTTTTACTATATTTATATTCACGTAAGAAAGCTTCATTTCAATTATTGTTGTACTTTTAGTTTTAAGAATATTTTAGTACTTTTTTTAACAGAAATTATGTCTTCAAACAAAGGTAGTAATGTAGTGGTGTAGCGCTCGCTACACCACTACATTGCTACCAAGTCAAATTACTCAAAAATCCAACCAAAAAAATTTTTAATTTATATAACTTAGTATTACTTAAACCCAAAAGGGTGTTTATTTAAAAACTTTAAACTTTGCTTAAAATTTTAAAATGTTGAAAAAGTTGAACCTTTTATTTTACTTTTATACATATACACATTAATTAGTAAACTTTGTAAAATTGTAAAATTGTAAACGCTTTGACAGAACTACCATATGGAAAATAATAATGTTTTGGCAACTTTTTTAATATTAAGGTTAGAAAACATTAGTTTTATCGAGGCTACTATTGACGTTATTGAAAATTTGTTTTTAACCTTAAAAGTTTAATGCGGCTCCATTCAATACGATTCAAGATTATTCAATTATATAAGAATTAAAAATTATTTAACATTAAATATGAATTTTTTTAAATAGTTTATAACAAAAAATAAAAAAAAATAATCTAAAGAATAATGATAGCAAATCTTTTTATTATTCCCTTTTAATAAAGTTAATATACCTTAAAGTTAATATATTTATACAATTGATAATGTTACGAATACTTATATATTAACCCAGGTGAATTTATTAAAGAAAAACAAATGACAAACTTAAGATATCCTGACCATAAACAACCAGGTGATTTTTCAATCTTAAAAAATGGAACAATGTTTATGAGAATAAATGAATTTTGTTTTAATTTTTTTTTTCTTTCATATAAATTAATTCAAAACGCCTTTATACTGGTCGCCATGACTTTATAAATAAATTCATTTCCAATAACGAGGAAGCAACTACATAATAAATATATTTTAAAAAAAGGTTTTATTTGTAAATAAATGTAAAACTAAAAAAAAATATTACTTAAGTAATTTTACAGAAAAAAAAGAAAAATTTATTTTTAAATTACTAGCAGATGCTAACTAATCTATATTTTGACCATGTTTGTTTATTCCGCTTAGTTTACGTAGTAACTAATTTTTGTTTTTATCAAAGTAGACAAAATGCAGTTGTCACAAGGTACATTCAAGACGTTTGTGATTTTCTTTTCAATATTAAATATTTATTGCTCACTTTATTATTTGGCTTAATATAATTTGATATTGCATTACTGTTACAGCTTTTAAAACTGTCTGCCACTTGCTAGATTGCCTTTGAATAAATAAAAATTGCGATTCACTAGAACCTCCTTCTTATAAATTTATAATCTTATGACCCATTCAGTTGGTATCTGATTAAAAAACATATATCGCAGTTTACGTTTTTATCGTAGCTTACGTTTTTATCGTAGGTTACGTTTTATACATAAAAGGTTATAAGTAAATCTACAGTAAATCTAAGGTGTTTACGACAAGTTGCAAATTATTCTTTTTAGAAAACATGCTATCTTAACTAGACGTGTAAAATATTTATTCATAAAATGTTTTAAAATTTTTCAACAGATAATATAGAGACATTTTTAAGTGATTTATTTATTTAGTCTGATTCAGGATTTTGTGTGATACATTAATAAAAAACTTATTTTAAACATTGCAAGAATGTAATTAGGTTAATCATTTATTTATATAATGCGTTTAACTAGGATTCTGTTGGTGTCAAAATTATAAGCATAAGTTTAGTTAATCAAATTTTATAGAAACTGTTCTTTACTTTAAAAAAAAAAAACAAATATTTAAATTATTTGTTTGTATAGATTATGCATCATCTATTTTTGATAACACTTTCTGCAACATTTGCTGCAACATTCGCTGCAGGTATGAGAAGTAAATTGCATTCTTTACATATGCTAAATATTTAATATAAATCATTTTAGAACTTTTTAAACAATTTTAATTTTTTGAAATTTTGTGCAATTTTTTTCAAATAACTTTAAAAGTATTTTTTTATTTACGTTCAGATGTTAATTTATGCCGATTAAATGTTCGCTTTAATGAAGACTTATTTCTATCCAGCAACATTAGAAACATTAGAAATTTCAATTCAACAAAAATAAAAGAAGAATGGGTCATTATAAAAAAATATGTTGAAAATGTTAATTTTTCTGTTTTTTTTCAAGAAGATCGTACTAAAAAATTCTTAGCAGTCACTACTGGAAATAAAATCAATTTTATTAATGCATCTGCAAATAACATTTGTAAGAGTCATCTTTTCAAATTTTTATTTATTTTTTCGTTATCTTGCTAGGAGTGTTTTATAGCGTAGTCTTAAGGGGCCATCCATAAAGAACGTCACCATTTTTTAGCCAATTTTTCACCCACTCCCCCCGTCCTTTGTCAGCGGTTGTCCTTTTTCCCTATATCCACCAGGAAAAAGACGTCATAAAATCCTGACCCCCTCCCTATATTAAACTCCAAAAAATTTATTTCATCTTGCAATGATGTTTGAATCTGCTGCTACACCTATGAAAAATAAAATTAAAAATATTCTCATACATTATCTTCTCAAAAACACATGTTTACGTAGTTTTTCATGTTAATTAAACTAAAATAAAAAATCTATAAAGTGACGTCCTTTTCTGACAACCTTTCCCCCCCCCTACCCTTGCCCTTTTTTGTCCTTTTTTAACTCGACCCCCTTCCCCCTATTTGGATGACGCCCTTTTATGGATAGCCCCTAAGCGTCAATTATTTTCTTAAAAACTTGGCTACACTGTACCGTACTTTAGTTCCCTGTATTGTACTTTAGCTACACTGTACTTTACTTTTGTTACACTGTATTGTATTTTGCTACACTGTATTGTATTTGTGCTACACTGTATTACGCTTTTGCTACACTGTACTGTACTTTGCACTGTAAAAGCAAACTTTCTCATTTTTTAGATAACTCAACATAAGTTATGTTTATTTATGCAATTTAATTTATTTTTCAAAATGACGCGAATAAATATTACTTCTAGTAAAATAATCTTAGGTTAAATTTACTCATCCTAATAAAGATTACATTCATTATAATAATACAAGGATTATTATACATATATTAGATCCATCAGGCGCGGATACAGGGGGGGGGGTAATGTGTGTAATGCATTACCCCCCACCAGACTTTAAATTTTTTTTTTTTTATACTCAAACGAGTGCGTTGTGGTGGTTTCAATTAAAACTTTTTAAAACTTAATCAAATTGGCTGCCGTTTTGCACGTGAGCTAAGTTCCGGTATTTGTGAGTTGAATCGCCTTGTTTTAAAATCTAGAATACGATCTTTTATGGTTGATGATTGCTTAAATGGTCTTGCTCTTATGTACATTCACCCAAAAATTAATATTGACCCAGATATATTTATCAATGAATTTTTCTTGAGCATTTTTATAACACAAATTATAACACAAATTTCAATTTACGTGTAAATTGAATTTTGTGTTATAATATGTGCTCTGTATTTATGAACCTGCAGTCAATTGGTGTTTATAAGTTTGTTTATGAACAAAATGTAGTCTACTGTGTTTATGAATTTTTAGACTGTTGTCAACTGGTGTTAATCAACTTTCAACTGGTGTTAATGAACTTGTAAACTGGTGTTTATTAATTTTTAATCAACTGATATTAATAAACCTATTTTATAATAATTTATTTGCCTGTCTCACATAAATTTTTTTGAGGGAATACCCCATCCCAAACCCTTCCCTCGTTAAACCTCCAAGCATTACTCCCCACCATTGAATTCTGGATCCGCCGCTGAGATCCATGTCTAAAAATAACTTTTAGACAAGTAACACACTTCAAAATTGGGTATATTTATGTTACAGAAGTCTTTTTTAAAATCTGTAAAGCTTAAATATTCAAGAATGTACCAAATACCTAATAACTTCTTGAGAACGCAATTGTTTATCTGAAAAAATAGTACCTTAAAGAGCAGGTCGAGTTTTGAAAATAGTCAATCTCAGCTACATCTTAAGCCTGTTGTCAACCAAACCTGGCGTACACTACTGAATCTCTTGAGAAACTTAAAAACTTAGATAAGTTATTGCAAGAATAGAGTACGACATATTGATGTGTTTTATTAGGTGCCTTTTATAAACCAGAATGGAAACTAATCCGTCAAAAAATGTTTTGCTAACTATACACTACTGGTTTACATAGCTGGCAACTTTAACAAATGTGATGCCAAGCCACAATGGAAGAAATACCACTTATGGCAAATAGATCGTGATCTAACTCGAGTAACAGCATCTAAATTGTCTTGTCATAACATTGTATTAACAAATTTTACTTATTATTTAAATGAACAAAACACATTTGACACATTTAAAGTAAAATTTTCTTGATGAAAACGGCATTTTAGTAAAGTTATTTAGAAATGAAATGGAAAAAAAGTGATTTGATTGTAAAAAGTAGTCATTTCATACACCCAAATATTTTAGACTAAAACAGCATAGAGTACTACAAAATGAAATTCTCCAGCCTCAAACAAATTATAACCTTATGATGAAAATGGTGTCCAGAATAAGAAGGAGTCAGCGAAAAGTCAAAGACTCCAATCAAACTGAAGAGGCCAAGGAGTTCTTGATGTACTAATGTGTGATGTATGTCATCACCTAGATTTTTATCATATAGATACATATATTAAAGAAATTAAGTACATGAAATAATTAAATATCTTGACAACTCATAACCATATCTACCTGTGAAATTATAACCACTCCTGGAGATCAAATATAGCCAGGTTTGATTTTCCTGATATCAATTATCTATATTTAGACATGCAACATGAGCCATCTAATTAAAAAACCATTGGAATATTCCAGGAACATTACTAAAATGATTATTTGAGCGGTCATAACCATTTCTAAAGACCGAATATGCCCAGATTTGAATTCCCTGACAGCAGTTACCTATATTTAGATTCGCAACATGTTCCATCTAATTTAAAAACCATCGAGAAACCCAATGACCACCCTTGACAACCCCTAAAATAACCACTTCTGTGGTTATGAAAACTCCAAAATTAAAATGGAGCCCAAAAATAAAATCCTTGGCCCCAAAAACCTCTATAAACATGTATCATATCTCTATATTTAACCCATAAGTAATTTTGCCATTTTTAGACTATTCTGGCCAACTGTAGAGCGGTTCGTTTGTTCTTTTATGTTTTAAATCATGATTAAAGCAAAATAAGGTTTTCAAATTAAAAGTTTATCTTTTTAGGGCGCCGTTTATTCGAATTGAAAAAATTAAGCAACACAACGTTTAATATAATTACATTGGTTAGTGGTACAACAGATAATATTAGTAAAGTAATGTTTAACGGAGATAAATTTATACTTAGTAACGTAGCAACAGTTTTCAACGCAGATGTAATTAACGGATGTGAAGATATTTTTCCCCAAGGTATATATTTTTTTTATTTAAAATTAAAAATAATAATACGTTACAATTTAGTTGTAATTATAACTGTTTGTGGATGTCTAACACGTCACTTACGTCACGTCATACGTCACGTTCCTTAGTTACATTTCTTTTTTAATTTTGTTAAAATGAGATACAATTAAGTATATAATGCGATGTAGAGTAAAAGCGGAATGAAATAGAGGATAAAATGGAATTGAGGATATAATGTAATAGATATAGCATGTAATAGAGGATAGAATGAAAATAGTTATTACAATGTTTAATAATCATTTATTCATTATTTTTTAATCATGTTGTGGAGAATCTTTTTCTGAATAAGAATATATAAAATTTTGATTCAAAACAAGTTTCAATTATGTAACAAGGCCCTTAAATATGAAAAAACTTAAAAAATCAAAAAATTAAAAGACTTAAATGAAATATCGTCGTTTAAACGGCAAGCAAAGCTTCATATTCTTGGTTTGTAAAAATGATTGCAATAAATTAAAAAAAAAAATTAAAAATAGTTGAAAAAAATAAAAAATAAAATATTAATTTAAAATAATAATAATAACATTATAAATAGTAATTACTAAGCAAATTACAAAAAAATTATTTTTAAATTTGTCTAAATTAACTTTTTTACATTGACATAGGTATACGCTAAATGGTACTTTTTAGGGAATCTGCGAAAAGATTCTTTTTTTGAAGTTTTATATCCAAAAATGCCGAATCGTCTTTAATTTCCTTTTTTTTTAAAAATAAAAGTTTGAAAAAATAAATATATATAATAGTTATTATACTAAAATTTATATAAAAGTTTTTATCAATATTATATTAATGTATCAATATTATATTTATGTATTTTTATCAATCTGATACGTAATAATTTTCTATATATATTTCCTTTTTTTTCATAATAATAAATGTATGGTATACCTGAAATAAATAAGTTGTATTTCGGCGAACAAACCTAGACAAGAGATTTATCTACCTAGTCGGCATTGGGTCCGGAAAAAAACAAATTTGCAACGTTAAAAAGACGTTCAAAATAGGTCTTTTAAGAACCAAATGCCACCTAGGTAGCATTCTGATCCCGACCTTATCATTGTGTGTAGAGTCTTTGCAAAGAGATTTTAAAAGGAAGTGAAAAAAAGAAGTTTTTAAAATTGAATATGTCCAAAAAAATATTTTTCAGACTAAGGCCTTCAAAAAAAAAAGTTGTTGGCTGACATTTGCTGACTGTCAACTAAAGTTCCAAATTTGCCTATTCCAGTTTCCGAATTTGTCGACTAATTTTTGAACAAAGTTTTACATCTTACAGACACTTCCCTCCAACAAATATAACTTCAAAATAAAACTTTGCAAAAAATAACGCATTAATTACCTCCAATTTAAATCCGCACCTCCATGTTTGCGAAGTATTGTAATATCCGCAATACTCTGCAGTATCTGGTATATCTATTATTTTGCAAATAACCTTAAAGGTTGTCCGTCCTTTTATTATATTGAAATCAATTGAGTAACTAAAAGCAGCTAAGAAAATTTATAAAACTATCGTATTTAAAACCACATCAAAATTTTTTATGGGAGTGCCAGAAGAAGGAGGAAGGGGATTACACACTTTTTGTGTAATCCCCTTGTATTAGTATTGTAAACGTATCCCACATTCCTAAGATCTAATGCTTAAAAATGACGTAATCTTCTTGGACAATGTTGAAACTTAAACATTAGAATTTAGTAGTTTATTGTATTTTTTTTTAACGTGATTTTGCCTGTTTTGCATTGAAAAAAGATTGAAAAAATTGATTTTGAAGGATTTTTTGAGCTTATTGCTGTACTCCTCTCTCTCTCTCTCTCTCTCTCTCTCTCTCTCTCTCTCTCTTTAACGTTTATCATTTTGAACTGTAATTTGAATTTATCATTTTGAATGGTAATTTGAATTTATCATTTTGAATGTTTTAGGGGGCGCCTTTTGAAGGGAATTTATGATGCTCAAGTAAAAAAGATTCACGCAATGCAAAAGGGAATTAAGCCATTGCTAGATTAAAAGATTAAATTAGTCTAAATTTATTTCTTAGTTTAGAAGAAAAGGAAGTAATGACAATTTTGTTTGACAATTTTGTATATTATAAACGAATACAATTTGTATTCGTGTATAATACTCAGTGTGATGATTTTTTTAATATGGATCACCATTATCTAATTCAATATAAAAGTCATACAAACATTCAGAGATAGATAATCTTTTCTTTGTTTTAATTTCAATTATGACGTAACAATATTCAGCTTCTTCATCAAATACAAGACCGTTAGAAATTGCATATAACTTAAATAATTTAGGTTGTAATACAATTCCAGTTTTCCTAACTGAATCATTACAACTTAATCTATTTTTTAAAACTTCAATATATTTCTCTCATTGAAGTGATTAATAAGTATGATCAAAAGCAGAAGACCTTCAGGTCTTATCATCGAGAACCGCTCGTAAAATTAAATAGATTAAATTAACATGAAATATAAAATCAAAAAACAAAACAATGTCGTAGTAATAATTAGTAATAATTAGCGGGAACGTAAATTTCGTAAGAATATATAAATAAAATTGATATAAAAAAAATGTTTGATACTTTTATATTTAAATACAAAAATATTTTAAAAAGTACTGTTTTCATAAACACATAAGTTGTGGATCAGATATAGTATTTATATATTTCCTTATGTAGCAAACTTCATACTCATTTTCAGAAGAACTTAAAAATATAAAAATATGTCTTTAAAAGATAAAACAATTTCTTTTAGTTTTTTCTTAAATAGTTCTATTCATAAAAAAAAATCAAAAAAATTTGTGTTTTCATAGATTTTTAAAAAAAAATTTTAAAACTATTTTGTTCCAAAGAAAAGCTCCTCGATATGAAACACATGACTTTCCAAAATTAGTAAGAAAGGATACCGAATTAGACTATCATTTCTTAAGTTATATTTATTTTTATCTTTTGAAATATATGGATTATGAAAAGAAACTGGAGACTCATTGATTTTACATTTGAACATAAAACAAATTATATTCAAAATATTCAGCTGATGAATATTAAGAATTTTCATTTGAAGAATTAATGGTTTGACATGAGCAAATCGATCTTTATAATTGCAACATCTATATTATAAGCAACATGCTTCTGCTGACGATAAAGAGGTAGCAGTTTAGATTTATTGGTATTATCCCAAGCAATATTTGCATAATTTGTATGGCAATGGATTAAAAAGAAATATAATTGTGTTAAACTATGTTTATTTAAAGCATTAAGCTTTGTGCATCATTCCTATATTTCAAGTAACTTTGTTGCACAACAAATCAATGTGAAACTTCCAACTAAGGTTTTCATCAATATTGATTCCTAAAAAGTTAGTAGTGAGTTCTCTTTTTATTTGAATTTCGTCAATAAAAGTAAGAGTATGACACAGTGGCGGATTTAGTATAGGGCGTGGAGGGGGCGCCACCCCCACACCCCCTAGAACGATCAAAAGGGCCCCCCTAAAACATTCAAAATGATAAATTCAAATTACCATTCAAAATGACAAAATCGAATTACCAATAAACATAAGTACAAATGGAGAGAGAGAGAGAGAGAGAGAGAGAGAGAGAGAGAGATTATTTTAAAACAGAGGTTTGAAAATATTTCATTTTGAAACATTGATATTAAACTCTGAAAAGAGAAACATTGGTAATAAACTCTGCAGAGAACAGGTATATGATGGTGTTTATGTAATGTTTGGAATTAAAAGTGGTCTTCAAACTCGAATAAAAGCGCTTTCACCAAATGCCGTCTATGTTCATTGTTGTGTTCATGTTTTAGATTTGGTGAACATCAAAGCAATGTCTGTAAACAGCGATGTTCAGATGTTTTTAGGTATAGCTGAAAAATTGTATACGTACAGTACGTCTAGTTAATCACAACTTCATAGTCTCCAAGAGTACCAGAAACTTCTATATTAAACAACAGTAGACACTCTGAAACAACTTTCTGAGACAAGATAAGCAAGTAGGAGGCATACAGTTGATTCTAATAATGAATCTTTTTCTGATAATCTAGCCACTCTAGAAGATATAAATCTAGGAGAACTTAAAGAACATACTGGAAATGTTAGATCAGAAGGTATTGGACTATCAGTTTTAATTAAAAAAAACATTCATTTGTTTTTCTAATGTTATTTTTGTCAAAGTTGTTAAATAATTTTTTTGTGTTAACTATTTTGTGTTACTATTAGCAACGAGAAAATTGTTTTATTTGCAAAACAGTTGATTGTATTATCTAACTATTTGCAACGAGAAAATTTTTTTATTTGCAAAACAGTTGATTGTGTTATCTAACTATTTGCAACGAGAAAATTGTTTTATTTGCAAAACAATTGATTGATGTTACAAAAAAAGCTTGTAGATATGAGAAACGATGAAGCTTTTGAAGTTCTATATTTAGCAGTCAATTCATTTATAAGTGAAAAATGTGCCAAACTAGATGTAGAAACTGAATTTAAAGAAAACTCGTCATTCTTTAAGTTCAGTTAACCTAACACCATGCCAAAAAGAAACCAATGACAGGAGAGCTGTGGAGAGATGAAAGAGTTCACGAACTACGGCACTAAACCTCAATCCGCCACTGGCATGACAGAAAATATTAGCTTTTTTTTTTGAAGTTGGATGAAAAAGTATCCATCTAGTTTTTTCAAAATTTAGTGACAGTTTATTAATTTTATACCAGTCAGAAACATTTGTTAATTCAATGTTCATATTTTGGAATAATGTTGTTATGTTCTTAGGAGATAAAAAGAGATTATTATCATCGGAAACATGACTGTCATTAAATTTGAGGCTTTAGGGAGATTATTAATGTAAATTAAAAAGAGAAGAGGTCCTAGTATAGAACCTTTAGGGACCCCGCATGTTATATCTAATAAATTAGAAGAGACAGTTGTATTACTGTGAACAAACTCTTTACGGTTGCTTAAATAACTTTTAAGTATAATTAAGATATTTCCTCTAATTCCATAATACTCTTTTTTTAAATAGAATTTTGTGGTTATTGGTATAAAAGGCTTTTGATAAATCTATGAAAACACTTAACGTATAAAGAGATTTTTAAAAGATTTAGCAATATTGCGTGTAGTTTGGAGTATAGTGTGTTCGGTTGAATTACTTTTTTTTAAATCCGTATTGATTTTGATTCAGTATATTATTTGAAGATAAATTATTGAAAATTACATTATATAAAATTTCTCTAAAATTTTAGAAAAAACAGGCAAAATTGAGACAGGGCGATTATTCGAAACATTGGTTGCATCACCCCCTTTAAATATTGGTGAAACTCTGGCTATTTTTAGATTGTCGGGAAAAATACCCTGTTTTATTGAAAATCATCATGACCAATTGATTTATTAAATTTAAGCTTTTTAAAAGAAAGTTCAAATTTCTCAAACGATAACTCAAAGGAATTTAAGAACAAAGTTATTGGAAAAGCATAATTATTCATTTTGTTTTTCAAGATTTTTGGGCAAGATTAGGACTAACAAAATATTTATATAATTCGTCACCTGTTACAATTTGATCATATGATGTTTCTTCGTTAATTTATATAGCTTTAGGCAATGCGCTTGTTTTTAGCTTCTGCATACCAGTGAGTTCTCATAGAATTCTGCATACCAGTGAGTTCTCATAGAATTCTGCATACCAGTGAGTTCTCATAGAATTCCCCACGTTTCGAATTAAGATTGTTTCTCTCAAGCAAATTTTCTTTTTCTTTTTTTTTTTCTGTCTTTAGCATGGTTTTTATAAAAAAATTTAATTTGTTCAGTTTTTGTCTTAAAATAATTGCTCTTTTTAATGTTTTTAAATTAGCAGTAGAAAAAAATCGTTTTTTAAAAGTTTGTTTTTGTTGATATATTATATCTGTGTCAATATTAATAGAGAAAAAAATAGGGAAGTGGTCCGAGATGTCACTTTTAATGATGTCTTTTTTTAGAGATTTATTGAAAACATCAGTTGTTATAAAATTGTCACTTGGGGTTTTTGACGTAGGAGTTATTCTTGTTGATTTGTTAATTATGGGAAACAGGGGCGGGGAAAATTAATTGGGCAAACAATTAATTGCAATTAATTGATTGCAATTAATTGATTGAAAAATTTTCACTACCAATTAATTGATTGAAAACATTTTTTAAACCAATTAATTGATTGTGTTAGAATTGTAACTAATTGATAAATTTTGCCATTAATATTAGTTACCGAGATTATATTATACTTTTATGTAATTTTAAGTTTAGCACTGTTTTTAACCATAAAAAGTTAAAGATAGAATGACGCATAAACAATAATACACATGTATAAATATTTCGAGCTGTATACGCATATAAGGTTAAGGATAGATTGACGCATAACCAATAATACGCATGTATACGCATGTACATTTCAATTGTGCTATTAATTATGTTTATATGTCGACATAAAGTAAAAAAATTCATTTTTAGAGTTTTTAAAAATGTCGCTAACAATGAATACAAAAGAAATAGTCAACATTTATTTCAAGAAAGATGAAGCTAGTGATAGTAATTGGACCTGTAAGTGCGAAAAAAAACTACGCCAGAAAACTGGGACAGGATGGACCAATTTATTTAACCATGTTAAAAGTATGCATCCAGAGTATATAGAATTTAATACTTCTTCAACATCAACACAACAGCCAATTACACAGTTTAGTAGTTGTACTCATATTCCAGGACCAATAATAGCAAAGAGTGCCGACAATATGTATTCATGGATAGAATGGGTGACTTGTGGACTTAAACCATTTTCATTTATAGAAAACTCTCTCACGCAAAAATAGTCTAAATTAGAAAATATTTCCATAAAAACTATGAAAAAGTACATGAATTGGCTGACTAAAAAGGTTGAATTAGAAATTGCTAACATAGTTCCAGAAAACTTTGCAATTATTTTGTGGCAATTATTATGTGGCATTGTTTGCATCATATCCTAATAATGCCAGTGAAAATGAGTACAGTACTGCATTAATTACCTTTTCACCTATAGGAAATGAAACAGAGTTTACAGCAAAAACCCACTTTGAATATTTATCATGGGTTCTTGAAAATATTCTTCGCAAAAATATGACTAATGTGACATCTTTAATAGGTGACAACTGTGAAACAAATAAAATCTGTGCAATGTTCCATTAATAGGATGTGCTTCTCACAGGTTCAACTTGGCTATGAAATTGTTTTTACTCAAATATAAACATAGCATAAGACAAATACGCTTATGGGTTATTTCGAAAATTTAAAGCAAGCAGGAAAACTCCGTTTGTTGACTTCTCTTTGTGCTATACAAAGAAACACAACAGATGGTCAAGTACTTCAGAAATGATAAAACGGTATTTTCGTCTTAAACCATTTTTCAACCAAGGGAACTTTAATAAAATGCCCGAGCTAATAGATTACATGTTGTCTGCCAGGGAAGAAAATGATCTTCAGTTGCTAAACAAGACTCTGCAAAAATTTAACTCAGTAACCATTGTACTTCAAAGAGAATCTATTGACATTTCAGAATTAAGAGTTTTATTTAATGAAAAAATTAGACACAATTCTAATATGGGAACCTATTTATCTTCAAATGCAGATTTTATTCATTGTAAAACATTTGAAAGTGAGCTAGTTAAAATATTGGGCAACAGAGAACACAAACTATTTTTAATTGAAAAGGAAAGTGTAAATAAACTTTTAAAGCAATCTGAGTATTGATCATGATTTAAACTTTGCTTCTAAGCTGGTAAAGAAAAGAAAATTAGAAAAAATGTCTTCGGATTCAAGATATGTGAATTGCAAGTTTCTGGTGCCAACGTCAAATATTGCGGAAAGATTTTTCAGTGCGGCAGGTTACGTAATTGGCCATTTGAGATAGAATATACTTCCATCTAATCTTGAAATGCAAATGTTTTTTATGCTAACAAAAGATTTTGGGACAGAAAAATGCTCTTAGATATTATGATGAATAATGAAAATAAACTGATTGTTTTAGTGACTTACTCTTAAAATAAATTTTGGTTTTCAATTTATTTTTTATGAGTTCTTATTAAAGACGTACTTTAAACTGGAATTATTCATTACAATAGAATGTATAATTCCAGTTTAAAGTACGTTATTACTTTAAATATATATATGTAATGATTTCATATATATATATATATATATATATATATATATATATATATATATATATATATATATATATATATATATATATATATATATATATATATATATATATATATATATATATATATATATATATATATATAAATTAATCTTTTAAGTATGATATTTAATAAAAAATGATAATTTTATGTTCTGTTTTTAACATTTTTAAAAACCAATAATTAATTGCAATTAATTGGAAAAATTGATTTAATTGTTCAAAAGTTGCAATTAACCCATTTAGACTGAAGTTTTTTTTTAGTGAAATTTTTCGTGATATTCGATATATATATATGTTGCATAAAATGGTGTAAGAACAAAATTGTTTCAAGTAAATTTTTTTTTATTTTTTCTAGTTTTTAAGATACAAGGTGTTCCGAAATCGGAACACTAGGTTTATGGACTACATTCTTATGACATTAGAAGAATATACATATATGTGCTCTTTTTTCATAATTATTTGGTCACTTTTAGATACTAAAAAAATTTTGTTATATTTATTACCATAAATATAATTACAAATATAAAACTACAAAAAAATACAATCACGAAAAAATATTTACTTATTATGAGTATGATATTTGGTTAAACATTTGATATGCAAGGCAGCATTACACTTTTCACATTTGAATGTTGTGGTTTTATGGCATTGTTGACAACGTGTTTGTTTATTTTGATTCACTATATTATGATTCAGACCATCATGTCTTGAATCAATGTTGCATTTCTGTGATGGTCTTCCCTTTCATCCAGTTTCTGCAGGTCGACCATAGGTTTCCAAATAATTGGATGCTATAGGTCGATAAAACTCCAGAAGATCTAAAGGCTTTTCTTCTATTGTTCTGTGTAGTTGCCAAGCATTTTGTAAAATTACTTCAAAACAGAATAACGGAGGGCTTGAGTACCATTTTTTTCCACGTATGGATGCTCGATATTGCCCTATATTTTCATCAGCTCTGTCAACTTCTCCCATATATTGGTTGTATAATTTTATCATGTGAGGCTGTTGAATCTGAATTCTCTTTTTTCTTTTTGTAAATAACGATTCACTAGACCAATAGGATTGATTCCAGCTGCTGATGAAGCAACAGTGACAACACTGTTGTCATGCCACTTGCAAATAGTATTGCCTTTATCACTACTTCTGTAGTCAAACGAACCTTTTTTTTTTCTTCATAATTTCATCTGAATCAAGAGGAGGCTTATTAATTTGATCTTTTTTCACAGTTCCTGTCGCATGATGGCCCATTGATGTGAGCTTATCAAGTAAAGAAATGCTAGTAAAAGAATTATCAAATATGAAATGATATGCTCCTCTGTTAGTTAACAAATTGAAGTACCACTGATGTACCCGCACCATATTCTTGAAATTGTGTATTTGGATTCTTACCCTAATATGGTTGGAACTAACAGATGTATCCTAGTGGTATTAGTGCTAACAGTATATATCTTAGTATATATTAGTGCTAACAGATGTATCTTAGCGGTATTATATTTTTTCTTACAAACATTGTGCACTTAACACAACTTTCTGCATTTTTTTGAAAATCTACAAACTTAAAGTAGTTAGCAATATGTCCAAATAGCCACTCAACTGAAATATATTTAGAGCCGTTCCGTGAGAAGGGAGGAGTAGGGATGTCTAGCCCCCTAAAAATTTTTTTAGTCGGAAAATTAGACACTGGAGTCGGCAAAATCAGATCTATAGTTGGCAGTCGGCAACTATAGATTGGACAACGAGGGCGTTTTTTTTTTAGATAAATTAGTCGGGCAAAAAATTTTTTTGGGCTTAAGTCGGTAAAAAACAGATACGTCACACCCTTCCCTCAATAAAATCTCTTCGGGACGGCTCTGCACTCATAGCCTTGTTATGCACATGCTGGTCTAGTGTTAAGTTTGCATTTGAAATGGTGCTTACAAATGTACACATTATGATTAGGCTGGATTGATATATATATAAATAATATACATAAGGGCTGTCTATTAAGCCCTTTTGTATGAGGCGCGCTTTTGCCACAAGGATAACTTTTTATTAAACTTTTAAAAATCTACCAAATTTAGTTTTGCTAAACTGAAAAATGGCCAAGAATATGAACCGAACTTTTTTCAAAGAAGAGAATAAACAACTTAAACTAGAGTTAAATGAAGCAAACAAAACAATGGGTTTCCTAAGTGAAAAATACAAAAAAATCAAAAATACGAAGAAAAGAAACTTTAGTTTTCCTAAGTGAAAAATACGAAGAAATCAAAAATACGAAGAAAAGAAATTTTAGCTGCAAATAAAACAAAATTTCAAGAGCAAACTAAAATTTAACAAAACAAGAGAGTGAATTGATAAATGACAAGATGGCTGAGTTGGAAGACAGAAGTCGTAGAAATAATCTTAGGTTCGAGGGGATAGACGAAACGGAGAGAGAAACTTGGAAAAGTTGTTAGGAAAAAATTAAGTTATTAATTAAAGAAAAACTAGGTATTAATAGGGATATTCAGATAGAAAGAGCTCATCGTACAGGAAAGAAAGAAAACGAAAACACGAAAAGAAAAAGAACAAACGTTGCAAAATTTCTTAACTTCAAAGATCGAGAAAGCATTTTGTCAAAATATAAAAAGATGAAGCTGTGGAACGAAAAATTATTTATTAACAAAGACTACAGTGAAAGAACGATAAACATTCGAAAACAGCTGTTTACACAAGCAAAAGAACTGAGACTATCAGGTAAATTTGCTAAAGTGGTATACAATAAGCTAATCACAAAGTCTTCCTATTAGATTTTTATATTGTCGTACATCATTTATATCCAGAATTAACTAAATTTAAAATGGGTACCGTTAATAATGAATTTGAAAAAATATATAATTTATTCCAAACCAATCTTTTAAACTTAGACGATGAATCCAATCCGGATACAAATTATTTTGATGAAATTAATTCCCCAGAATTTGGAAGCTCTTACTTTTATCCTAATAAAGTTAGCAGTTTATTAAAAAACGACAATAAAAGTGATTATCTTAATGTAGTCCACGTAAATATACGAAGTTTTAAAAAAAAATTTGAAAATTTTATTTGTGACACGGAAAATTCTTTCAACTTAGTTTGTTTAACTGAGACCTGGTGTTTGCAAGCAGATTTTGAAAATAACTCAAACCTCCATCTTCCAGGTTTTGATCCAATAATTTTAGAACGAAATACTAATAAACGAGGTGGAGGAGTTTTATTTTTTGTTAAAAATAATCTTGTTGTTGTTATATATTAGAAGCGAAATGTGCGTGTCTGACGAAAACAGCGAGATTTTAACAATAGAACTTATTCAAAAAATATGCTCATAAGCTGTTGCTACAGGCCACCTGCTGGAAGAACCGAAAACCTTTGTAACTTTATACTAAAAAATATAATATTAAAAAGCGATCTTGAAAAGAAAAAATATCACTTGATAGGAGATTTTAACATAAACTCCTTCGAATATTATGAAAATCAAAATACTAGAAAATTTTTTAACGATCTGTTCGAAACTGGAACAATACCATTAATAAATCGACCGACCAGAATCACAAACCATTCATTATCATTAATTGACAACATCTTTACTACTGACTTTTTTAATAAGTCGCTTAAAAAAGGTATAATAAAAACAGATCTTTCCGATCATTTCCCAATATTTTTCTCAAACGTAAAAAAAGAGAACCATGTAAAAATCTCAATAAAAAAACGGCTTTTCAATATTAATAATTTGAATTCCTTTAGAGAGCAATTATCACTTATAAACTGGGACTACATCAATTTTAATGATGATATTAACATAATCTATGATTAATTTTTCAAAACTTTTTATGCAGTTTGTGATTCAAATTTTCCTCTACGTGAAATAGTCTTAAAAGCTAAAGAGGTATCATCTCCTTGGATTATAAAGAGTCTCATAAAATCCTCAAAAATTAAACAGAAGTTATATGTTAAATACCTAAAATCAAAATCAGAAAAACACAAACAAAATTACTTAAATTATAAAAACTTATTTAAAAAGCTTCGTAAAAATTCAAAAAAAAATTACTACTCAAACTTGCTAAATAAATACAAACATAACTCAAAAAGGGTCTGGCAAGTCATGAAAGAGGTGAGTGGAAAACATAAAACAATACAAATTCACTGCCATATATAATATAAATTGAAAACAAGTTATTTAATGATCCAAACAAAATTGCATTCAAATTAAACAAGTTTTTTACAACAATCGGAACAAAATTATGCAATAATTTTCTATACATTAAAGAAAAAGCGATTGATGAATATGAAATTCTATTAAGCTCAACTCTAAATAATACTGAGTTAACTTTTGATGAATTTGAAGTTCCTTTCAAGTCATTAAAACGAAATAAAACAACTGGATACGACGAAATTAACGCAAATATTGTAATAGACTCCTACGATATTATAAAAAATATTCTTTTTAAAATCTTCAGAGTGTCCATCACACAAGGGTCCTTTCCAGATAAACTGAAAATAGCAAAAATAACTCCAATCTTCAAGACCGGCGATCGTACAAATATAACAAATTATCGCCCTATCTCGGTTCTTCCAGTTTTTTCAAAAATATTAGAAAAAATAATGTTTAATCGAGTCTACTCTTATCTTTTTGAAAATAAAATACTGCATGAAAACCAATTTGGCTTTAAAAAAAATGATTCAACCAAACATGCCGTTCTTCAACTTACGCGCAACATTGCAGATTCATTCAAAGACTCTCGTTTTACATTAGAGGGTTTTTATTGACTTGTCCAAAACATTTGATACCGTGAATCACCAAATCCTATTAAAAAAACTTATGTCTTATGGTATTAAAGATAAAGCTCTGCTTTGGTTCAAAAGTTACCTTACAAACCGTAAACAATTTGTCTTCAATAAAGATTCCACATCTCGTGCATTTATGAATATATCATGTGGAGTTTCGCAAGGATCCATACTTGGTCCACTCTTTTTTTTAATATAGATAAACGATCTTCATAAATCTTCAAACCTAACAACAATAAATTTTGCAGATGATACAAATTTATTTTTGTCTCATGAAAATATTAATATACTATTTACTGATATGACAAATTAATTAAAAAAATTTTCTGTTTGGTTTAAACAAAATAGATTGTCCCTCAATATTGAAAAAACGAAATGGACACCTTCTAAAAAACAAAAACTTCCACATATCATGCCAGATCTTTTAATCGACAATATTACTTTAAAAAGGGAAAAGGTTACAAAGTTTCTAGGAATATATATTGACAAAAATTTGTCCTGGAGGTATCATATCGATGCTACTTCCACAAAAATTGCAAAATGCATCGGAATTCTTTATAAAGCAAGAAATATATTAAGTAAACATTAGTTAACACAATTGTATTATTCATTTATTCATTGTCATATAAACTATGCAAATAGTATATGGGGAAGGACCCATAAGACAAAGCTTAAATCTCGTCAGAAACACGCAGTTCGCGTAATAAATTTTAAAAATCGGTTTTCTCACACAAAACAACTTTTTAAAGAAATGAATATTTTGAATGTGTACTAACTAAATGTTTTTAATATTTTGTGCTTTATGTTTAAACATAGAGAAAATCTGTCACCAACTGTATTCAAAAATGTTTATAATTTGAAACCGAAAAACAAATATAATCTTCGCACTAATAACAATCTTATTGCCCCCTTTTGCCATCAAAAAAGACCAGCTTTTTATTTCTTATCGAGGACCTTATCTCTGCAACAAAATAGTTTTACCAAATTTTGATTTTTCTATTAAAATGGCTGATGCTTCATTTAAACAGAAACTTAAAAAGACTATCCTTTTATTAGAAAACATTCTCATCTATTTTTAACTATTTTTGTATATTGTTTTATTTTAGACTAATAATTATTAAGTTCTTTATAAAAAGATATATTATTTCATTACGAACAGTTTATTTTTAATTAAAATTAAATTGAAAAAGTGTAAATATATTATATTTTTGTAGGGCTTCATGATATGATTCTCATGATCTTCTAGAAGTTCTGTCGTTGTTGCTGCCAAATGTAAAAGTTATATATATATATATATATATATATATATATATATATATATATATATATATATATATATATATATATATATATATATATATATATATATATATATATGTCTAGTTCTCATTAAACCCAAATCATGACCAAAGTAACCAAAAATTTAAAACCTAAAAAACCATCCCCACCACCTAAATATTTTAATATATCTTTTACAAATATTCGCGGTCTACGAAGCAACTTTCCATCAGTTGAGTCTTACCTCCTGCAAAATTCACCAGACTTGCTTGCACTCAGTGAAAAAAATTTAAGTTCTGCAATTCCTTCTTCAGATGCCAGTGTTGATGGGTACTATCCTTTGATTCGTAAAGACTCCAATAGTCACATGCTAGGTTTAGGGGTATACATACGCATTAATTCCCCTATTTGTCGTGAAATCAGGTTCGAATCCTTTGACCATTCTTTTATGTGCTTTTGCCTAGCACCTCTTCACTCTATCACCTTTCTCTTTGTTCTTTATCGTTCTCCTTCTTCCCATGATTGCACTCTTTTAGATTTTATCACTGATCAAATTGACCATGCCCTCTCTCTTTACCCTTCTGCCAATATTGTTGTTGTTGGTGATTTTAATGCCCATCACACTGAATGGCTTGGCTCTAACACCACTGATCCTGCTGGCACTAAAGCCTTTAACTTCTGCGTTTCTCAATCTCTTACTCAGATAGTTAACTTTCTGACTTGTTTTCCTGACAACCCTAATCATTTACCTTCACTCCTTGACTTATGTCTTGTCTCTGACCCTAGCAGGGTTAGAGACCCTAGCAGGGTTAAGGTCTCTGACCTTATGTTCAGTTTCTCCCTTTTCTCCCTTAGGTGGTTCTGACCATGCAATGATCTCTATAAATCTTTCTTCTCGTACTTCTTTTTTGGGCTCACCTTATCATCGCACCACCTACTACTAGCCTAAAGCTGACTGGGATTCCTTTCGTGATTTTCTTCGTGATGGTCCTTGGGCTGATGTTTTTTCTCTCTCAGCTGACAAATGCGCCTCCTACGTAACTTCCTGGATTCAGGCTGGAATGGAAGCTTTTATTCCTTCTCATCGGTTTCAAGTCAAACCTCATTCTACTCCATGGTTTTCTCCTTCTTGTGCGGCTGCTATATCCAATCGTAATCATTTTTTTCATCTTTTTCAAAAGAACAACTCTCTTGAGAACAAACGGCTATTTATTATTGCAAGAAATCGATGTAAAAAGGTGCTTTCTGATGCTAAACTCCATTATTCTCAGTTCACTAAATCTCGCATCTTATCGCAGAAGTTAGGCTCTAAAGACTTTTGGAAAATCTTCAACAGCATTGTTAACAAGGGTAGATCTAACATTCCATCTCTCATTCATGGGACTGATCTTATTACCTCTCCCAAGGATAAGGCAGAACTATTTGCAAAGAACTTTTCTTCTAATTCCACTCTTGAATCTTATGGACATTCTCTTCCTTCCATTCCAGTCAAACAGGTTGACCCATTGTTAGACATTCAAATCACTCCGGCTTCTGTTGCTAAAGTCATATCTCAATTAAACTTGTCTACAGCTTGTGGTCCAGACAACATTCCTGTCACAGCCTTGCAGAATTGTTCTCCAGAACTTTCTTCAATTCTCTCTAAACTATTTAACAAGTGTTTGACTGAGTCTTGTTTTCCTGCTTGTTGGAAAATGGCATCTGTGGTTCCAATATTCAAAAACTCTGGAGAAAATTCTGACCCCTCCAATTATCGTCCGATCAGTCTTCTTTCTGTTATTAGCAAGGTCTTTGAGTCTTTGATCAACAAATTCCTCACATCTCATCTTGAGTCAAATAAACTGTTGTCAGACAATCAATACGGTTTTCGATCCTCTCGCTCTACGGCCGACTTGCTAACTGCTGTAACTGAAAGATTTTATCGTGCATTAGATGGAGGCGGTGAGGCTAGGGCTATTTCTCTCGACATATCTAAAACTTTCGACAAAGTTTGGCATGCTGGTCTTCTCCATAAGCTTGCTTCATATGGTGTTTCTGGGAAAGTTTTTGAGATTATCAAATCATTTCTTTCTAACCGGTTTATTAAAGTCATCCTTGAAGGCCAACACTCTTCTTTATTTCCAGTAACTTCTGGGGTTCCCCAAAGTTCCATCCTGGGCCCTGTTTTGTTTCTTATATACATAAACGATCTTCCTGACAGCCTTTAATCTAAAGTAGCTCTTTTTGCTGATGACTCAACTTTATACTCCTGTCTTGACAAAAAGTCTTCTCTTTTCGATCGCCTAGAACAAGCAGCTGATCTTGAATCTGATCTCACTTTAGTAATAGATTGGGGTTCACAGTGGCTTGTGAATTTCAACTCTAAAAAAACCCAATTGCTTACTGCAAACAACTACCGTAATATGGTCAACATTCCTATATTAATGAATGGCAATCCTCTTACTGAGTCCTCCTCTTTACGTCTTCTTGGATTATCGCTTACTACTGACCTTTCATGGAAACCATATATACAATCGATTGCTAAATTAGCTTCTGCTAAGGTTGCTTCTCTTTATCGTGCTCGCCATTTCCTTACTTCTGATTCCATTCTCTACCTCTACAAATCTCTTATTCGTCCCTGCATGGAATACTGTTGTCATATTTGGGCTGGTTCTTCTAACAATTCACTTTCTCTTCTTGACAAGGTCCAAAAACGCATTGTAAATGTTGTTGGACCTGGACTATCTGCTAAGCTAGAACCTCTTTCCCATCGTCGTAAAGTTGCATCTCTTTCTCTTTTCTACAGGTACTATCATGGTCACTGCTCAAAGGAGTTATCATCTCTAGTTCCATCAACTAAAATTCATTCTCATTTTACTCGTCATTCAGCTAAGTCTCATTCGTTTACTGTATCTGTCCCTGCATGCTCTAAAAACTTTTATTCATCTAGTTTTTTTCCCCGCACATTAATCCTTTGGAACTCTCTCCCATCTTCATGTTTTCCTGACTCATACAACCTTCAACTTTTCAAGTCTTCTGTCAACCGTTTCCTTGCTCTATAACTCTGTTCTTTTTTTTTCCTAGTAACTCCCAACTTAATAGTGGTTGCTTGCAGCCTTGTTGGGAGTGAATGCAAATAAAAAAAAAATAAAAAAAAAATCTCTCTCTATATATATATATATATATATATATATATATATATATATATATATATATATATATAACATTTTAAATAAGTTGTATGTTGTTGAATGGTTTCACTTTTTTGTAATTTCCAGATCCACGGACTTTAGAAAAGCTAATATACAAAACATCGCCGTGCATAGCTAATTAGCAGAAAACTTTAATCAAAGATTAAAATTCAAGTTTATAGTTTTATACGCGTCCCACACGTAACGCAACTAATCGGTTATTTTACTTGTATTTATCCAGTCAAAATCACGTGACTATATTGCGAAACCAAAAGTAACCAAATTGAATTAGGAGAAAACAAACTATTCTTTCTTATACGCAAAGTTAAGAAAGCATTACTTAACAATACTTTATGTCCTATAATTACTTTAAAAATTAATCAAAAGAAACAGCGAATAGATGTCTGCAAAATATAAGTTTTTTAGGTGATTTTATTTTAAGTTTACATACTTTTAGATCTCTTTTTAAATAAAATGACGCCTTACATTGCTGTCTACATATTATTTTGGTTGTTTTGGAGTATAAAAAGTACTGATATTTTGATATTTATTTACCAGTGCTAAATTAAGATGTAAATTAAAAGTAACCCATTAATAATAACGTGTGCCGAACAAACATAAACATTACAAGATTTTAGAAAACCATTGTTTGTTAAATGCACTTCTATCTACAGCACGATCTATCGTATTCAACCGCTTTTTTAAAAGTACTTCATCTTTAAGAAAACTTAAGTTTTTATTTTTTATTTTATTTTATTAGTGCAACCAACTGCACAACAGCTTTTTAGGGTTTAAAAAATTTTAGCTCAACAAACCGCTACTGATTTTTTAGTTTGTTTTCCCCAATTCAAGATGGTTAATTTTAAAACAATTCTTTTAAAACGGAGTGACGTCACGCCAACTAGATGGATGTACAATAAACATATTATTAGGAGAAATATTTTTTTATATCAGACACATCTCCTACTATAATGTTTGCAATATATATCTTGCTTATTTTTAGTAAACTATTTTTTATGGCCCTTTTTATTTTTAAATATTTGCACCCGAGTCACACACGTAACACGAGAATCGCCGGGAAAAGTTTACTACATCTGTCCAATAACATCCGTAAAGTAGTGAAATAATATCCGCACAATTTTGTCTAAGATCATCTTCTTTTTTTCTTTACTGAATTAACATCTGTCCCACAACATCTGAAGTTTCATTGATGTCTAGTAACATCTTTAGAAAGATGCAACTACATCAGGGAGTTTTTCTCGATATGTAACTATATCTGCCTAAAGTAATGCATTATTAAATACAATAAATTTATGGACGTAGTTACATCCGAAAAAAATCAGATGTGTAACTACATCTGATTTTTTATTTTAAATATACTACATCTGATTAGAATAACGCATTAAAAAATTCTGGATTTAGTTACATATATAAATTACATATATAATTATTATATAAGTGCTGCTACATCGACTGACAAATAGGCTGGCTCGCAACGGAGTGCTGCTACACCGACTGACAAATAGCCTGACTCGCAACGGAGTGCTCCTACATCGACTGAGGGTTTGGTTTGAGCAGGCAGTCTATTGAATAATTAAAAAAAAAAATTATGAATTATGCAATAAGAAAAAAATCAGATGTGTAACTACATCTGGTTAAAATAATGCATTATTAAAAAATATTTTTTTCGGATGTAGTTACATTCGAAAAATTTACAGATGTAGTTGTTTCATTGATGTATTATACAACAATGAAATTTGGGATGTTGTTGCACGGATGTTATTATACATCGATGAAATTTCGGATGTTGTTGGACAGATGTTATAGTAAGCAAAAAGGGATGTTGTTACCCTGACCCAATGATATATTAATTATTATATAACTAGATGTCTAACTGCGATCCGAAAAGTGAAGAGCCGCTTTTTGCCCTTTTTACAAATGGCGGATTATATTTGTAAACAAATATTTTAACTTTTTTTTTCTTAAATAAAGTAAATATATTTTAAATTTAGTTACTATATACGTAAAAGTGTTAAGCGGAAATTATAATACTTGCAAAATAATAATTTATGATTCCTTAATTTGTTTTCGATTAAAAAGGGATTAAAGTTAAAAACAGAAAAGTAAAATGACATACGCTTTTGAAGCATTTTTATGAATTAAAATACTTTTTAATAAACATAGGCTCATAAAAAAACTTTTATGAGTATTTTATGATTATTAAAATTTGTTTTTGAACTATCTTTAATTTATTAGGAACTTTTGACTTGCATTTTTAACTTTTATTTTACACTTCGCCTTCAGCTTTTGCCTTTTTTACCAATGGCGGACTATTCTTATAAACAAAAAAAAGCGGTTTCAATTTTTGTCCAATAAAATCCCGCAAGTTAGACATTTAGTTATATAATATATAATATATCATAGCCTTGACCCGAATTGCCCTACAGTTATTTTCATTTTGGCATAATTTAGCAATTTTAAGATTTTTTCTAAAGTTGAGGTTATATATTTTCTCTAATTTAAGATAAGTTAATAAAAATCAATTTTTTTAAAAAGAGAAATTTCTAGAAAATAGTTCGATAGCTCTAAAGTAGTTCGTTTTACCCTTTTCTAAAATTTAGAAAGTACAACGGTTCAGAAATTAAAGCCTTAGAAACATGACACAGTAGCCCCCTCGATTTAGACTAAATCGAGGGGGCTGCTGTGTCATGTTTCAAAGGCTTTAATTTCTGAACTGTTGTACTTAGAAGTCTGAAATGTTAAAATTTAACCTTTCTTCATAATGCACTTAACAATTTGTAAAAATTAAAAAAAACAGTGATGGTGACCTACAATGTTTTCATCAAATTGGTTGAAATGTAATGATTTGACCCTTTAATAACAATTGGTAAAAATTATTTATAAAGAATGAATCATTTTTGTGATAAATATAGGCACTTCTAAAGCAGGTTCTTTTGTCAATCAAGGTGTGTAAAGCTTGCTACAGTTGTTAAACATTATTTTAGATCATTATTTTTTATAAAAAAATAATACTATCGACATTTTTATATTTATAGGAGTTGTTTGGAAAACTATAATGGAAAAATGTATTGGAATATTTTTGAATATATTGTTTGCCAATAAATCACCCATCCACAATATCCATTGCCAATAAATCACCCATTGATACATTGTTTCCAGGTTATTCCTAAAAATAGAACTTTCTATCTATCTTGTTTACATATTGTTTATAAACTAATTCCATTTTTACAGATTCAGATAAGACTTACCCCATGTTTAAAAAATTATGAAACACTTTTAAGGTATTGTCATCATTTGGTAAAAATCCACATTTCAAACAAGTGTGTTCACAACTTTTTTGAACTCCATTATAATGTGTGTAATTTTTTTTTATTACAATAGTTGGTGGATTTAAAGGACAAATATTACCATGAACTTGACAAGTTTCCTTATTAACTATTCAATGACAATAACAAAATGTATTTAGACTATCCTGAATATTTTCTCTTGGATGATATCTTTCTCAATCTTAAGATTTACTATTTTTGTTTAGTAATCAAAAATGTTTTACTTAATGCTTTCTCGTCCATTAGAGTTAAGAATCCAAAAAATTCAAATAAAAATTTCTTATTCTGATAGAAACTCTTTTTTTTAATTTAATTGTTTAATAATTTTCTCTATTAATCAGAAAAGTTTAAATTTGTTACAGAAGCTGAAGTTCAAGTAACAGAAAGATATTTAAATTTAAATAAATAAATTTTTATTTAATTTTAGCTTTTACTTTTAATAAAACAACAATAGTTGTTATTTATTGGCTTTTGTTAAGGTTAACCTGTCGCAAGATTATAAGCTAACAATTTTGCATTGCCTCCTCTCTTTATATTGTCTCAAAATAGTTGTTTGCATTACAAAGAGTTAAATGTTTTGTTAACAAGAACTTTTTCCCTCAGGTTAAAAGTGTTGCATTTTGTTGGCTTCTGCAGCTTATTTGACTGGTCCAAGAGATCACTTTTCAACAATTTAGATAGCAAACTACAAATATCTACTAATTAATTGTAGAGAAATGTCCTTCAATATCTTCTGATTGAATCTTTGACTTAGAGGAACTGTTTAATCTTCAACATTGGGCTTTTTTATTTTTTCTGCAGTCAAGGATGATTATTTTACTGTGTTTTTTAATTTATTCTTGGAGAACATTAATTTTTTTATTAAAGTTTTTTAAAACTATTTGACTATATTTCTGAAATTCGTAATGATAAATTGCAGGCGCAATTTTACTTAAAAGCGGAAATGTTTTAACCATATCAGTACCGTGAAAACCAAATTCTGTGTCAGATTCAGATTTGTTGTTGCTAGCTTTATTTTTGGCAGATGCTTTTTTAAATTTGTTGTTTAAACAGGAATGTTGACATTGTTGATGTACACTAATTTTCAAACATGGGGCAAACTTCAAACATTTCTACATATTTATGTCATATATATAGTAATATTCTTTTAGTGTTAAAAATTTAAAGCCATATAAAGTATAATTATCCCTCAAATTGATGAGTTTACAATTTTAAAAAGATCTTAATTTTTGAACACTAAGAGATTAATAATCAAAGTTTTAAATCAGTGATAAATATAAGTTGAGCTAAGGTTAGTTAAAAAAGTATTTTAAAAACCTGTTGCTCTCAAAGTTGAGGTAAGGGAGCCGAATTTTAGGCTTTTTGCTTCCAGGGTTCAATCATTTCAATCTTTTAAAGAAAAAAAAATTACCATAAGCATATATATACGAATGTTTAGAGTTGCATCCATATCTAAAAGTTAGCAATACCAACAAATGGTGTCAATGCCCCTGTCACTGCTTCAGCCATTTAATCAGACAGATTACATTTAAAAAAATTAATAACAATCTTGACACCAGAGTTTATTGTTTCATAGTTATTCATGTATTTTAAATTTTTTAAAAATTTTTTATTCATTTAATATGTTTGGAATTTTTAACTTTTAGGTTTTTTAATTTTATGGAAAATCATAACTTATTTCAGATATTACACATTGAATAAAAAAAGCAGTTAATAGTGGTGTTAAAAGTAAATTATTTGAATGCTGTCTTCTTTTGATTGCTTTTAAAAAATAAAACTAAGCAGTTTTATTTGTAAAAGGTAATGATTTGTATAGGTAATGTTTTATAAAAGGTAATGATTTGTAAAAGGTAATAATTTGTAAAAGGTAATAATTTGTACAAGATAATGTTTTGTAAAGGTAATGTTTTAAAAAAGGTAATGAGTTGTAAAAGGTAATAATTTGTAAAAGGTAATGATTTGTATAAGGTAATGGTTTGTAAAAGGTAATGATTTGTAAAAGGTAATGATTTATAAAAGGTAATGTTTTGTAAATGTAATGTTTTGTAAAAGGTAATTATTTGTAAAAGGTAATGAATTTGTAAAAGGTAATGATATGTAAAGGTAATGATTTGTAAAGGGTAATGATTTTTCATGAAAGTTCTAGTTCCAAGTTTGCATGAACTTATAATGTACACATAAACAAACTGAGTATTTTGTAAGTATTTTGTGCTTCAATTTAAATTGTAAAATAAAATTTCAGCTATCCACCATGGTAAAACCACCCTTTTTTTTGAAAGCAGACCTGGAAACTGCTATCTAATAATAAAAAAAGGAGGGGGTGCCCCAGAGCTGTCATATAAGCATTTGAGTTGGCACATCAGAGTTGGCACATTTGAGTTCGCACATTAGCACAAGTTTTGAACTAGAGTTGGCAAATTCCAAATATTGAGGGCCTTTTTTTTAGGTGTCTCTAGTTGGCAAAAAAGTATATATATAGGGCCGTCCCAAAGAGATTTTCCATGGAGGGGGGATGCCCCATGGAAGACTTCTTCGGGATGACCCTGTTTATATATATATATATATATATATATATATATATATATATATATATATATATATATATATATATATATATATATATATGTATATATATATACAGGGTCATCCCGAAGATAATATAATGTTTTGTAAAGGTAATTTATATATATATATATATATATATATATATATATATATATATATATATATATATATATATATATATATATATATATATATATATATATATATATATATATATATATATACACACATATATATATATATATATATATATATATATATATATATATATATATATATATATATATATATATATAATATCTATCTTTATAATAACATTTTGTGTATTTTAATATATAATATCTATTTTTATAGCGTTGTCACAAAAAACTACAGCAGCAAGTATTTCTTCCAGTTCAACAACTTCACAAAATATAGCAACTGTTTCATCAACTTTTACTTCACAGAATATAGCAACTGTTTCATCAACTTTTACTTCACAGAATATAGCTACTGTTTCATCAGGAACTTTTACTCCTCAAAATACAATTGTTTCATCAGCAAATGGCTCAAATATTCTTGATAGATTTCTTTATGATAAGGTTTATATTTTATGAAAGTCTTAAATAGGTATTTATATTTAAGTTAATAAATTGTTATATGCAATTTGTTAAGTTGGCCATTATGAAAAATGGTTTTAAGTAAATAGCAAAATAAGTTTTTTATTTTATTTATACAAAATAATTTAATTTTTATTGTACATAAAATTTAATTTTTAATTCAATATTTTATTTATCAAACTATTATTTAATATAATTTAGATATAAAATATTTCTTTTTTTATTTAATTTTATTTATTTTTTTGAAACTTTTGCTTTTAAAGAATATTATTGGCTAAAATGTTTCTTCATTTCAATTATATTTATAATAGACAAATTTATTTCCTTATAACGCACTCTGCAGAAACTGTTTTATGAACTGGCCAAATATATGATTTGTGCATAAATAAATGTTGTTGGATTTTATAGAATTTAAAGTATTTTTCAATTTTTTTTTATTTAGCTATTTTCAGAATTTCCTCACAGTAAATCAAAGGACAATGATAAAATAATTCTAAATAAACTTCTAAATATTGAAATTCATGGATTAATCGCTGCAAATAACTTATCTGATGGTGGTTTTGTTGTTGTAAATTCACCAATTGCAGGTTGTAAATATTTATCTATTGTATATAAAAAAATAAAATCAAAGTATTCATTTATTTGTGAAAATCATATTTTTAGCTGCAAATATGACAATTTTTTTTTTAAAGTTGTATTTATAAAAATTTGATATATTTTTTTATTTTATTTTGACATTATTTTATTTTGTTTTATTTTTATAAAAAATTTATAGATTGTTAAATGCAATAATTTAAATAGGGATAATCACAGTAAAATATATGCTGTTAATTATTTTTATTATTATCTATTTTCAGTATTATTACGTACTTATTTTTATTAGTTTTAATATTATTATTATAAATAACTTAAATTTTTGTTCCTTGGTTGTTGTGTTTGTCTTTTATTATTATTATTATTATTATTATTATTATTATTATTATTTTTATTATTGCTATTATTATTATTGCTATTATTATTATTATTATTATTATTATTATTATAGTAGTAGTAGTAGTAGTAGTAGTAGTAGTAGTAGTAGTAGTAGTAGTAGTAGTAGTAGTAGTAGTAGTAGTAGTAGTAGTAGTAGTAGTTTTTTTTAATTTTTATTTTATTTTTGGGGAGTCCTTTTTATTATTAGTTTTTAATAAATAACTTAAATTTTTGTTACTTGGTTGTTGTGTTTGTCTTTTATTATTATTATTATTATTATTATTATTATTATTATTATTATTAGTAGTAGTAGTAGTAGTAGTAGTAGTAGTAGTAGTAGTAGTAGTAGTAGTAGTAGTAGTAGTATTTTTTTTTATTTTTATTTTATTTTTGGGGAGTTCTTTTTATTATTAGTTTTTTGTTTGTTTGTTTCGGGATGTTGTTTTTTTTTTGTCCCTTCACAAAAAAAATTATTGTAACATTTATACTATACTGTAAGCGATATCTATTTTTGTTAAAAATATATTGATTGATTGTTAAAATAATTTAAGTTAATGATAATCAAAGTAAAATGTATGCTGTTAAAATGATTTAAATTTACTTCATTTTAACAGCATACATTATCTTAAGATAATCACAGTAAAATGTATGCTGTTAAAGTAATTTATGTTAGGAATAATATGCACTTATATTGGTTAAGGTAGTATTTTAATGTATAAAAAGTGGTATAGTGAAAAACTTTATGATAAGTTAAATACAAGGTTTTTTATAAAAATTTTTTATGAATACAAAAAAATAAATAGCTAATATAGTTATAAATATAATAAAAATCAATTGAATACAACATTTTCATGTTTTTTATTATCATGTGAATAATCTTTATTCTCATGTTGATATGTTTTTTTTTAAATTTTGAAACGGAAATATTTTTATATAGTTACCATAATTACTTTCTACAATCAAAACTAAAATAATAGTTTTTTCCATTGCTCCTTAATTTTTCCATTTTTTACTGATTTCGGTTAAAAACGATGTTTATTTGGAGTAGGTTGAATGCCCTTGCAATTTTTGTTTTAGATTTCAAAATTTAACTTTCTTGAAATATATGTGACAAATATAGTAACACATATATTTTAACTGCAGTTTAAAATATGTGTGCTACTAAAATATAGTTGATAAAACTGTTGAGCCTCCTAACCTAATTCATCAAAAAATTGTCATTTTAATTTTTAGTAGACAAATTATAGATTGTAATCATAAGAAAATATTGGTAAATTTTTATTAGCTAGCAGGTACAAAAAGATAGAAAATGAAGGAGACATAGAGAGCAAGAGTGTGATAAAGTGTTAACACTTTATCATATAAATGTGATATAAGAAAACTGTACAGATCATATGCTCAATGAGTATGTATGGCAGTGAAACGTTGGCTATAAAGTTTGATAACATGCAGCCTCTAAAAAGAATCTACAGAATTATAATTAGGTAGACTCGTGATATTAGGCTGAAAATCAAGTTGAAAGCTTAGGTAATGGCTGAGAATGCACATTTTTATATAAGAAACATATTTTTGGTTTTTGTACTTAAATCCTGTACAAAATTCTGTTTTTAAATTTAATCTGATTTTAATGTAATTGGTTGGATTGATTCTAATTGATGTGTATTCTCTCTTTTATTTAATTTAACATTTTGTATTCATAGATGCAATATCTTCAAAGCAAAAACTTCCATTTAATTTTGGGCTTTCAGATCAATCAAGTTTAACTAATGGAATAGAGGTAATTGAAGATTTAAGTAAATAACTTGAATATTATATATATATATATATATATATATATATATATATATATATATATATATATATATATATATATATATATATATATATATATATATATATATATATTAGGGTATCCAAAAATATATCATAAATCAAATTTTAATGTGCGGAATATTTGATATAAAGAAAATAAGGAAAAACAAAACAAAAATTAAGTCTTTAGCTCAAGGGGAGCCTTCACTAGGGGAAGCTTATTTAGGTTATTTTTGGTTTATTTTGGGGTTATTTAGGTGAGTTTACTTTTATATAATAATTTATAATAAAAAAATTTTGATTTAAAATTGATTTTTATCCAAGTCAATTTTTATAAACCTGGCTAACAATAATAAAAAATAATGCGTGTTTTATAAACAATAAAAACTAATGATGCGTTAATTTAACTTAAGTCATTATATAATTAAAGTAGAAATCAAGTTTAAAAGTTGTTTTCAACCAAGAAATTTATCTAAAACACAGGTTTGAACTTGTATATAAAATTTATTTACCAGTTTCACTATTTTTTCATTATTAGTTGTATACTATGTATTCTATTATATTTGGGAGTACTTTTTGATGAAAATTTGTCATGGATAAACCATATTGGTCTTTTTGAAACGAAGGTGTCTTCTGTAATAGGTGTTTTATATAAGTCAAGACCTTTTCTTGAGAGTAAATCTTGTAATTTGCTTTACTTTTATTTTGCTCATA
This sequence comes from Hydra vulgaris, assembly GCF_022113875.1. Taxonomy (NCBI): domain Eukaryota; kingdom Metazoa; phylum Cnidaria; class Hydrozoa; order Anthoathecata; family Hydridae; genus Hydra; species Hydra vulgaris. Next base: position 38,352,277 of record NC_061157.1, read on the forward strand.
GTTTGCTTTTTTACGCAAATATTGTATGGGCCAGCACCCATAAAACCAAATTGCTAAAATTGCAATGTCTGCAAAACCATGCATACAAAGCAGTTAATTATTTAAATAAGTTAGTAAACTCGACCCCAGTGATGAAAAGCATGATGGTTTTAGATATTGAGAAACTTAACATATTAATTTTTAAAAAATATTTTTATGTATAAGTATAAAAATCTACTACCAAGATTTCAAAATTTTCAGATTTCTTGATATCATTTTATGAAAAATATAATCTGCATTCAAATACCAGAAACAACTATCAACTAGGGAAAATTAAGTCACAGCAAGTTTTCTAATTATAAACTGTGGTCTATCAATAAGGAATCATTTTCTAAAAAGCATTTTATTGTTTAAACGACTAACTAAAATGCATCTCCTTAATTCCTGACATATATTATATTTGTTTTTAAATTTAAAAAAAATATTTTTCTTTTTTTCCTTCTTATTTGTTTTAATATTTTTTGTTTTCAATTTTTTACATTAAAAAAAAAATTTATTTAATTTTTATTTTACTTTAAAAATTAAATTTTTTTTATTTTAATGAGTGACTAAAGGTGGTCTATGAAAATTTTGTGATGATACACACATCATCCTTACCTTCTTTGAGTCCCTGACTGATTATAACAGTATATAAACATATACTACCCTTGGAATTAGGGTCAGCATTCGGCAATGCCGATCTTAAAGTGTTTGAGGTCAGCAAATAATTGTTGATCTTGTTTCTATGTTTTAAGGTGAGACCTTTGTATCAAATTTTTTTTTGCCGACCTCTAAAAGATTGAGGTCGGCAAATTATCGCCGAACCCATTTTTCCTAGGGTTTTACATATATATATATATATATATATATATATATATATATATATATATATATATATATATATATATATATATATATATATATATATATATATATATATATATATATATATATATACTTATATATATATTTATATATATATATATATTTATATATACATATTTATATATATATATATATATATATAATGTATATATGTATATATAAACGTCTAATGTAGAATTTTTAAATGAAATAAATTGATTTTAGAAAATGTCTCTAGACATAAATTGTCAAGCTAATTCAATGAGAACAGGTATTGATGATGCTCTGACACAACATCCAGGAACACTGGTAAAAATAAAGATGCTGTAAGCATTATTATTTTCTATGCCCTTAAAAGACCGGTTCTTTGGTTAATGTGCAAACATCACATTTATGAAAGGCACATGGCTCATGTGATTAAAGAAATTTTTGATCCAACAAGTGTTCCCAGAAAAAAACTTCATGTAAATCTCCAAAAACTATCGCTGCAGATTTACGAAGATGTAAATAAACTTGAGAGAATTGTACAGTTTTACTGGGCTCAAGATGCTTTCAAACATCAGAGCCGACCTAACTGCCAACCTGAATGTTTTTGAGGTCGGCAAAAAATTGTTGTCTTTGTTTCTATGTTTTATTTTATGAAGCATACAGCTTTTTTTTTAATTTCTAATAAACAATGAATTATATGTAAGTCATAAATAAAGATTTTTGTATTAATTAAATGAATTTAACCTCTGAAATGTAAAAAAATTGTATAATAAATGTAAAGCAAATTTCATTAGGTATAATATAGTAAAAACTCACAATTAAAACTCACATTCTATTGTGCAAAAAACTCTAAAATTTATAAAATGACTTTCTAAAATAAAACTACAGTTAGCCTATAC
>NC_061157.1:38355045-38412545 GCF_022113875.1 Hydra vulgaris
AGCATTAGTATGCACATTGATTAACTTATGTAATTGAGGCACTGTAGAGCAAATGTATCCATTGTGTGTAAACCTCTTTACTTAATTGGCTTTGAAGACAAAGTCATAAAAATTGTTAAGGCAACTAATTAAAGTTAAATGTTTTTTAATAACAAAAAAAAAAATGCAATTTTTTTGATTTGAATTTTTTTTTTTTTTTAATTTAGAATGCTTATTTCAATTTTTTATTATTTTATACTGTTTTTATTATTGAATTTTTTTTTATTTTGATAAATTTGTATATAAATTTGCATCAAATTTAATGCAGTTTAACTGAAAAAGTTTTCTTCAGGTTGAAGGCAGAAGTAATGATTTTATGGCAATGTTTGCTTCCAAATACAAAAATATTCACACAAGTTTTAGTGATAATATACAGATTGAAGACAATGGGTTTGATTTTATCTTTGTATAACTAAAACATTAAACTGACTTGAGCTACTTAAAACTTTGATTTTTTTAAGATTTTAACAGTCTTTTACAAATTTTAGTCAAGTTTTAGTTGTTTAAACAATCCCTGTCCCTTATCAGAACAAAAATACATTACATATTTTTGACTTCATTTGAATTCTATTGATCAGCTTAAGTTTTAACATAATATTAATTTTGCCATGCCATGTTTAGATTAGGTAAGACATAGTATTTGTGAGTTAGGTACCAATTTAGGGTTATTTTTGTTACTTATTTCAAATTACTGTGGTTATTTTTTGGAACATTCTTGTTTGACTTTAGTATCTACCTTAACATCTTTTGAAGTTTTTTAAAAGTTGAGCACCAAAAATTCTTACTTCTGTCCTGACATAAATGGTAAACTTATTCTGTACTGAAACATTTTATAACTTATATAACAGTTTAAATAGAATATAGCTTTATCTAGCAATACATTTATTTATATGGACTGATTCTTAGAAATATTGATTGCATTTTTAAAACCAATTTTTTTTTTATTATTTTTTTATACTTAATCACAATTTTTAAGGGAAAATAACAAATATAGTTATCAAAAGTTTTAATTTTTTAAATGAAATTAGTAAGTTAAAAGGTATAAAGTAATTAATTTTTTTCTTTAATTTTTCTTTTATGTAAATTTTTCCAAACTTTTTTATGTTTATACTTAATTCAATGAGGAAAAAAAATAATCAGAAGATTAGTAAATGACCAAGGTTGACAGTTGAACATGGCTGGGTTTGATAAAAAATTGCTGGGGCCGGGTTTGCAACAGAATTGCAATAGAATTGCATAAACATTGGTACATCCTAAAGTATATTTATTAATTTGAAATTTATGTTACATTTATATATATATATATATATATATATATATATATATATATATATATATATATATATATATATATATATATATATATATATATATATATAGTATATATATATAAATGTATATATATATATATATATATATATATATATATATATATATATATATATATATATATATATATATATATATATATATATATATATATATATATATATATACATTTATATTTATATAAATCAGGGCTCAAAATAAGCATATAACAAATTGCAATTGCTTTTCACAACTTCGCAATTAGTTTTTTCCCTAAAAAAAATATATATATTTTTTTTTAATAATTTAGCAATTTTTTTAGTGATTCTTAATAGTAATGTTTTTATCAAAGTTTTTTTATTAGGGTTAACAAAGTACGTCACACTAAATTTATCTTTTGAATAGAAGCATGATTGCTCTTTCACGCCAAGATTTTCTTTCAACATAAAGCATTCCATGCCAAATGGGCCAAAATTTTAGGATTTCAACATGGAATCCTCAGATTTTGATAAAGCTGGGTTTCTTATTATTAATGAAAAAAATGGGTTTCTTATTATTAATGAGAAAAGCAATACCTGAATATTTCAGCATAAATTCTTTTGTGGTTCATGAAATATGTTCATTTTTAATTTCTGATTTTTCCAAAAATAAAAACTTCAGTAGCAAAAACATGCTTTATATTTTAAAAATAAAATTTCTGAAAACCTTCTAGTTTTTTTTATTGTATACAATTTTAGACTTATTTTAACAAAACTTTGACATTGAATTCTCTAATGTCGCATTTTTTCCATAATGGATACCTAAAAAACCTTAATAAATGTTTGCAAATATAAAAAGTTGATTTTTGAGTCAATATACTGAACCTACAGTTTAAGAAGTGAAAAAACATTTTTTAGTTTCTATATATGGTATGCTTCCAAATTTTATGAAATTTACTGATAAGATACAATTCATATAAAAATTATCTACTTCTAAAAAGGGCTGTGCCTGAATTTTGAATAAAAAATGTGCCTCCACTTCAAACCACCAGTAACCTAGGATCAACACTGGCTTTAATAAGATTTTTATTTTCTTCTAGTTTAATAGACTTTATTACAGTGACTTCAGACAAAAAAATTAGGAGGTACTTATGGCGAAGTTACAAAATCAGAACAATGAAAAATTGCCCAAAATCTATTAAAAACAATAAAAATAAAGTTATTGTTGTAATTTTGTTTGTATTATATATTGTAATACAAAGTATGTATGAATTTAAAAGTATTTCATAATCAGTACTAGAAATAAATCTTTAATTAAGCCTGAATCAAACCCAGTTTTTAAATACCCTAGCTCTTTTCTGCGACCTCCCCCATTCATTTACTTTTTAACATGCACATTTTCTCCCAAAACTTAGAAAAAGATTGTAATTGAACACTTTTCTATACATGATGTGTCTGGTTTTATGTCTGATGTATGAAGTGCCTTTATGTCTAAACACACCACTAAAAATACACTTATAAAAACTGAAATTTAGTTTTTAATGTTTTCATATAAAACTTATAAGTAGCCTGCTAGGTAAAAATGGAAAGAAAGACTATTAGTCTAATTTAACTTATATTTAATATCATGACTATAATTATTATAACATTTTTCCAATACATTACCTATTCCACCTCTCCCCATTAATTTGACTTATTTAATTATCAATATCAAATTTAGATTACAATTTATATGCCAAGTTATAAAAGTTATTTAACTTGTAAACACAATGCACAAGTTGATTATGTAATAAAGAACATTATTATGTAATAAACAAACAATATAAACATTGAATCTCTTGAAAATAGTTTTGCTAAAAAACTAGATTTAAATCAAATAAATCAAATTTATAATATTTTTGCTACGTTGTTATTTAACTGTCTTACTTATGCTATTATATAATGAAATAATTTATTTTTTTCTTGAGCTGATAATTCATACCATTTACCAGTTGTTGATTGAACTTTTAAAGATGAAATTTTGCATAAAACGTGCATTATTGGAACCCAGAAAATATCTTCTTTATGTGGCCAAGTAAAAGTGTTTAAGGAAATAGACTGCGTCATGAACTTGATAAGAACGTCTTGATTTTCTTCAGATATTTCCACAATATTGCCTAACAACTATTTTACATCATAAAAACATGCTACATTAATTCCTGTTAAAAAAGAAGCAACTAGAATTATATGCTGCATTTTTAGGAACATTTACATTATTATATATAGATATTGTCAAATGACACCCATGTCATCTGTAAAGTAGATAATGATTATGGTATAAAACAATGGTGCCTTCTTTTTGAATTTCCTGGAATTGATGAACAAGTAGCATAACGTTCTTCTAATTTAAACTCTATGTAATGTAATACAATTGCATCATTTGAAATCTATTGAAAATGCATTCATTTGATATTTTGTCTACACCAATCAAAAATTTTCTCAGTTGAATTGATAGGATCTGTAAGTGATTGTAAACTGGCCTTATTTACAAGTCTTTTGAGAGTGCCCCTAACGCCATCATACGCACTCTTTCCATGTGATGTATCAAAAAAATGCCATTCTGCAGATACTTTATAATCTAGTTCATGGTGACATAAGAACTGCATTTTAAATTAAAAATTGTAATCTTCAGCAAAGTCTAGTAATGCTAAATTTAATACGTTACCAAGTATGATAACTTGGTAATGTTATTTTTAGATGCTGCAAATATGTTGCTTAAATTTTGGCTTTATAATAGTGGTCTCTTAATTAGTCTATTTGATGACAAGCTTTTTCAATAAAATCATACACTGGAAGGATTACTGGAACTATATCATGTTTTTTGTTGGCTTTTTGCCACTCATTAAAATTGATATCTTCCATGCTGTGTCTATCAAACAAAGCAGTAAGATACTCTTTAAGTGTGTTGATATATAGGCAGTTATTGTAACTGTGCAGCATGCTGTTTCAATTTGTTAAGTCACATACAACTTATGTCAAGAAGTCTTTATAGTCTGAAATATCTGGTATTTGTAATGCTAAAAGTTTTGCTTTCTGGTGGTACTCACAAACACATACTTAATGGAGACCTGAAACACCTCCAATAGGGATACACTACTTTGGTCTAAGTTTTTTAGCTAAATTCATTTAAATAATTTAATGTTTATATTGATTGTTTATTACATGATAATGATCTTTATTACATAATCAACTTGAGCATTGTGTTGACAAGTTAAATAACTCCTATAACTTGGTATATAAGTTGTAATCTAAATTTGAAAATGTTAATCAAATAAGTCAAATTAATGGGGAGAGGTGGAATAGTGAACTTCTAAATTGTATACAATAAAAAAAATTAGAAAGTTTTCTGAAATTTTGTTTTTAAGAGCTTCAAAGTATGAACAAAACATGTTTTTGCTATTGAAGTTTTTATTTTTGGAAAAATCAGAAATTTCAAATGACTATATTTCATAAACCACAAAAGATTTTATGCTGAAATTTTCAGGAATTTCTTTTCTTATTAATAATAAAAAACCCACTAAGTTTCATCAAAATCTGAGGGGGTCCATGTTGGACCCTGGTCCATTTGGCATGAAATGACTCATTAGTCATTATATTATATTACTTTGGTCATTATCACATTTGCTATGCCACTGGTTAATTAAGTTTAAAATATATTTTTCAATTAATTAAAAAAGGTTTTTTCAATTAACAAAAAAATACTACTTTGCTTTAAATGAGCTTTGTATGCTTATTGGCAATTCCTGCACGTATTGTTGACCATATTAGAACAGCAAGATCCACACAACCAATCACCACAGGATTCGCAATGCATCCATAATTGTTGTTGAGCTGTAATTTTAATTAGCTCTAAGAATCATCAGTTAATTTTAAAATTATGAACAAATTTTTTATTCAAATAAAATACCATGGTGTGTATCCATTTTAAAAATGTCAAATTTTACTGGTAAATTTTCAGGTAAAATTACCAGTAAATTTTACATTCACAAAACTTATCTACATTTGACAATATTACTGCTAATTGTCTCCTTTGTTGTTTATCTGTAAATGACCAAAGTTAGAGTATTTCAAAATTTCACTAATTTTTTTATAAAAAAAAGTAATTAATTTTCAAAAATGAATATTTTTTTTTGTAAATATAATTAATTTGATATAAATAATATATAAACAAAATTAATATAATTAAATTCTTAATAATACTAAGATTAAAATTATCATTTATTTTTATAATTTGCTTGTTTTAGATTTTAGTAGTTATCATTTTTTCAAATTGTTATTTTGCTAAAGAATTATTTCAGCAGGTTGCATATAAAGATTATTATTTTTTTTTATAAATTCATATTTATAAACTAAGTACAAATATTATTAGAGAAAAAAAAGTTTGTAAAATTTGAGTTTTGCATGCTTTTTTATATCTTTTCGTAAATGACCAAAGTTACATTGCAAAGTTGCCTAAGTTTGTGATCAAACTTAGGCAATTTTGCAGTATATTAAAATATATATCAAATTTATTTTTATTTAAAAATGCAATGTTCATAGAAACCAGTAAGTTTTTAGCTTCAAAAAATTAAAATAAAAAAGTTATTTTTCTTCTGTTCAAGAAAATTTTTTTCCAAAAAAATAATTTAAGCATATACTTAAACTTAGCGAAATATTAATCAATTTATTGACCAGATTTTGTTTTCATTTTTTGTTACAAAAAAATTTAAACGAAAAAATTGAAAGAAGAAGTTGAATGAAAATATTAACTTAAAAACCATTTGAATAAAAAAATTATTTATTCTTAAATTTTTAATAGAACTTTTATTATTTTAAGATTTTTAATAGTAATAGCAATAAATTATAAAAACATGGTATCTAATCTAAAAGCAAAAAAACTAATGTTTTTTTGCTTTGACCTTACTTGTTTGTTCTATGAATATGCATGCTTATGCATTTTTTTTTTTTAATTAAAGATTTCTATTTATCTAATTCATTTTATTTTAAATGCGTTTTGTTATTGTTATAAAAACCTAACTTTATAAAACAGCAACACGAACATTCTCACAAAGTTGTTTTATATTAACACAAGTTAAACTTTGCAGTTTGTTTCATCATTATTTTACAATAACAATTCAATACAATTAAATAGTAATATTGTATTAAAAGTAATATCGTAATAACATCATCAGTATGCAATTAAAATAGTTTGACTTCTCAATTGGAAATCACTAATCTTGACATATCTTCAACAAAAGTAACACAATGTATTAATAGTAATGTACAAATTAATAATTCAAATTACCTTTATTTATTATAATTCAATTCATATTTTTTATAATTAATATTATAATTCTTTATTTATTATAATTCAAATTACCTTTATGTTTTATATTTATTGACACAGACATTTTAAAATCAATTATTATTTTAATTGGACATTGTCCACAATGCCATAATAATTCAATTTGAAATCTCAACTGATTTATCAAAAAAGAAAGGATTGGCTATTTTTTTTTAATTTTTTGTATAACATCTTCTTCCAATTGAAATAAAGACATAAATGCCAGGGATACACTATGAGTGTTTACATTCAAAGTCTAGGAAACGAAATGTCTGATTTATAGAAATTATAACACTTACTAGTAATGTAGTAGTTTTGTAACTATTTACATCATACTCATACATGGTGCTTACAACTTACATCATCATAGTTACATGATGTGTGACAGTGTGATATATAGATTATAGTATGTGTATATAATTTTGTAATAAATATTAATATTGCACAGCAACTTGCACTTACCTGCTATTGGTTGGCTATGTTCGAGCACCATACTTGGTTAAGTGCTTAGGTCCCCTGAATATGTTAATTTCTTGTCTTGTTAGAGTCATACCACACATATATCTAATCATCATCTTTTCCTTTGGTAAATACTACATAATATAATTAGTAAGTAACTGAGGCTCTGGCCCTGGCTGAAAATGAGACTTTTTGCAAACCTAGCAAAATTATAAGATTTAGCAGGTGTTGATACCCGGAACTAGAAAAAGTTTTTTTAGTACTTTGTATATTATAATTTATAAATACTAGTATATATTTATATATTTTTAAACTCTAATTTTACTTCCAACACGATTTAAAGCAACCACTATTAACTTCTGAGTTATTTTAAAAAGAGAATAAGTTAAAATAATAGGAAACGGTTAATTGAAGACTTAAAAAGTTGTAGGTTGTATAAAGAATGAAAACATGAAGATGGTTAAGAGTTATAAGGTTTTTTTAATGTGCAAGGAAAAAACTGGATTAATAAAATTTTTCATAGCATGAAGGGACAGATACAGTAAAAGGATGCAACTTGTTGAATAAGAAGGCAAATAAGAATGAGTTTTGGTTAATTGTAATAGAGATAGCACATTTAAGCATTCACCATAATATTATTTGTAGAAAAAAGAAAAAAATGCAATCTTACAACAATGGGAGAGTGGCTTAAGAATGGCAGATAAAGTCAATTACATTTACAATGAGCTTTGACTGAGGGTTGTTATTTATCAATATAAGAATGCCAACATTATTGCAATATTTTTTTGCAGTATTTAAATGAGTATTTTTTTGTCTAACAAAAATTGTAAATTTTAAGTCCAGAATTTAAATCCATAAGCCACTGTTAGGTTGTTACAAAATAGAGATCAGAATAAAAATCGACTGCTTGTTCATTTTTCATAAAGAATGATATAAAGAATGATATAAATAAGAAACAATACAGAAGCAAAGATAAAATCTTGTGCTACCCTTTTTAAGTTGTGTGAAATAAAGAGGAGTCTTGACCTTTAAGAATAACATTATTTCTGCAGTTAGAAATAAATAAGTTAATCTCAAAATCTTTATATAAAAAAAAACTAACAACAGAATGAAGACTATTCGTAGGATAGTTAGTGAGGTCAAAGTGTTTTTTAGGGTTTTGTAAAATTGGAACCACTTATCTAGCACTTTTTAAAAATTTAGCAAAAATTAAAGAGAGTTTTAGAGAACACTTTTTTAAGACAATGATGTAAATCTCGTCTGGCGCACAAACTGTAGATGGTTTTAATTAAGAATTAACTTTAGCATTGGAAGCCAGAGTGATTTTGATGTTTATAAATGGATTAATCTGTTTAATTGGCAGTAAGAGTATGGCCATTATATTCAAGAGTCAAATTAGAGTAAGATTTCTTTGCAAATAACTCTGCTTTATTCTGGGGAGAAGTGAAAAAATTAGACCCATGAATTAGAGATTGAATGCTAGACTTACTTTAGTTAATGATACTGATGAAGACTAACCAAAAGTCCCTGAATCTAACATCTGAGATAAGATACAAGATTTAGTATACTGAGAATAACAAAGCTTAACATCAGACAGGACCTTTTTACATTTGCTTCTTGAAATAGTAAAAGGACATTTGTTCTTAAGAGAGATGTTCTTGTAAAAAAAGATGTAAAAAATGATTTAAGTTTAATAAAGCAACTGCTCAAGATGGTGAAATGTGATGCCTGGTATATCAGCATGGTGAAAAATGTTGAGTAGAATGAGGAGTGACTTATAATCAAAGAGAAGGAATAAAAGCTTTCAAACTTTTATTCCAGAAGGGTTAAAAGCTTCCAAGATGCTCTTTATGCGTACATATTATGGATATAAACATGCGTTTATATCCATAATATGTATGTTTGCTATTTATTTAGATGCTGGCATAAAATATTATTACATATTTATATAAACTTTAGTATTTATATTTTGTGGTATTTATCGAAAGAGAAGATGATCAGATGATGATCATGATCATTATGATGATGGTAATTATGATTATGATGGTCATGTTCATCATAATGATGTTTATACATGCACATACATAAAAAATATGAAAATAAATTTGAAAAAAAAAAACTTTAGGGTGTATAAATGTTTATGCAGCCCTGGTCAAAAACCCAGCCCCTGCCCTGGCCACGGTCAAATATCAGCCCCGGTCATTTACTACATATAATTACTCTATATAATAAAAATATTTATAAAATATATATTTCTATATTATATAAATATTTAAAAATGTTGTGCATAATTTAAATGCATAATTAAAAATATTGTGCACAAATGTGTCTCCTACTTAACCTCTGCGAATTAAATATTTTCATTTTTTTTTACAAGAACTCTTGAGAAAAAAATGCCTTTTTATTATTGCAAAAAGTCAATCTGAAAAAGTCCTAGAACCTCTGATTATCTTAGATGTTAGACTCTAAAAATTTTTGGAAAATGTTTAATTGTGTCATCAACTAAAGTACGTTTAACATTCAATCTCTAATTTTAACTTAAAAAAAAACGAGCTATCATTTCAAGTTTGATCTACCAAACTCATTCTTGCTTGGTTTGTCATTCTGCAAAATTGCATCTTTTTACTAAATCTGTCTTAAAAATACTAAATTTTCATCTATTTTTTTTTCTCACAAATCAATAAAATCTCAAATCTCTTACCCATCTTCATATATTCTTAACTTATACAACCTCAAATTTTTAAGTTTTTTGTTTCCTTGCTCTTCAACGCTATCCTTTGTTTTCTAGTAACTCATAACTTAATAATGGTTGTTTTACAACATTTTTGGAAATAAATTAGTTTATAATTTTTTTGCTATTAATCCTCGCTTAATCTTATAAATTTGCCAGGGCCAGGTTTGTAAAAAGCCAGGGCTGGAGCCCCAGTCACTTACTACAGAGAATAATTTTTTAAAAGTAAAAATACTCTGAAAATAACTTATGTTCACTATTAGATTCCACGTGAAAGTAATTTATTATTATATACAGTAGAATCTTCTTAATTTGGACTTTAAATTGTATTAGTCTGACTTTTGCTAAGTATTTGGCTTTTAAACACAAGACACCAAAATGTTGCTTTTTCTGAAGCCATTTTCAAAGTTAATGTTATGAACATTGCAAAAAAATTTGGGTGTGACATTTTTAAAGCATCTAATGGGTTTCATTTTTCATATTTAAATATATGGAAAAATGAAGCATGTTAATATTTTGTTCAGAGCAATTTCAGGTATTTTATCATTTTATTGTAAATTGATATTTAAATAATAATGGAGAGTTAAAATATCTTAAAATGTCTATAAAATTATTTGTCAAAGAAATAAAAATATGCATGGAACTCTCATTTTTATTCTGTCACCCAAATTTAAATATTCATCAATCAATCAATAAATTTTGTTTTTATGTTTAACGTTAAACTGAAATGCAAGAGTAAAAAATTCTCTATACAAAGCAATTACATTATGCTGCATGAGAGCTAATAAAACCCTTAAACATAAAATCCCTTAAACATAAAATCCCTTAAACATAAAATCCCTTAAATACAACATACTGAGAACCTCACTTTATTGGAATATTTTAAGTCAGACAATATATTCATTTCTCTTAAGGGTCCAAGTATTCTACTATATTCAAATTTTTATTTTGTATGTAAAAAATATTGTGGATAAATTTAGAATAAAATTTGTTTATAAAATTCAAATTTTATTAAAAAATTTCATGCTACTTTAAAATAGTAACCATTAGGGTTGAAAATTTCCCAAAAATTTTTAACTCTGGAAATTTTCTGGAAATTTTGGACATTTTCAAAAAATGATAAATTATTTTATAATTAATGGGTAAAATGTTATGTTTTATTTAGGCAGTTGTTATTGACAATTTTATGGTAAAATATTGAGATTATAAAAATTTTAGAACACTTCAGAAAACTTTTGTGTTTTTTTAAATTAGAATTATAGGTAGCAAATTTGTTTTCAAAATATTCTAAAATTGTTTGATCATTTGCTAAGCATATTGATGTTCATTGACTAAAAGGGATGGGGTATTTTTTAATATCTATTAAATTGGCCTACAAGTAACTAAAATCTGGAAAATTATATATAAAAAGACTTGATTGAACAGCGTTTTAGAGTTTTTTTATAAAAATTTTATTTAAAAATTTACTTAGCAATAAAAATGATTTCGAGGTCATAAATTCATGCTCAAAAGACAAACTCAGAAAACATCTTTTTGTTGTTTTACAAAAGTAATGTAAGTAAAAGTAAAATATAATAACTTCAGCATTTTATTGCTTTTTTAAAAAAAAAAAAGATTGATGCGTGATTCTTTAATTGATAAACTTAATTACAAAAATTTGACTAAAAGATGTGTACTTTTTGCTTGTGGGTCTTTATTATTTTATTTATTTATTTACAAGTTTAATATTAATTTTATGGTTTTTTAGTTTGAAATTACAAAAATTAAAGTTCCTATTTCCTTTTTTTTTCCTCTAAAAATTAATTAGATAAACCTAAATTAACAATCATTAGTAATTTAACCCTAGGAAATATTCATTTAATATGTTTTATTATATTTTATTTATGATATATACTAGAATGCAATGCAAGATTCAAAAAAATAAAAGTAATAATCTAAAAATTCTGAAGAACAACTGCATAAAGCAATTACAGGTATATAAATACCGGTGAAAAAATTTTATATGTAAAAAAAATGTTTAATGTTCATAACAGTACTTTATGTGGTATTATCTGGTAAAAACCAACCCATATAATAAAACTCTTACTTAATTTCATATTTTAGAGAAGCAATAAAAAATAAATTAATGCAGTGCGCTAGTATAGGTTTTCCAATAACCAAAAAAACTATTGAAACAGTAAAAAACACCATTTAAAAATAATAAGCCTAGTAAAACTAGTTTCTTAAAAACTAGGAGCTTATAATATGTGGCATCCGAGGAAAAAATTTTCTATAGAATTTTTATAAACTTTTGTAACATATGGCCTATAGAAATTGTATAAAATTAACAATTCTATAGAATTTCTATAGGAAATATAATTCTGTAGAAATTCTATAGAACTTCTATAGAATTTTTATAGAATTTCTATAGAATCTTTGTTAATTCCTATAGAAAGTTATATAGAACTTTTTTTTCTATAGAAAAAAACGTTTCATAGCAGTTTCTATAGAAATTAATAGACATTCTATAAAAATTCTATTGAAGTTCTATAGAGTTCTATAGAATTTGTATAAGCTATATGTTTCAAAAGTTTATAAAAATTCCATAGAACATTTTTTCCTGGGATTAGAGACATGTTTCTGAAGAATGTAGCAACAGCGATAAAAAAAATGTTACAATTCTTTTTTGTGTAAATGCAATGGTGAATTTGCTCCATCTTTAACATTGTATAAATATATTCAAATGCTAATGAATATTGCTACTGCTGCACCACCAGTTTTGAGTCTTGGTGAAAATTCTTAGAAAAAATGAAAATAAAAAATGGGGTGGAAAAGTTAAATTCAGAGAAATATTTAATTTTTGAAAAAAAAAATGAATTTACCAATAACCCACAACAAATCAGTAATTTCATAGAAGCCAACAATAATATCAAAAAACAAAGAAAATGTTTTCTTATCTAAATGGAGGATTTAAACCTTTAATGACTTATGCCAAACCCTTAAGGGAAAATTGTACCTAATCATGGTGCTACTAATACTTATGCTTCAGCATTTTTTTTTAAACTAATTTTTTTTTGGCTATCCTGCAGATTATTTGTTAGATGCGCCTCAGTCAAAAACTTGATAACTGTTGGCTTGAATACAACCTATTTTTGTCTCATTTGTGACCCACTGTTGAACAAGTCCTCTGACAAAATCTTTAAGAATTTAACAAACTTTTTTTTTCTACTATATATGTTATATATTTCTGCCATATGTTGCTGTTATATACTTTGTTATACATGCTATTTATTTCTGTCATATATGTTATATATTTCTGTTATATATGTTATATATTTTGTTATATATACTATATATTTCTGTTATATATGATATATATTTCTGTTATGTATGTTATGTATTTCTGTTATATATATTATAAATTCTGTTTTATATATTTAACTACTTTACATTATCTATATAACTTATAATATCTTATAGCTTTAAATAATTACTTTTTACAGTTGCAGTTAATGTTCCCTCAATGTGTAGTATTTTTTACAGTTGCAGTGAAGTTAATGTTCTTTTGATGTGTAATATTATTAACAGTTGTAGTAAAGTGTAGTACTTTTTATAATTTACGTTTTGCAATGGTTCTAATACAGTATATTTAAACCATTGCAAAAAAAGTTTAGTAATCATTGAAATATTTTTTTTACATCATCTACGCTATTTAAATTGATATTATAAGTATATTTTCAAGTCCACATTTACCTCAAGTTGCCCCTTTTGAAACAAAATATTTTTTATTAATCAAGTGTTATTTTATTTTTTTAAATATTTTATTTCTGAAAGATTACATTTTTTTTCGAAATCATTTCCAGTATGTTGTATAGGGTATTTTTTATTTTGTATTAAGCTGGGAGTTACTAGAAAACAAGGAATAGAGTTAAAGAGCAAGTAAATGGTTGCCAGAAAGTTTGTAGGTTGTATGAGTCAGGAAAACATTAAGATGGGAGAGAGTTTTAAAAGGTTAAAGTGCAGAGAAAAAAACTACTTGAATAAAAGTTTTAAAACATCAACTCAAGCAAAAATGTGTTTTAGTTGATGTAACTAAAGATGATAGCTCCTTTGAGCAGCAAACAATGATAGTATTTGCAGAAAAGAGAAAGAGATGCAACTCTATGACAATAGGAGAGAGACTCATATTTGGCAGATAGAGCATGTCCAACAGCATTTACAATGCGTTTTTGGACGTTGTCTAGAAAAGAAAGAGCATAATTAGAAGAACCAGCCCTAATATGAAAACATTATTTGAACAAATATGAGGTTTAAAGTGGAACAAATATGAGGTAGAAAGTAGAATCAGGAATAAGAAAATGGAAAGCACAATAAAGTCAAGCACACTTAGCAGATGCTAATTTAGAAATCAATTGTATATATGATTTCCATGAGAGGTTAGTAGTGAAAGATATAAATAGACATGGCAACCTACAAATAGAAAAAAATTGGGAACTGGAGGGGTAAGAATGTTCTTCAGAGTTTTTATAATAGAAAAAAAAAAACAGTTGTCATTTTTCATATGGCAGGAAAACAAGATTCAGTTAAGCACTTTTTTAATAGTTTAGAGATAATTGAAAAACGAGTATGTGGTCCGGACATCAGGAATGATGTCTGGACCACATACTTAATCATACATAATCATGATTTATCAACAATCATTTTTACAGATTGGTAAATATACAGTATTATTCACAATTTACACTGTTTGCTCTATTATTTGTAACTTTTATAAAAAAATTAAGAAACTGAAATTGCTTATGTGTAGTGTGTGTGGTGTTTAAAAGATTATCAGTTTATTCAGTTAATATATAGAATTATAAATGTGGCACATAGGATAGTATAGCATATTATAGAATAAAGCATAGCCAATGTCAGCAATATAATTAATTTCTAAATTTTATTTAAAATATAAATGTTGAAGTTTTTTTTTTTACTCTGGTATTTCGTTAACCTGGAGTAGATTTTTAATAAAATCTGATGTGTGTTCAAACTCGAGTCCACTAGCCTAGGTGATGTGATGCTGAAGTAGTTTGAAATTATTTTGAATCTAGAAGAGTACAGTGTTTTTTGCAAGCTTTTCTCTTTTTTTCAGAACCATCATCACCTAGTAAAACTGTATCTGTTGTGCCAAGTCCTCAAAACAACTCCTTTCTCAGCTTCCAAAAAAAGCCACAGACTCGTCAAGCTACCGAGTTGTTTGGGATTGGCCCTGCAATATGCGCAGATGATGGAACAATCACAGGTATTAGGCTGCCAACTTGCTTACAAGTTTTAAGAAGCATGACTGTTTACTGCTACATTGCATGTACCACTGCAATGTAGCAGTATCAACTGGTGCACCATCAAGATTTACAACAGCAAAAGTAGTGCTGAAAAATATTGCATCGCTGTATGGAAAAGATAACATACTGATGGTTACAGAAAGAAGAGTATGTGAGAAAATAACCAAACTCTTAGATGATAACAACAAACTTCGTTCAATCAAAAAAAACTGGAAGATATGCAATCCATGTTGGCATCGACATTCCAGCTCTGGCTGCCTAATGTTGAAAGTCTTGTCAAGAATCCAGAAGATCTTGCATTCCTCCAGTCAATGAAAGGGGATAGAGCTGCTAGCTTTGGTGCATTTGATAAGGTACTTGCCCAGAAGATAGTCAGACGCCATGATTGTGATTTTGCAGCAGCATCTGAAGTATACTTGTGATGAAATTGAAATATTAAAACTGCCTGTATCATCAGAAGTTTTGACTGAATCAGAAGACAGCAATGCTGACGAATCAGAAGAGTCTTCCTATGAAGATATGGATTTGGAAGCTCTGAATCAACAGATAAAGCACTATCTAAAAGAAAACCAACAGGAACAATGGCCTTTATACCTCCAAACTTGCCAAGCTGACCAAATCTAGTGTCATTGGCAACAAGACTTGAAATGACACCAGCACAGCAAGCTGCATTCACCCAGGGATTGATATCTGAATCTGGTGGTGGTGTTTCAATGGTTGCTTCTTCTTATGCCACTGCGGATCGTGCTAGGTGCAAAGTCATAGGTGAGATAGTGACAACAATTCAAAACACCTGGCAGCCACCCAATCTCCTCACTCTGCATTGGGATGGAAAAAGTTGACTCCCACTCTCAACAATCCATGTATGAAGAGCATATGACTGGTTGTAGGTGATGCATCACAGCTGAAGCTGCTCAGAGTTCCAACTTATTTCAAGGCAACAGACATGTCAGTCAGAGAAATAATTGCTTAGTTGACGGCGAAGCTGCTAAAGTAGTGGCATTGTATCGATCAAGTTGTGAATATTACATTCGATACAACAAGTTCAAACACTGGCCATCTGACTTCAGCTTGCATTGCCATACAAGATAAGCTACAGCTTGCTCTCCTATAGTCAGGTTGTTGTCATCATGTTGGTAAAGTCCTGCTCTCTCACGTCTTTACTGACTTGAAAATAGAAACATCCAAATCACCAGACTTTTCACAAGGTTGCAAAGCAATTGAGATCTGGTACCACATAATTCAACTCAGATAGTTCCTTTTCAGCCCGCTGATCATGACACACAGTTGCAAGACCTATTGACTAAAATGAAGATTGAGATGATTGATCGTGCTGCTAAAGATGTAGAATTTCTGCGTGATGATTACTATGAGTTTACTGAACTATCACTTGTGTTTTTATCTGCATCTAACGACGATGTGAAATTTTGGAGACCTGGTGCTCTGCATAAGGCTCGATGGATGGCAAAGCTCATCTACAGCCTCAAAATTGCACTCCGTGAGATGCAAATTGAAGAACTGCTAGCAGGAACCATTACCACTGATCATCAAGTAACCAAGGTGCGTTGTTTTGTCACATTTATTACACATGTCTGTGGTGTGTGGTGATTTACATGTAAGAGGACTGTTGATTCACCATGGAATAATCTCCAGCTGTACAAGCGCCTTTTAGAGTATGAAATTGTTGACAAGGATATATCTCAGTCTGCAATTTGAGCACTTAATCTTCATCTTTGGAATCTCACAGCTGAAATGATTCCACTTGCTCTGTTCAGTGAATGTGTTCCAATGTCAGAACAACAAGCTGTGGCAGATGCTTTGCTTAAACTCAGGCCTGTGAATATCCTAGAAGCTCCACTGGATCGCTTTGGCAAAGGCTGGGAAAAGCCACGTTTTCCAAAGTCCCTCAAGTGCTAGACACGACTCTGTGACCTTGCTGGAGTTGATTCAAGGTTCACAATTAATCGGCTTCTGCTGGACACCAGCTTCCTGTCAGTGACCGGAGCAAGTCTGATGCTTAAATTTCCAGTGCCACAAATGTTGCAGCTGTAAATGTTGTTAATGGTTGTGCCAAGAAAGGTGTCAAATTAGCATCAGACTTTGTCAAAACTGCCAGATTCGACAAACACTTTCAAAACGTTCTTCAAGTTGTCGAAAAAGATTGTAAAGATGCTCCAAATCTATGCCAGAAATGCTGCAACAATGAAGTACTGTGATTATATAAGATGAATGGTGCTTAAGTAATGATAAAAAGCATCAAACTATTCAATGAACTAACAGTGCAATTTAGATTCTTTCCAAATTTAGAGCAAGCAATCAGCTATGTAGTTGTTTTAGTCCTGTTAATTAACTTAAAGTTGTAATTTAGGGCTTCTTATATGGCCTTTACAAGGTACACCAAATATCTATGCGCAACATGGCACTGTTAATACTCTGATATTTTACTGCTTTGGATGAAACCAACCTCTCTGAGAGCTACCACAGAGTTTGATAAATCTTACTACCACTTGACTTCAAAACCATTTAACTGAGTTTTAAAACTGTACCCATATTAGGAGATAACAGGAAAAGCCAATCAACCATGATTGCCTCCATCGAGGAGGTACCGGCAATAATCTATAAGTAGAGTCATAAAAATACAACACAGATTTATATCTATGGTCAGCAAATTATTGTGCTTACTCCTAAAGTCTATGCCTATAATACCAGTAACAGGGTGATCAGGATGATCTTGAAGCTGACATGACCTGGAGTAGTTAACAGTTACCTCCTGTAAGCAGTAATTTTAAACATTAATGGGAATTTTTTGGAAATGCATTAGAAAAAACATTACAAATAACTAGAAATTTAAGGAAAGCATAGGTTTTGTAGTTAGAGTAACTACTTGGTTTCTGAGCTCACACTGCATCAGAGAGTTAAACAGAACACAATCATACATAACTTATGAGTGGACAAACACCACACCAGAGATTTAGACAGAACACAAACATATATATTGTAACTTATGAGTCAGTGAACACCACTCTAGAGGTTTAGACAGAACACAAAGATATGTTTTATGGAATAATTTCCAGCAAAAACAATTTTTACTAAATCAAATAACTTTTGCTTAAAAAAATATTCTAAGAACATTTATTGGAATAACAATTTTTGAATTACAAATGGATAACAAATGGATAACAATTTTTGAATAACAAATTTGGTTATAGTTTATTACAATTTTGCTTATATTACTTTTAATAGTCAGCAAAATGTTTCTTATTTTTCTTATAGTTTCTTATTTTTCTTATAGTTTCTTATTTTTCTTATAGTTTTTTTTATTATAGTTTTATTATTGATATTAAAAACATAAAAATTGTTTACAAGAATAAATATTTCCCAATTTTTAAAATTTTTCAGAATGGTTAGATCAGGATATTTTGTGAACAGTATACTTCTTTCTGCAATTGTAGCCAATCAGTCTGTTGTTGAGAAAGTCACTGTTAAATTACACCATTTAAATCAGGTTATTGTTAATTTTTTTTATTTTTGTTGCTTTTTTTTTATAGATTTTATAAATTTATATACTAAAAAAAAGGTGGATACTGAACTTGAAACTATTGAAATTCTATCATTTTTTTCTCATACTTTTTCTTCCTATCATTGTGCAACTTTCAACTAATTAAAGGCTGTATGAGATATAATTTTTATTTTAAAAACACATAAAGTAGTTTTTCATTTTTAAAATTTTCATTTATGAAGAATTAAAAACAGACAATCTTTATTTGACTTCATTTATATTATTCTAAACTACCATTGGCTTTAAAAAATTTCTTTTAATAGAAATTTAATCTTAGAATATTTTTGTATTTTGGATGGAATTATGTTTACTTTTATCTCTGTGTAATAAGTATGTTTACTTTCACTTTTGGGCAATAAGCATGTTTGTATTCATTTTAGATAAAAAGTATGTTTACTTTCACTTTAGGGTAACAAGTATGTTTACTTTGATTTCTGGGTAATATGTATGCACCCAGAAATCAAAGTTAGGTTCTAGAGACTTAAGTAAAATTTTCACCAGCGTTATTAACAAGGTTAGGTCTATTACTCCATCTCTTATTTATGGGACTGATCTTATTACCTCTTCCAAAGATAAAGCAGAACTATTTGTAAAGAACTTTTTATTAATTCGACTTTTGAATCATGTAGCCATACTCTTCCTTCCATTCCAATTAAACTGGTTAGCCCATTGTTAATAATTCAAATCACTCTAGCTTCCGTTACTAAAGTCATATCTCAATTAAAATCTTTTATGGCTTGTGGTCCAGACAGCATTTCTATCATAGTCTTACATAAGTGTTTTCCAGAACATTCTTCAATTACCTCCATTTTTTGGGCGCCAGGCACAGCTGCACTTGTGGGCTTAGGTTATTAAGGCATTGGCTCTAAGTGGGAGTTTTAGTATATACATTTTATGGTTTGAGTTTTGTCTTGGAAATGTTTAATGGTTTTAAGCAACCCTTGAAAATATTTTTAGAAGCTATTTTTTGAAATCCAATATCATTTTATAATTCAAAGGTATGTTGTATTATATATGAACACATCCACTAAAGTTAAAATTACACACTCTAAAAAAAATTTTCAACTTTTTTAAAGATAAAAAGAATAATTTTAATAATAAGATAAAAAATTCATTCCATGGTTTAGGCACATTTAAATGTAAAAATGTCTAATTGAAACAAGTATTTTAATTTGCAATACCCAAACAATACTGTTTCTTTAATAATTAATAATTAAATAATTTAATATTGATACTGATAAACCTGGTTACGAGTAGTTTAGTACATAGCACATGAGAAAAAAAACTACATTGTTATGTCAGGGTTTTAAAGTAAATGATATATGTAAAACATAATGTAACTCAATAAAAGTCAAAATTATGTAATGTAAATTTTATCGCATTTTAAAATAGTGGAATAATTAGTATTGTTGAATAACTTTAGTCTGGATTTGAGGAATCAGTTTGTGCATTTTGGAATTCAAGTGGAAAGTAAGTTTTTTTGTTTTTTTTTAATACTAACTTTAACTTTTTAAGTTTTTATTTTTTTTATTTTCATTTATCTTTTTATTTTTTTACTTTATACTCAACTTATATTATTTTATACTAAATTTATATTATATTATCTTTTTATACTAAACTTTATTTTAAACTTGATGTTTTTAAATATATTTTATTTAATATTCTCTTTAATTCATTTTTTATTTAATATTCTCTTTAATTCATTTTTTATTTAATATTCTCTTTAATTCGTTTTTTATTTAATATTCTCTTTAATTCATTTTTTAGTAATTTTCAAAGTCATGAGAGATCAGATAAACACAAAGTTATTAAGTTGTATTTTGTTCGTAATATTTAACCAAAAGGTTATTGATTACAGTAAAAATTGTAAAATAATCAACATTCACAGATAACATTTTATGAATTATCTAAATATTTTTATTATGTATTTATGTATTATGTGTTTAGATATTTTATATAAAAAGTTTATATAAATTTTATTTTATACAAAAAATTGTTTATAGTTAATTTTATCTATTATAATAATCAATAAATCTTTATACGAATACATACATTCATAACTTGTAATGTAAAATATTTTTTTTATTACTGAGTATAATAGTATACTATATAATACTGCTAAAAAAATAACTTCAAAAAGAACTAATTGTGAAATAGCTTAGCTGCAAAATCGCATATTTTGAAATCTTTCTAGAAAGGAATTCCTTGTCAGAGAAAAACTTTGTGTTGAAGAATTTGAGAAAAACAGTGTAGGATAACTAAGATTGGATATCTAAAGAGGGGTTTTGTTATCTAGGTTGTATTCTATATTTTGGTAGCTCTTGCATTAGCCAAAATTTTTATAAAATAATAAATAATTGCCTAAAATAGTTAATAAATACATTTTTGTCTTAGAATATAGTGTAAAATAATTTTTGTCCTAAAATATAGTTTTAGCAAAATGGCATCTAGAAAACAACAATTGTTTTTCTATTAACAAGCTTTGTAGTTGAATTAAAAAAGTAAAAAAATATCTTACTGTCATATCTGTAGTATTCTACTAGATACATCACTAAATCATAGTGATACCTCACACTAAATCACAGTGACACCTCACACTAAACCACAGTAACACCACACACTAAATCACAGTGACACCTAATGAAGATCACTGTATCACCTCAAACATAAATTGTATTAGAGAACAAGGTTATATAGTTGTTTGAAACAACTTTTTTTTAGCTATAAAAAAACAAACATTAATTCGAGTTTGCAAAACAATTGAAAAAATGTTATTGGAGTTTTATAAACTAAAAAAAAAAATTAATGAGTGCAAAACAAATAAAAAAAAATTGATTAGGGTTTGCAAAATGTACACACAAAATATACATATTGGAAAAATGTTTTGTGGTCAAATGAGTCAAAAGAAGTTAAAAAGGGAAATTGACATTTATTTATAACAAAATGGGTTATCTACTAAAAATTGAAAATGAGATATAATTATTTAAGCTCGTAATGACCCAAAACATGCTGCTAATAAAATAAAGCTATACTTTGATACTAACAGTCTCAATATTTTAAAATAGCCATCCCAATGTTTGGACTTAAATTCTATAGAAAAATAGTATTATATTTTGGACATATTTTTAAAAGTTGCCAACCAACCATCTAGACGCAAAGATGATTTGAAAGAAGTTATAATGAGTACATAGGACAACAGAAGAGATCCGAAATTTGGTCAACTCAATCCCAAATTGTTTAGCTAAAGCTGAAAACTTAATAATTATTCCAATGAAATTTTATTGATTTGACATCATTTTTGAACGATTATCTTTTTACATTATTTATGAATAATTAAGTTTTTTGTTGTAGTTTTATTATCAAATTTCTAAATTTCCATTGTACAGTAGAAAACATTTTTTCCCCGATCTTTGTTTTTTGTAATTGAAATTTATACTTAAGAATTTGTTTAAATTTTGTTTAGTACAAAAATGTTTGTCATAAAAGATTTTTTTTATGTGTACAATTATCATTTTTTGCATACTTTATATGTAAATATATTCAAGACATACTTTTTAAATAAACACTTTTAATTATTTTGTTATACATAAACATTGGCAAAAAAAAAAATCATTTGGGCTTACACATTAGACTGTTATTACTGTTGTTATTGGTGAGTTTGGAATATTTTTTAAATTTTCTTTTTAACACTGCATGTTGAGTCAGACTTGATTTTACCTTGAAATTGTTGTAGACTGAATGAAATAGTGTTTTTGCTATAACTTTTTTCAATTTTTTTGATAGGTAATACTGCCAAAAGGACTTTCTGACTAATATGATACCAAGATTTTTTGTGTGCATTGTTTATGTATTCATCAGCATTAGTTAAAAATATTTTTTTATAAATCTTTAATTGTATTGTCTGCTAAGTGTCCAGCTAAACTGTGATTAAGTCATAAGAAGCTGTGCATCCTGTTATACTTAAAAAATCATTTTTGATCTTTTGCAAGCCCTTGTGGTAGTGTTGTTATTTCAGGAATGAGACTTGATGATAGCAAACGTTCAGAAACAAATGAAACAAACATCATTTCAGTGTGTGATTTTTACCTTTGTTATTTTTCTTATAGATATCTTTATTTTACTTGAGTTACTTTATTAATTGTTTTACTTGAGTTTTGGTGAATTTATTTTTTTGAATGGTTTATTTTATGAATTACAAGCACTTACAGCTTTATATTGGTTAGAAGACAGTTTTTCAGTTTCATTTTTTTTAATAATTTTTTTTTTGTGCAATATGTATTTTAGGGTGGTAGTATAAGTTTTTATTATTGTAGGGTAAAAGTATTTTACAAATGTTTCAAAAAAGTTTTTTTAGAAATATTGATCTTGCATATATAATCATATATGACTTTTTCTTCAAACCACTATGTATGATAGGAATTCTTTATTTCAAAGTCTAAATACTTTAAATTTGCATATTTATTTTTATTTGGTTCTTAATAGTTAGCCGTATTTAAAATATAATTATTATAAATGTTTATCCTTTATTTTATAAATGCACACCTAGGTACCCATTTTGTTCTACTAGTCTTTTTCCGATTATTATAACTTTAAACACCTATTCTATAAGTATGTTATATTTCTGAATATGAACATAACATGGTTTAATTCTTCTTAAAAGAGTCTATACATTGTTTAGAAGATTTAAAAAAAAACTTAACACAAAAAAGAACAACTGTAATGAAAACTAACAATGTAAAATTAAATAAATAGTAAGAAGAAAAAATTAGAAAAGTTTGTAATATAAAAAAAAGAAAAGCTTAAGTTTATGTACAAAAGTTGGCTTAGATAGTAAAAAAATATAAAAATATTAAAAGTAATATTAAAAGTAAGACTTAAATACACGATAAGAATTTATCCACAGACACTTTTAAACTTAATGATATTTAAAGCTTTTTATATATCAAATAAAGTATGATTTAACACTATGTGTAACTTGTACTATGACAAGTTCTGCCGAAATTTGATTCAAAGCTATTTTTTTTTTTTTTTGTATTATATATTATTATACTATTATTTTTAACTTTACTTATTTTCAAGTTATTTGGTCATAAGATTCGTAGTATTAAAAGTATGGTTTGTTTTAATAAATATGTGTAAGTTCAGAAACACACAAACTGTTTCATAACAAAAGTTGTTGAACTGTTTTAAGTGCCACCATTTTTTAATTAGGAAGGATGAAGGGGGTGATTTAAAAATGTGTTTTTATATTTTGAAAATATGACCTGGATATATGTATATGAAATATAAAAATGATATTAATGATTTGTTAAATATTGTAAAATATTTGGTGATGTTGTTTTTGAAATATTTTTAGAAATATTTTTAGAAATATTTTTAGAAATATTTTTAGAAATATTTTTAGAAATATTTTTAGAAATATTTTTAGAAATATTTTTAGAAATATTTTTAGAAATATTTTTAATAAACATTGTTTAATTTTGAGTAAAATTCTTGTAACTCTGAATAACTTTGTTCTTTTGTTAAAGATTGTTAAAATATTTAGAGGATTTTGGTCAACGATTGGTTGTAAAACATTTTATTTATCAAACTACAGCACAACATGTTTATGTTCTCATCTTACAAATTTTGCAATTCTAACTTCAGTTAAAGGATTTCAGGTACATATGTTATGTCAAATTTAAGTTGAGGATTCATTCTGGATAAGCATTAAACAACATATATATATATATATATATATATATATATATATATATATATATATATATATATATATATATATATATATATATATATATATATATATATATATATATATATATATGTATATATATACATTTACACACACACGCACACACAGATATATACACACACGCACACATACACACATTAGCATAGATCCTTATAATGCCAACCTAGCTGATCCAAGAATGTCACTTATATGGGGTAATAGCATACACATCAAGGTACCCTGTAATGCAAATTTTGAAATCGTGTGATTATAAAAACACCTGTGGAAATAAGAAAAACTACATATAATTTGATAAAAATTGGTGCAAATAACATATGGCTACACCAAACTCTGGAGAAAGTTTCAGTTGTATTGGTTTTCTGTTTAAGGTTTTACGGCAGTTTTAGTTTATATTTTTTTAGTTTTTTTCAAAATAGCTTAATATGCTCTTTTAGTCAAATGCTCTTTAATATTTTTAATAATTACTAACAGCAGTTCAGGATTAAATTACTAATAATTACTAACAGCAGTTCAGGATTAAATTGGTTAAAATGTTCATTATAAACCACATGCTATGATTTTTTGCTGTCTAATCTAATAAATCGCAATTAAAGATGCTTACTGTTCAGGTCAGTTATGCAGCATAACAATCTTTCTTTGTACTCTGGACGATTATTTATTTAGTTATACCTTGACCAATGTTTATACAAGTCTTGGGCCCCAATGATCTTTTGTGACTGATTAAATCTTTGATCTGATAGAAGATGGTGGGAATTTTGGGTGTTGCGTTTGCACCAGTTATCATATAGTAACACCTTGAAATTTATAGTTTTTTTTATCAAAATTCAGCTAAAGGATAAATTTGAAGCAAGCTTTTATAACTAAATAGAAACTTTTGAATGCTTCAATTATGTAAAGAATGTTGGGAACCAAGTTTGTATCAGCAAGTTGCTGGAGCACATCCACATTTTTAAAAAGCTTCCTGCATTCATTTCTCTCAAACTGGGCTCTGATACAGGCTCAATTGAATGTAGAGGGCAGCTGGCTCATTAACAGCTTCTATCCAAGCGGTTTTAAGTATCTTAAAAAATGATTGATAACTCCATTAAGGAGATGCAACTCTTTTGGTGGGATTATTTCCAAATTCAGAATATTGTCAGGCCCACTGATGATTAGCTTTTGAATGACATGGCCAAACAACTTTGTACAAGCAACAACTCCACCAGATTGCTCAAGACTCGAGGCTAGATTTGTTTGAGTCCAGTGTTCACAAGTTTCCATATTAGGCAAGACACTTGGATTTGATGTCACACCATAAACAAGGTTGCATACTTGAATGGGTTTAAAAACCACAAATTATATTTGCAACTTTCATATCGCAAGCCAAAATTATTTTAACTCAATTTTCATTAATCAGTGACTAGATTTGTTCAATGTTGGAGTGAGTTTATAGCAAATCTTCTGATACCGCAACAAGTTAACTCTTGTCTTTACCAGTCCTTTAAGTGAAAGGTTGTTTTTGAGGCAGTGAGCTTGTATCAACCCTTAACACAGTATTAACACTGCTTTGACAAAGTTTGAGAAAAACTTTACCACCATTAATTCCGAGCTATGCAAAATATCCACCAGAAATTTTGCAAGATTGAATAACATGCTTCATATGACTTGATGAAGCATTGCAGTGAGCGAAAACCCAAACTGTATCAGAATCTCCTTTTTCATTGGTAATTTTTAAGTCACTGCAGTGAAGAAACCACTCAAGTGTTGACCTGCTTTTAAGAATTTTAGACCATTACTGGGCCAAACCTTTTCCTAAAGGGCATGTGCTGCAATGTACATTACATTTGGTTCTTTCTCAATGGTGGTTTGTTCTTCAAGAGGATGTTTTTTTTGCAGCTTTGAACTACCAATTTGGCAGATTAGGCAATAACATATTGTTCCTTTTTATATATATATATATATATATATATATATATATATATATATATATATATATATATATATATATATATATATATATATTTATGTATGTATATATATATATATATAAATATATATATATGCATATATATGTATATATATATATACATACATAAATATATATATATATATATATATATATATATATATATATATATATATATATATATATATATATATATATATATATATATGTATTTATGTATGTATATATATATATAAATATATATATATACATATATATATATATATATATATATATATATATATATATATATATATATATATATATATATATATATATATATATATATATATATATATATATATATATGTATATATATATATATAATTCAAATTCCTAATTAAAAAAAAAAAATTTAAATTTGCTGAGAGACCGTTACAGATATCAAATTTTTAATATGTTTTACCAAACAACTTTCTTAAGTTGTTTGAATAACTGCTTTGATGTTACCTACATTACCTGGAAGAATTGGTAAAATATGCAAGGAGTGCTGGTCATGCTGTTTTTTTTTAATTTTTTTTTATCTCAATAACTTAAATAGTTATAATAATCTTATATAAAGCTAAATAAATATCTTTATTATAAAAAAAATACAACTATTTATTTCAAGGATGTTCTCAGTATTTATCTGTGTATTTACTTTTATTTATACGCTTCTGCACAAAAAGAACTATGACATACTACTATAATAAGCCTATACAAAGTCTATAAAAGCCTATATCAGAACTGTGAAGACAAATTTTAAAGTTTAAAATATGCTCATATTGACTGTATCTAATATTTTTCAATATTGTGTACTTTTTTTTTTTAGATTTCTAAAACCCATCAAAAAGCTTTAAATACCATAACTCTGATTTTTTCTGGACTTTCTATTTTTTTCTTAATTATTGGAATTATCATTATTCTACTGATATTGTAAGTTATTTTTATATTTCTTTGTTTTTCTAATTTTTTTAGTTAATGAGTATAATATATATGTGCGCATAAAAATATTGTTTTTATTCAATATGTTTTTCATTATTTTTAATCTTTTTATGCATTGTCAAAGTTTACATATTCATTTTACAACACCATTAAATTTTACACATTTGTTTATTTGTATCACAAAATTAACATTTTTTTTACTGTAACAACTAACAAAATTTTTACTGTATCATTTTTTTTACTGTAACAATTAACAAAATTTTTACTGTATCACTGAAGTTTACATGTTACTGGAATTTTTATAGATTTATCTCAATCTACTATTTATTTTATTTATTAAATGTACTAGACTTACATGAAGTTTTATTTTCTTTTCTAGTGATTTTTTTTTTACTTAAGAAACAAAGTTATCTTTATACTTTCTTTTATCAGATGTGTGTCTTCTTTTATTAGATGTGTGTATTCTTTTATCAGATGTGTGTATTCTTTTATCAGATGTGTGTATTCTTTTATTAGATGTGTGTATTCTTTTATCAGATGTGTGTATTCTTTTATTAGATGTGTGTATTCTTTTATCAGATGTGTGTATTCTTTTATTAGATGTGTGTATTCTTTTATCAGATGTGTGTATTCTTTTATTAGATGTATGTATTCTTTTATCAGATGTGTGTATTCTTTTATTAGATGTGTGTATTCTTTTATTAGATGTGTGTATTTTTTTATTAGATATGTGTATTCTTTTATTAGATGTGTGTATTCTTTTATTAGATGTGTGTATTCTTTTATTAGATGTGTGTATTCTTTTATTAGATGTGTGTATTCTTTTATTAGATGTGTGTATTCTTTTATTAGATGTGTGTATTCTTTTATTAGATGTGTGTATTCTTTTATTAGATCTTATTATTGCTTAAAATAAAGTTTTTTTTTTTTCATAATTAAATTTTTATTTCTTTAATAGTGTCATCATAATTAATTGTGTTTTTTTATTTGAATTTTTTATTTTGTTTAGTACTTTTTATTTAGATGTTCATGTTTAGTATTGATTAGATAGAATTTCAAAATACCTTTAAATGACATATTTCTAAATTTTGTTGTTATATCCAGCAAAAAAAAAGCAAAAATATATAGAAATCTTCAAGACACTTTGAAACCTATATTTCTTTAGAAAACCAGTAATAATGTCTCATACCAAATTAAAAAAAACTCTAAATGTCTTAAAAGTTATTTTACAATTACACAATAATGTATAACTATTCAATAATTTTTGCACAAAGTAGGATTTGCAATTCAGATATTTAAATATCTGACTATCTGGCCAGTTTTGAATATTAGTTAATTGGTATTATTTTGCATTGAGTATTACTTAATCCAAATTATTTTGAAGAAATAAACAAAAAATTGTTATATTTACAAATATAAGGAAGAACTCTGAAGTACATGTTACATAAAAAATATCATGCCCTTTAAATTAAAACCATATTAACAAGTATTTTTTGTGTACATTGACGGTTAATCTGAACAAGGCATATTTTTGTACCAGGCTCTGAAAATACAATATCTCTTTGTTTAAAAATGCTTGAAACATTAACTTAATGCATACATGTATAAAAAAATTACTTCAAAAGCTATAGAGTAAAAAGTTACAAAGTTTAGAACAATGTTTTTGTTTGGATGTTTCAACAACATTCAACTTTTAAGTTTAGTAATATTAAATTTATTAATAACTTTAAGTTTAGTAATATTTTTATTTAAAATTATAAACTTTCAATTTATTTCATATTTACCCAGAGTATATATAAATTTATATTGCTTATTCTAAGCATTGCTGTAAACAAATCATTCTCATCTTGTATTCAAATATGTATCATCATGTAAACAAATCATGTACCTTCTTAATTATTTAAATGTTCACAAAATTTACTAATATTCTTTTAATCTTTTTACTAACTGAAAATATGTTTCAGATAATTTGTGAACAAAACAAACCATCAACTTCTAAATAATTTAAAAGTACTTATGCTAACAATAGTATTACAACTTGTTTCTCTGTGCAGGGGGTTCAACGAGGAGGAAGAGGGGCTTTGTTTATCAAGGTTTGTGTTTTGGAGTTATAGAGTTTAGAGAGGGTTGTAAACATAATTTAAGTAGCTTCTTTATTTGTAGGGGCCTTCTCAGCCTTCTAAAGGTGAATCAGCGTTAAAAAAATATTATGAAAATCAAAATATTAGAGGAAATTTTACTGTGTAGAAGATGGTTTTTCAATGAATTCTGTAGTGAAATCACAAGCAATAAATGGATATTTTAAAAGTAAAGGTATTAACATGCCTAAAAGTTTTAATGCTGTAATGAAATACATTCTAAGTTTTTATGAGATGAAAAATAAGACACAGTATCAAGTATCTAAAGAAAAAAAAAATTAAATTTTCACGTAGATGAGTGGGCTGATAGCTCTATGAATAGAACCTAAATGTTACACCTCATGCCCTTGCTAATAATTTAATGAAAGTATTTGACATATGTTTTAGGATTATTTCACAATAAAAACAAACATGTAGTTCCTTTATAAAATATTTATCTGGTTGTGACAATAACACTACAGAGAAGAGGTAAGTAGAATGAGGTAGGGTAAGTAGAATGAAGTAGGGTAAGTAGAATGAGGTAGGGTACATAATAAAAGAAATTGGATGAAAAATTGTGCTTAAAAGCCAAACACTTTTATTTCTATATGCCAACAACTAAAGGCACAAATATTTTCAATATGTTGAAGAGCTGAGCAACATTGTTACTAAATTGTTCAAAAAAATTGTGGTTTTAACAAATACAAAATCAAGGACACAAATAATTTAAATATATCATTTAATTCACTTTTTACAATAAAATCAACATCTACAGCAACAGAACAGGTTTTTCCAATTGACTACGACAAAAATTAAAACTTGTTTGAATTTTACAACTTTTTATGCAATTATTTTTTTGAAATACATATTTGAAAAAAGATAATAAAAATATAAATAATTGTTTTATTGTTTTATATCAATACATAAAAATAATCTGAGTAAAATAATTGAGTTATAAATATTAAATTTATTATCTTTAAAATCTCATAAATATTTCATCTATTATCTTTAAAATATCATAAATATTGGATTTGATCTATTATCTTTAAAATCTTATTTGTTATCTGGATATTTGGATCCAAATATTTGAAATTTTCAGTATTCGATATCCAAATAGTCATTATTGTCAGATAATTACAAACCCTACACCTATGTTTCCTCATATAACACATATTTGTTTTATTTAGAATAGGCTATAAAAAGCGTACAAAACACATTATTCACCTAAATTTGATGATTTCGTTGTTAATTGCTCAAACTGTTTTTGTTTTTGGAGTTGATGCAGTGAAGTATAAGGTATCAACAATTACTGTTCAACTATATTTGTGAAATTTAAAAAAAAATTGTTTTTTGTTATTATTTCTTTATGCATTCAGTGCTTTTGTTTATTTTATTTGCAGGTTTTATGTAAATCAGTTGCATACATTTTGCATTATTTTTGGTTAGCTACTTTCGGTTGGATGTTGATAGAAGGAATTTACCTTTATATTGTTATTTTAAAAGTTTTTGCCGAACCTAAAAAGTATATACGCATATATTTCTTAACAGCATGGGGAATTCCTTTATTTATTGTTGTTATTACAAATCTAATTAACAAAAATGCCTATTCCGTTACTAACCAGTATGCTTATTCTTTTTATATGTTTTTACAGTATATTTTTTAAATTTAAGTCTTTTAAATATTATTTATATTTCTTAAGTAACATGAAACATAATATTTTATATCAAAAATGAATAATATATTTTAGTTGCTGGCTTTCAAACTCATATGATACTGTATGGGCATTTCTTGGTCCTGTTTTAGGAATAATAGTGGTTAGTTAATTATTGCAATTATTTCAAGGTCAGTTAATCAAAACTATAACAATAACAAAAGTTTAATAATATAATGACTAGTTAGTTATAAAAATGTTTAGATATTTATAATAAAATTTAATTACAATTATGTTTATTCATATTAAAACTAAATTATTATCCTCATTACAAAATTATTACAAATATCGTTAACTTATATTATGGCAATGTGTTTTTTTTTTCTATTTATTTGGGTTTGTTTATTTTTTTCCTATAACTTTGTATAATTTGATTTTTTCATTTGTAAAATGTTAGTAGTATTTTGCACTAAAACTGCAAATTAATTTTTTTTTAAATAATTATTAAAAAAAATATGTCTCAATAGTGTTTTCCTACTATTTCAGTATATATAGTAAAATATAACAAATTACCATTGTTACCAAGTGACTTATTCAGAAAAACAAATATGTTAGCTTTTAACTGCACTTAACTTAATTATACTTTTGCTAAAGTATGAGGTGTTATTTTAATAATAATCAGTTAGGTGTGTATCTCAAAAGAAGAGATACATATTAGGTTTTTAGTAAACTTAATAATACAGTTGTTGTATGTTTTTGTATTTTGCGTGACTATATTTAAAGCTGTTGTAGATTTGACTGAAGGCAAATTGTCAGCAAGTCTTCAGATTTTAAAATCTTCAGATTTTACGGAGTTGGACTCCTATTCTATTTTTAGGTAGAATGAAATTCAAAAGATTAAAAAATCGAATTTGAAGCTTAGAAAAAACCTTAAAAATTTTGATCATCTTTGATTTTATTTATAGCTTTATAAATATTATTTATGGATTTCTTTATTTAACTGTTTGATGGCTATCATTTATAGCTTTTTTCATTTAATTGTTCAAATCTATCAATATTAAAAACATTTCTTTAAAAAAGTGTGTTTTAATAAATACATTTCTACACAATCAGAACTTTTCTCTACACAATCAGAATTTTTCTGTACACAATCAGAACTTTTCTGTACACAATCAGAACTTTTCTGTACACAATCAGAACTTTTCTGTACTCAACCAGAACTTTTATGTACACAATCAGAATTTTTATGTACACAATCAGAACTTTTATGTACACAATCAGAACTTTTATGTACACAATCAGAACTTTTATGTACACAATCAGAACTTTTATGTACACAATCAGAACTTTAGAAATAAACAATCATAAATTAAAAAAATATGCAATCTTAACATTATGCAATCTTCAGAAATAATCAACTCAATAAATATTCAATTAAAACTTATTCAAAACTTTAAATGTATTTAAACATTTGATTTTAAAATGTTTGGACAAAAAAATTGTTAATTTTTAAATCTTTAAAAAATTATTTAGATCTCATTTAATTTGCATTACATAAAAATTCAAAAAATTATTTTGATTTTATGTTAAAAGTTTTTTTTATCACAAGTTACATGGCTTTTTTTTTTCATCATAAGTAATATGCGGTAGTGGTGTTGTGGTAAAACGCTCGCTTTATAAGCGAGAGGTTCCGAGTTTGATCCCCACCACGTCCCTGGTAGTACCGCGCTCAACTTGTTTCTCCGCGCAGCGGCCTTGTTTGTCAGGGTTTGTGTTTCGGAGTTATAGAGTTGAGAGAGGGTTATAACCACTATTAAGTAACCTCCTCATCTGTAGTGGCCTTCTCGGCCTTGAGGAGGTGAATAACAACAACAAAAAAAACAAGTTACAAGGTTTTTTTTTATCATAAGTTACAAGGCTTTTTTTTCATCATAAGTTACAAGGCTTTTTTTTGGTCATAAGTTACAAGGTTTTTTTTCATCATAAGTTAAAAGGCTTTTTTTTTCATCATAAGTTACAGGGCTTTTTTTTTATCATAAGTTACAAGGTTTTTTTTTCATCATAAGTTACAAGGCTTTTTTTATCATCATATTACATTGGAAACAAAGTCAATTTTTAGAAACATTCAAATAACTTTAATTAACTTTTTTATTAAATGTATGTGTTTTTTATTTTGTTTTTAATTTTTTTGCTTATAAACTTTATTTAACACATTATTTTTGTTTATAAACTTTAACACATTATTTTTGTTTATAAACTTTATTTAACACATAAAAAAAAAAAAGATTTAAGTTTAATTTAACTTTATTTATGATTTCAATCTTGTTAATTAGTTTTATAGGTTAATTGTTAATATACTTAGGTAACTTTACATACTCAGGATACTTTTGTTAATATATATATAATTTTTTTGTTATTCACCTCCCCAAGGCCGAGAAGGCCACTACAGACGAGGAAGCTACTTAAAAGTGGTTATAACCCTCTCTCAACTCTATAACTCTGAAACACTAACCTTGACAAACAAGGCCGCTGCACGGAGAATTAAGTTAAGCGGGTACTACTAGGGACGTGGTGGGGATCAAACTATACTCAGGTAACTATGATATGTTTTGTTAATATACTCAGGTAATTATGATATGTTATTTTTTTTTTTTATGGAATTTGTGAAAGCTTGTTGAAAGCTGTAAAATATTTTATATTATAGATAAATGGTTCAATTTTGCTAATGGTGTTGATACAAATAGTCAAACTTAATAACAGTAATAAGCTTTCTAACAACTTGAGGTAACTTAAGGTCTATTGCTTACTTTTTTCTTTCTTACAAACATGTTGCAGAGTGGCCAGACAACTGGAAATCAGGGAAAAGTTAGGGAATTTTTTTCTAGTCAGGGAAATTAGGGAATATCAGGGAAAATAAATCCCTTTTTCAAGTTTTTCAAAACAACAATCAAATAAAAGTTAATATTAATTTTGCCATACATTCATAAAATTGTATGGAAAAATAAAATATGAATGCTTTATATTATTACTTAAAGTTTGTTACATATCTTTGAAATATATAAATCTATTGAAACATGATTTTATTTAACTTTATTAATACAATGTTAATTTTTTCCAGGTAAATATTATAGAAATAGTAAAAATGTCTAAAATAGCTTACTTTGATAATGACTGGATCTTGAATGTCATCCATCATGGGGTTGGCTTAAGAGAGCTGATGATAAAAGAAAGGGTATGTGTAGTGTGTACAGTTATAATGGCAGTCAAAAGTCATGAAAAAGGCACAAAGCATTTAAAAAATATATCTTTAACAAGTCAACTATCAGTATTTGATTATTTTACTAACAAGTCATTGATAAATACAGTATCACAAGTAACTGTTTCATCAATATCTCTTTAATAGCCTCTGAATTATTGCCATAAGCATTCTATGTAGCCAAATCTTCTCAACCAAGGCCAACCGTTTCAACAAGTTCTTTCAGCACAACAGCACCACCTTTCAGTTTATTTTTGGCTCAAAATGATGTATCATATTCTGAAATACTTTGGGCACTATATGTTACACAGCAGCATTTCTCTTACAGATCATGTTTAAAAATAAGACAACTGTTTCAGTCTATGTTTTCTGACAGTTTTATAGCTAAAAATGACTATTGGGAAAACTAAAGTAGCCTATAACATCACACATGGCCTTGTCCCAATATAATATCACACATAGTCTTGCCCCATATTTCCATGATCTTGTTTTAGAGGCGGTGTTAATATCTACACACATAGTTCTATGTTTTAGAGGCGGTGTTAATATCTACACACATATTACTATGTTTTAGAGGCGGTGTTAATATCTACACACATAGTTCTATGTTTTAGAGACGGTGTTAATATCTACATAGTTCTATGTTTTAGAGGCGGTGTTAATATCTACACACATAGTTCTATGTTTTAGAGGCGGTGTTAATATCTACATAGTTCTATGTTTTGATGAGTCTTTAAACAAAGTTGTTCAAAAAGATCTTATGATCTTTTTGAACAACTTTTGATCTTATATCTAATGGTTATTCATTATTGGGATGTTATTTGCAACCATGTGACTACAAGAACTTTTCATCAGTATTTCTTGGTCATGCATCTGCAAATGATTTATACAAAGGTTTTACAAGTATTTTAAATAAAAATTTTCCAGCCAAAGTTTTAAAAATTTCTATGGATAAACCAAATGTGAGTTGGAAGTTTTTAATATTCTCAATGATGAATTTGGTAAAAAGTTAGAAACATCTATTCTTGAAATGGGATCATGTGGCCTACATGCTGTACATGGTGCATTTCAAGCAGGTCATAAAAAAGTGAAATGGAATGTTAATGCAGTACTCAGAAGTTTTTACAAACTTCATGATAGTCCTGCTCGTACGGCAGATTATCAAACAATTTTTGGAAATGATAATTTTCCTCTAAAATTTTGTTCAACAAGATGGGTTGAAAATGTATCTGTATGTCAAAGAGCTTTAGATATTTATGATAATGTAAAGTTGTATGTCATGCAGTCTAAACTACCTATTAATTATTCTGTAAACATTGTTACTGATGCTGTCAATGATCTTCTGATGCATGTTAAAAATGCTTTTTTTTTCAATATTTGGGTTCAATTGTAGAGCCATTCCTAAGATTCCATTTTTATATCAAGAACTTGAAAAGCTAATGATCTCTCATGCAAAACTTTATTAAAAAAATGTATTGGAGGAAATAAAATCTATTATAAAGCTAATGAAAATAGACTTAACCGCACACAAGTGTCACCAAAATGAAGTTAACATTGGTATTGAAACTTATTCTCTACTTGGTAAAATAAAAATAAGTGAATGTCAGAAGTTACAGTTTTGAAGTGATTGTATTCAGTTTTACATTGGAGTTGTTGATAAACTCTAATGTAAAACTTGAAGTCCTTTAAAGTATAAACTTACAAGAGCGATCTCAGCTTTAAACCCCATTATTATATGTTCTAATTTTGACTCAGGAAAAAACAGAATGACTGATTTACTCACAATTCTTCATGACTCTAAATAGATTAATGCTACAATAGTTAATAAGGTCAATAATCAGTATCAAGATTTGTGTGATCTTGGGAAAGGTGTCCATAGATTAGAATTCACAAGTTAAAGATGAAGATAGGTTGTATGTTTTTTCAACCCTTTTTATAAGCCAGAATTTTAATAACTTATTTGAAGTATCCAAAATTGTCTTTACTTTGTCACATGGTAATGCACAGGTTGAAAGTAGGTTTTCTATCAATTCAGATGTTCTTGTTGAAAATTTGCATGAAAGCACTGTGGATGCCCAAAGACAAGTTAATGATGGAATTCACCATGTTGCTGGAGTTTGCAATGTGTAAATAACAAAATCAATGATCAAAAGTGTAAACATGTCTAATTCACACTACAAAAACTCATTAAAATGAAAAAAAGAAGAAAAATTGCAAGAAAAACAAGACTGTATTGATAAAAAATTAGCTCTGCAGAAAATTAAAGAATTAAATGCTAAAAAAACAAAGATAAATCAACATCATCAGGAAGATATACGTGAGATTGAACATGAATTAAAAATGCTATCATGCAAAATGGATTATTTTTGTTTAAAAAGATTTAAACGATTTTGTAATTTGCTGTTTTATTATTAAACTTTTTGTTTTTAATTTTATAAATTTTGAAGCTTAATCTGCTCCAGTGTTTTAATTTATTTCTATTTATTGTCTGAAGTACTAAATACTAGTAAAAAACTTCACTTTATAGTAATAATATAAAAAAGTCTGAAGTCTAAATTATGATTCTGTAACTTATATAGTATAAGAATATAAAATTATATATACAATATATAATATATATCTTTTATATTATTTTTTTCTTCATAATATCTTTGATATTAAATTGGGAAGCATTTACAAATAAAAGTTAAAAAACTTAAAAACTCACATTTTAAAACTGAATCAGAGAAAAATAGAATAAGTTAGGGGAAAGTGAGGGAATTTAATTGTACAAAGTGCCTGGCCACCCTGTGTTTTAACATGTAAAAAATTTACATACAAATATGTTGTAATGTTGTATAATAAATATTTTGTATTTATTTATAAACATTAATTCCTATGTCTTTTATCTTTTAATTAAGAAGTTTCTAAAGTTAGTTCTATTTTGTTAGAGCTGGGTTTCGATCTTCCATTATTTTGCTGCCAATTCTTGGTGTGACTTGGATTTTTGGATATCTTTCTTTTGGAAGTGAAACTCTTTTTTTTCAATATATTTTTGCTGTATTAAATTCTGCTCAGGTATCTTGTTTGTGCTTTGTTAATATATTGAAGTGATAATTAAACAAACAGTTACAATTAAACAGTGAAGTGACAATTAGACAGTTACAAACAGTTCAGATTTAGATAACTTGATCCTTCAATTAAAATTGTTAACCAATTTTAATTGAGCAATGAAAAAAATTTAAATTTAAGATAATTGTTTAATTTTTTAATACTACTTTAACTTTACTTTGGTTATTTGATTACTTGACTTGATTTACTTGACTTGATTATTTATTTGTACTGATGTTCGTAACTAAGTTATCTATAAAAGCATAAGTTTGAAATGATAGGTTTGCTAATCAAGCATAAATTTGAAAAGGAAGAAGCTTAAAAACCTTTATGGTTTTCTGAAGCAAGTATTAGTTTTCAACGCCTAAATTTAATGATAGGCTACTCAAAAAGAAATTAAAAAGAAGCAAAATGGAAAGTTTATAAACAGATGGTTGACAGTGGAAGGAGTCAATCAATCAGCAGTGGAAGGAGTTAAACAATTAGTGGACAGTTGACGAAATCAAACATTCAGTGGAAAGTGATATGAGTCTAAAAATTAGGTAAAAGTGAAATGAGCAAAACAATCAGTGGACTGTGTAATGAATTAAAAAATCAGGGGACAGTTAAAGGAGTCGAACTATCCAATAAAAATGGAAGGAGTCAAACAGTCATTATGAAGGTGAAAAAAAAAATAGTAATAAAAATGTTTATGCAAAACATTTTATCAAAC
Source organism: Hydra vulgaris (assembly GCF_022113875.1). Lineage (NCBI taxonomy): Eukaryota > Metazoa > Cnidaria > Hydrozoa > Anthoathecata > Hydridae > Hydra > Hydra vulgaris. Next base: position 38,393,272 of record NC_061157.1, read on the forward strand.
TTAAAACAGAATTTTAGTTTAACAAAAAGTTTTAATTTAAAAAAAATTTTTCAAATTTAAAACATTTTATCAAACAAAAATACTTTATCAAACTTTAACAGAATTTTAAAAAAGATGTATGAAAGAATTTTACAGACAGTCAATTTCTTAAGATATTATTTATTATTAATTTATTATGAATTATATGTTGAAATAATAATTATTTTAAACTATAACTGTTTAACAATTACTAAAACATATTAAACATATTTTAAAAATTGTTATTTTTACATTAGTGTTGTTTTTTATTTAAAAAACTTTTTAAATTAAAACAATAAAATCTTAGTTCCTTAAAAATTTTATTTTAATAAAGTGTAAAAAAAACTTTATTGAAGTTAAAATGAAAATAATTGCTAACTTTTCAAAATCAAATACTCGAGTAAAATTAAAATGAACATATATAAAAAATAATTGCTAATTTTTCAATTCAAATGTCAACAAATTTTAATAAAACATTTTTTATTTAGATTAAATCTTAAAATTTTTTAATTAAAGTTGCATTATTTTAATTAAAGTTGCATATGCAAAGTAACATGCGTTCACTTGGAATTTTATGCATGAGATAAGTACAGTTTCTAATATATTGGCATAACATTATTTTTCATTAAAAAATTAAAATCTTCTATTCATAGAAATATAGATATATTTGTTTACTCTCCGGGTTTTATTTAAAGCAAAATTTGCAATGACCTTGTTCAATAGATATAACTAAGAGATTCTAGACCAAGCTTACTGAAAGAAAGCTCTCCTTTGGCAATGGAAATGAGAATTGTGTTAAAAATACATAACAAAACGCATATTGATTCAAAGATAGACTCTAGACCTTTTTAATAGATTCCATTTAATAGCTTCATTGAAGTGAGATATTCTTTTGGAACGAAAAAATTGGCGTGCTTCAGTGTATCCAGATGATGGACCTCCAAAATAAATTTGTCTTCTCTTAAAATAATTCAAACAATAATCAATGGGTGACTGGTAAAAACATTTATCTAATTCATGTCAGTGTTATCCACATTTCAAAGTAAACCCGCGTTACCTAATAATAGCCATTATTTTTTTAGCAAATTTTCATTATTGAGTTAAATAATCGTTGCAACGTTAAATAGAAATATAGATATATTTCCAGAAGGAAAAAGTCGATTTATTCATAGATAGAAAAAACTAAATATTTTAGACCAAAAAAGTTAGATTAGATTAAAATTTATTAAGAGTGATACATGTTCTAAAGGACACGCAGGTCCATTAAATATGAAGGATTCTGACAACGTGCTCTACAATCACATAATACATATGCTAGATAGTTTAAAATGTATATTACAATTATATATAAAACCACAGTTATAAAACAAAAACTAGTTAGCCGGAACAGTATTTTTCAAAGTCGGTTTAATTTTAATTTCGAAGCTCTTTATATTTTTGGCATTCATGACGTCAAACGGCAAGTTATTCCAAATATTAACAACCCTGAGTGAGAAATACTATTTACAGACATCGAGTTTACATTTTAGTTTGCGTAATTTGAAATTATGTCCTCGAGTGTAAATATAGTTGTTAAATAAAAAAAAACTTGATTTATTTAGGCAAACTAAGTTGTTCAGAATTTTGTAACATGTAATCATGTCTTGCTTGAGGCGACGAATTTCTTGTAGTTCCAAACCAAGAATTCTAAGTCTGTTTGAATATGAAAAGTTTTTTAGGTTAGCAATTCTCTTGGTAAAATGTCTTTGTACTTTTTCCACTGTATTGTTCATTTCAGTGCGATTTGGCAACCAAATCGGAGAGCAATATTCTAAGATCAGTCTTGTATAAGTAGTGTGAGCTTTAACAATAACACAAGGATCACAACTTTTAAAACACTTACAGATTAGATATCCTCGAATGTTTGATGCATGTTTCATGCACGACGTTTGAAATATGATTATTGTAAATTAAGTAAGAATCCATGGCCACATCAAGATCTTTTGGGTTTGTAGACCAGGTTAAATTATGATCTCCTATTTGATAGTTGTAATCTTTACAAAATGAAATAGGTGCTATTCTATGAGTAAAGCACTTATTATTGGCTACTAACTACCATTTTTTTTGACCAAAGATAAACTTTATAAATGGCTACAGCAAGATTGTTACTGTAATCGGCATCCTTAAATGAACTATATAGCTTGATATTGTCAGCATATAACATTAGGAAGCAATTAAGATCTTTTACTATAGAGGGTAGATCATTAATATATAACAAGAATAACTTTGGACCCAAAATATTAACCTGTGGAACTCCACTTAGGATGCTGGTCAGATTGGATAGTGAATTTCCAACCAGAACCCTTTGATATCTGTTAGAAAGAAATGCTGATATCCAATGAAGCAGATTATCTATTATGCTATTATGTAGTTGACTCTAGAAGATTTGTGCAAACCCTTTCTAGCTTAAACCTTCTCTGTAAAACTAAACAAGGTCAAAATTAAGTGAAATTAAAATACGATAGCTTTAAATTAACCTTACAAATGTCACTGACTGACTGATGTTTAATTTTTTATACTTTATTTTTGTGCAGTACAAATTTTAATATAATGCCACAAATAAATTTTAGATAAATCTTTGAACAAAATGTTTTTTAGGGTTTCTTGCTTACTTTATTTCATTGCTTTCTTAATGAAGAGGTAGTTATAAATTTTTTTATTTTTATAAATGTTGTTATTTATATTTAGTTTCATTTTAAGTCATAGAAAATAAAAAATTTGACATTACTTTTGACTTTTTAATTTGCTTCAGAAAATCATGAAAACCTTCATGATTTTCTAAAGCAAGTATTAGAAGCAAGTAATAGTATTTCAACAGTTACCTAAACCTCAAAATCTTCTATAATTTATATAGATACATATTTGCTGACTTTTTTTACTGCAAAAAATTAAGAATAACAAAATAAAACAATAAGACTCTTGATATTCAGTTGATGTATGAACTGAAGTTATAATATGTATACTAGCAGTCTTGACCCATTAAAATTAAGGTCTATTCTATTCCACACTGAACATTTCTGGAATGTTAAAAATGAATAAAAATGTCTGGTGTTGTTGCATGTGCTTGAATAGTTAGAAGAGTACTACAAAAGCACAATAACATATAGGAAGCTGCTTGCAAAAATCTAAATATTTATCAAAAAAAGCAAAAAAAAAGAAAAAACTGTTGTTTAGCTCATATAATTTGGTCGAAGAGCATGTGGCACAACATTATTTTTAAGCAATCAAATGAATCTTGATGTTGATTCAAGAGAAAAACCAAGTAATGCTGAGAAGAACACCACATACAAAAATGGACCCATATTGTTCGATGTACAGAACAAAACAAGGTAGTGGTAGTATAGGCATCAGGGATTGCACGAACTTTGAAGGTGTTGGTTGTTTCAAACTATTTAATGGAATACTATTGACATTGACATTATCTGAACAGACATGGAGTTTATTTTCCAACAAGATAAATTTCCACCTCATACTGCTAAAATTTGCAAGCAATGGTTTGAAGAAAGCAATATTAAAATTGTGTCTTAGTCTGCCCATAGTCCAGATTTCAATTGCAAAAATAATTTGTGGTATTGGTTAGACCACAGTTTTGGTAAAACTGAAGTAGAAGATCTGGACCAGCTTAAAGGAGAATAAACAAAATTACTAATAGAGTTTCAAAAGACATTACTCAAAATTTAATGAATTTCATGTGGAAACAAAAAAAAACATTTTTGAAAGTATTCTGCTCCAACCCCCTAAATGTGTTCTAATACAAACCCACTAGGTTAAAATTTTTTTTGAATAAAAAATATTATGAAAATATTTAAATTTATAATTATAGAATATTTAAATTTGTAAATATTTAAATATATATATTTAAAAAAAAAGGTTTTCAAAAATATGTCAACCTGGTACTCAAATGAAGCAAAATTGTATAAAAATTTCAAAAATGATGTTTATTTAAAAAAAATTTTAACTTGTTAAAATTATCATAAAAAACATAAAAAATGCATTGTTTTAATTTTTTGTTTAAAATAAAACCAAAATTAACAATTTTATTTCGTTGACATATTTAAAAAAAAAAATTTTTTAATTATTTAAATATTATGTTTAACGTTTAAATATTAGGGACCCATTAAATATTCAAGGGTCTTGAGGGACCCCTTAAAATATTTTTTATTCAAAAAAATTTTTAAATCTAGTGTATTTGTATTAGAACACATTTTTGGGGTGGGAGCAGATTATTTGTTGTTGTTTTTTGGGACACTTGTTTTTATTTCAATATTTTAGTTTAAAATTTTTTTTATTATTATTTATAAAAAATTTATATAGTGATCATTTGACTTATTTCAATATAAAAAAAATTTAAGAAAAAATCTCCTTTTGTTTTTAAAATATTAAATTTCAAACTTGTATTATATTTACTTTGATGGATTGTTATTAATAGCCAATACTGTATAGATTTATTTTGTATTTAGCTAGTCAAAGTTCAGTGTGACATCACAGGGCTTATATAAGCATGCATATATATATATATAATATATATCATTAAAATATATATATATATATATATATATATATATATTTATATATATATATATATATATATATATATATATATATATATATATATATATATATATATTTTAATGATATATATTATATATATATATATATATATATATATATATATATATATATATATATATATATATATATATATATATATATATATATATATATATATATATATATATATATATATATATATATAGTCTTTTTTTTCGACTTCAATATATTAGAATATATATATATATATATATATATATATATATATATATATATATATATATATATATATATATATATATATATTCTAATATATTGAAGTCGAAAAAAAAGACTTATGTTAAAAAAAAGTCTTTTCCAACAACATTAAAATGACTTCAACAATTAAACAACATTTTAATGTTGTCTAAAAGTTAAAACAATTAAAATAATGTGGAAGTACATTAAGTTTTATTGTTTTTAAAAAACCCCAATAATAATGACTAGAAAGTTTTTTAATTAATAGTTTTTGTTTTTTTAAAACATATTTTTAAACATGCGTAGAGTGTTGCTACATTGGTTATCTTATAACCAACTGCTAAAAAGATGTGCTGCTATATCGACTATCTTATCATCTGCTGCTACAAGAGAGTGCTGCTACATACACTATCTTAAAACCTGAGGGTTTGGTTTGGCCAAGCAATCTATCAATGAAAAAAAAACTTTATTCAAGTTTTAAACTTTTTTTCTGCTTTAGTTTTACATAAGATAAAAGTAAAATAAAAAAAAGGATTGCTGTTCTATGCTAAGCCTGCGGGTTCAGCACTCTTTTGCAGCACCAGGCTAAAACATAGTTTATGTATGTACTGAAGCCCTTGGCAGCAGGCTATTTCAGTTTTATAGCTTCATATATTCATAGTTAATTGTATTAAAAATATATACAAGATGTTGTTAATTCAATTTTTAATACAAAAATAAAGTTTCATTTGAGGTGAACGACTAAGGTACATAAACATGTTATCTTGATACTAATGTAACTTACGTTACATTACCATGCAATTTATTTAGAAATGCAACTCTAGGATTCCGAAAAAACCGTTTTTATTTCTTTTTAAAAACATAATTTAGAATATGTTATGGTTTATAGGTCATTTCATCCCAAATAAACTAAAATTTTAGGATTTCAACCACTTCAGGTTTTAATGAAACTTGATGGGTTGGTTTATGTCAATAAGAAAAGTAATTCCTAAAAATTTCAGCATAAAATCTTTTGTGGTTCATGAGATATGGTCATTTAAAATTTCTGATTTTTCAAAAAATAAAAACTTAAGTAGCAAAAACTTGTTTTGTTCATAATTTGATTTATAAGAAAATAAGATGATTTATATTTTAAAATGCCAGCGTCATTTTTAGAGTAAAATAAATCAGATTTTGCAATGTGAAAATAATATTTTACAATTAATTGTTTTTTATCATATGACATTAGAAAATATGATAAATTTTGGAACCATTTATTATTAAAAACATTTTATTTTATAAACTTTAATACGCCTTCTTCAATACTTATGTATTAAAGATTGACAAAAAAAAAAAAAGATCATCAGGTGTTACAATCAATAAAAAAAAACGTATAGTGCACAGTGAAAATGTTTTAATAAAGTTAAAATGGCTAAAAATATAATTGTTGTTTTTATGTGAATGGTAAAATAATCAATAAGTAAATAAAAATATACTCCTAATTTTTGCCTTTAAACCAGCTTATGGAGGCAGCAAGGGGGAACACATATCCAGAGGTACCCCGAGGGTATTAATTGGATTTTTAAAGTTTCAAAGTTTTTTTTTTTTTTTTTATTAAATATAAATTTATTGACAGGTTTTAACTTTCATCAAATAATCTTTTATTGTCTGAAATTTAAGTCCATGTAAAGTTTACAACCCCCTCACTTTGGGGAGGAAAATTAAAACCTGTCAATAAATTTAACTTTATTACAAAATAGTTAAAAAAAATAGTCTATTAACTCATTCCCTCTTACATGCAGGATAACTTTTTTGGGTATTCATGTTTCCAAGCTCCAATGATTGGAGTCTAATCATCAAAGTTTTTTTAATTTTTTATTTAATATATTTTTTTAATAAATTTACATAATAGAGAAATAACTATAAAGTTATACATTTTAAATAGTTCAGAACTTTTTTTGTCTATATCTATATCTAATTCTAAATTTTCATCAACATTTTTAACATTCAAATATAGTTCAACTAAGACATTAATTTTATCTGATTTTATGCCTGATGAATTTTTTCCATCACTATATTATACTGCAAACAAACCTTTGAGTAGACTCAAAGATTTCTTATTTTTTAATCAATTAATGAGGTTGAACTTAAGGGGATCAGAAGTATGTATAGTTTAAATGAAAGTTTCTGCTTTTTTTCCTTTCATGGTTTTCATTATCGAATATTTCTAAATTTTATGTAGACTTCCCTTTCTCATTAAACCAAGTGAAACTGGTGAGTTAATGATGGTTTTACTAGCATGTGCTAATACTTTGTAAATGGAAGCTGCAATCTTTGAACCAGTCATATGCTTTTAATAATTTCTTACATGCAAAATTGCAGTATTTATTAATTTTTTTGGAATAAATGGGGTCTTTAAAATTGATTGACATTAGAATGTTATGTGAACCAAATAATTAACTCATCAATTTCTAAAGTTTTCTGAGTAATAAATGTTCAAAAAAATCATCAGTATTTTTGTTTATTCTTGTTTCTAACTGAATTCTTCAAACATCCCATCATAAATAAATTTTTTTCTTAATAAATTTTGATCATTTAAAACCTTTTTTTCTGTAGTTTAACTTTGTTTCAGTAACTTCAATGGATGTTTTTGAAGGAGAGCAATTCTTTTTTTTTTTTTTTTGTGGAAAATACTTGATAAAATGGAAATCTGCTTGGTGCTTCATTGTATTAATTCTAAACACTTTTTGTAAGTTTATTTTCTCCTGCAACGTTGTTGAATTTTGCCTCTTTGTAACTAATTTAGAGTTGTTTGTTGACCTCCATTTTCAGATAATTGTTTTGATTCAAGTTATTTGTTGTAAAAACTGAATTAAGCCAAACATAATTTTTACTATCAAATTTTTTTTTCAATATGGTGTCATATTTTACAAGAGTTAGTTTTGCTAAATTTAAATCATAAATTTTCTTTGTCTTCTCTGAATTGAATCCTATTCATAATGTATTTAAATCCACTATCTACATTGTCTAAAGTACTTTTTAAAACCTGAAAATGTTGCACAATTAGTCTTTATTTGTATCGTCTTTTTTGCATTGTTCACAACAATATATTTAAGTTGAAATAAAAATTTTAACATTAGGAAATTTTTTTTTTGGTTGATCAGTAGGAAAAAAGTTTTTTTTGAATGAACTTTAAAACCATAAAAACTTAAAAAAAAATTTTCTTTGTCTTCTCTGAATTGAATCCTATTCATAATGTATTTAAATCCACTATCTACATTGTCTAAAGTACTTTTTGAAACCTGAAAATGTTGCACAATTAGTCTTTATTTATATCGTCTTTTTTGCATTGTTCACAACAATATATTAAAGTTGAAATAAAAATTTTAACATTAGAAAATTTTTTTTTTGGTTGATCAGTAGGAAAAAAGTTTTTTTTGAATGAACTTTAAAACCATAAAAACTTAAAAAAAAACTTTTTCTGCTTTCAAGAAAACACACAAAAAAAAAATCATATAAATTTTTCATGCCTTAAAGTAGCTGTTTTGTTTTAGTATTAAATGAAAAATGTTGTTTTTATTCTATGACATTTTTTCATTTGTTTAAAAATCAACAATTTATCAAAAATATTTAGCGCTCAAGATCACAGATGATCACAACCACACTTCTCAGGATAGCTAGTTGACACTTTAAACTAAAAAATATCAAAATATTGTACAAATTTGATTAATTTTTTGATTATCCATCAAAGTTGAAGTTTACTTCAACTTTAAAGGATAATCAAAAAATTACTTTTGTATTGAACTTTTTAATTTTAATGCTTAAAAAACAGTTTTTTCAGGAAATTTTTGTGTCTTTCACTTTACAGCCTACATTTAATTTTTAACAGCCTACATTTGATTTTTAACAGCCTACATTTAATTTTTAACAGTCTACATTTCATTTTTAACAGCCTACATTTTATCTTTCTAATGATGTGTATTGTCTATTTTTCGTTTATATAGATAATATTACTATAAAAAAAAATACCATGCATCTAAAGAATACTAATCTAAAATACATTAAATGCCTAACTTCAAGAAGCCACTACCATTAACTCTGTCACATTTAAAATTTCATAACTTTGAAAATTCTTAGTTAGGGCGAGATAAAAAAAACTCACTATCAGTCATTTTGCTTGTAGCAAGTTAATTTCTTAATTTTTAGCCATGTGATATATATACAGTATCGGACAAAATAAGTGCAACCAAATAATGCTAATTTAATTTCTTTATATAAAAGTGCTGCATCTTTTCAATTTATTAGAGTAATAAATATGTAGCTGTTTAGAGACAACGTTCTTCAAGTTTTATTTATCACAAAGTTCATTACTTGGACACGAAAATTAATAAATTAATCAAAAGTATTAAAAAAAGTTGATTTCCTTCTTGACAAAACAAGTGCAACTCCACAAAATGTTGACCAAGCTGTATTTTGCTATCAATATTTCGTGGCGAATCCTTTGTTGTCGATCACACCCTTGCTTCTTCAAGGCATAGATTCGATCAGGTGGTCAATGAAACTTTGTGGAATTGCTGCCCAGGCCTTTTGGATTTGTTCAAACAGTTGATCCTTATTACGTACACCTTCACGATTAGTTCTGCAATTAAGGATCTCCCACAGGTTCTCGATAGGGTTGAGATCTGGAGATTGAGGCGGCCAATCCGTCACTAATAGGTGGTTGTCTTGAAACCACTGCTTGACTACTTTTGCAGTGTGTTTCGGATTGTTGTCTTGCTGAAAAACCCATTTTATTGACATATTCCATTCAGCATAAGGTAACATAATATCTTTCAGGATATTTTTATACATGAAATGATCCATTATTCCATCGATTCGATGCACTGGATCTAGACTGTTAGCAGAAAAACACCCCCAGACCACTACATTGCCTCCACCATGCTTCACGGTCTTATGGCAGTAACGTAAATGCCATCGCTCCCAATGATGTTGAACTTCGATTTATCACTGAACAGTACAGTTTGTCATTTCTGCACATTCCTGTCAATATGAGATGTAGCAAACAGGAGTCTTTTCTTCTAGTTCTTTAGTGTAATCAGCCGTTTCTTTGCTGGGTCATTGAGAAAACAATCCGGCTTCAACAGCACCTCATCTGATTGTTCGGTCCGATACAGGCAGCTCTATTTGCTTTCGTATCTCGACTGATGATATCCAGGGATCCTTCTTGACGGATCTGACAATCATAGAATCCTCTCTAGAAGTGGTGGAACGTGATCTTGCAACTTTGTTATCTGATGCCAACTTTTTCATAAAAATAATAAAAATAAATAATCACGCTTCTCAAGGCTTACTGTGTTACATTTACCTTGTGACAATATAATAATGCTCTGTGGAACACAACGTCTTAGTTGGATGTGGACTGTATTGATTTAATGAAACACTTGTTGTATTTCACTTCTTGTATTGTTGTTCTTTGATAACACTTTAATAAAACTCACTTCGATAAACTGTCTTGATAATACTCTGTCTGATTGACTTCCATATACTGACTGAATTACATGTTGGTTTATATGTCTCTTATATAGTAAAATGAACCTGTGTGAACCTGTTCTGGAAGATTCTAGATGCTTCTTTTCAATGCTTATGACTCCAGACTCCTGAACTGTTTGCTGTGGTAGTATAGTTCGTTTTGTTTTTAAGACGTAAAATTAAGAATACTTTTTAGCATTGTTCGATGTTGGTTGCAAATGTTTTGTCCAATACTGTATATAGATATATATATATACATATATATATATATATATATATATATATATATATATATATATATATATATATATATATATATATATATATATATATATATATATATATATATATATATACAGTGCGGTGCAAATTTATAACCTCACCAAAAAATCAAGTTCTTACAAATAATTAAATAATCATTTTTAAATTATTCAATTGCTTAATATCTTACTTGATTAATATTTCATTTGTAATAGTCTGGTTTCATTTCGTTAACTGACTTGAAAATTTCAGAAAAATTATGGTGCAAAATTATAACCTCATTTTAATTTTACTCTACAAAATTCCATAATGTTTTGTATTGCTACTTGAATTTTTTATTAGTACTTTGTTTTATTGCCACCATTCTGAATAACTTCAAATATTCGATTAGGCATACTTTCCGAATGTTTTCTAAGATCTGCAAGAGATATGTTCTTCCAAACATGAACAATTGCCTTTTTTAATTCATCGACATTCGAATATTGTTTCCCTTCTGCATAAACACGTCTTGCTAAGATGCCCCATACATTTTCAATGGGATTTAAATCAGGTGAGAGCGCTGGCCATTCTAATTGAATTTTCTTGCTGGTAAACCATGAGATATTTGACTTTGCTCTATGAATTGGAGCATTATCTTGCTGGAAAATGAAATTGGTGTTACCAAATTTTTGTGAAATATCATTCAAATGACCATTCAACAAGTTTCTATATCCTTCTGCATTTAACTTAGTAGTAATAAAGCTAATTGAAGTCTTTCCAAAATAACCGAACGCACCCCAAATCATTACTCCCGTAGCCCTTCTTTTTGAAAATATTTTCTCTTTTCTTATGTCATGCCAGTAGTAATTGAAGCCGTCTGGACCATCAAGATTGAATTTTTTTTCATCCGACTACACAATTTTTCGCCATTCTTTTTCCCAAGTCATGTGGTCTTTGGCCCATTGAAGACGAATGCGTTTGTGCGCTTCAGTTAGTGCTGGAGATGTGCGTTTCTTTGCATATCTAAGAATGCCTGACTTGTTAATTGCACGATTCACCGTCCATCTTGAGCAGTTCGATCCCAAAACAGCGCCTAATTGTCTGCGGAGATTGTATGGTTACTAGCAGCATGCACGATTCGTTGCTGTTGGCGAGCTGTAAGTATAGGTTTTCTACCACTTCGATGCTTCGTGCAATAATTTGTTGGATCATTTATGAAATTATTGATCAAACGTGGTGAACGTCTCAGTTTGCAAGCAATTGCCCTGTTTGATAAACGCAATGATCTGTAGGCTTCGATCTTGCCTTTTTCTTCATCGGAGAGTGTATTTCCTCTTGGCATTCGTTAGAATATTTTTATAATTTTTAAATTTAATAAATTTTATTTGAAAACGGAATTTACTACTATTTTTTAACAACTTTTGATGCAATTTAGATAACGAGGTTATAATTGTGCACCACGGTTTTAAACGGTTTTATAATTTGAGTTAATTAAAGTATAAATAGATTCATGTAAATTATTTTGTTTATTTCAAAAAATGATCTACAAATAGAATTTGATCAGCAAACTTTGAAAGATAGTTTTAAGGTGACTATACAGGTGAGGTTATAATTCTGCACCCCACTGTATATATATATATATATATATATATATATATATATATATATATATATATATATATATATATATATATATATGTATATATATATATACATATATATATATTTATTATGCATATAAATATATATATATTATCTTTATATATTTTATATATATATTTATATACATATATATATTCATATATATATATATATATATATATATATATATATATATATATATATATATATATATATATATATATATATATATATATATATATATATATATATATATATATTAAATATACATATATCATGGCCTACTTTATACACTGCCGGATATGTTGCATAAATAGGCCGAAAATTAAAAGCCCAGTTCTTAGCATTTCGGCTATTTTTCATACTGCCAGTTAATATTGTTTAAATTTTATTTCGGGAGATATTAAGTTGGAAATTTACTTTTGGATATAATGGTGAACAAATGTGCTGTTTTTAATTGTCGAACTTGCTATAAATGTAAAAAAAATGAATCTAGTTCTCTTAGTGAAAATAAAGCTGTTTTTAGTTTTTCTAAAGATACTGTTTTAGAAGAAAAATGGATGAAATTTGTTAACAGAAAAGATTGGAAGCCAAGCAAACATTCAGTTAATACCTTAGACCATTTTGAAAAAAGTATTTAAAATATGGAAAACGAGTTACTTTAAAATATGAGCTAAACCCTGTTCCACCATTTATTCTGATGAAATTTCTATTCCATCTTCTATAATACCTAAAATTCCTACTTTTTATAAACCCCCAACTGACCGACATTCTACCATCCCAGATGAAATTCATGCATTTCAAGAAATGGATAAAATGAAAAACATTGATATGCTTCATGAATCTAACTCCCCAAATGGATTTAGTTTTCAAAGATATGAAAGTTTTGTTTTATATTATCGTTTATTTTTTGTAGACACAACCCATTTATTGAATCAAAACGCATTGATAACGATTTGCATGTAAAGTTACATTACAAAAGTTCTCCACTTCCACTCCCTAAAGGGTTTAGAACAATTAACAATTGTATACTTACAAGTTTATTGATTTTAATTTGGTGTCTTATATGCACAACCTTGTTGAAGAGAACTCGTATGGTTTAGTTAATGAACTATCAAATTTAATTTTCTACAAATCCAAAGGTCGTCCTCCATATTATTCACAAGTATTAGGTTTTGCACTTATGCAAAGATATTCATCATTACAGGCTTATTCCCTTTTTTTGAAACAACTCCCATTGCCATCAATGTCACTACTAAAGAAGTTAGTTTCTGGTGGAATCGATTCAATAAAATCATTAACTGTTATTAAATGAAGGAACAATAAACAAGATGTCAACCTAGCATTAAATATATTCCATGAAACAACATCTGCAGCAATTCAAAGTTATTTTTCTAATGAATTTTCAGCATCAGAATTTTTAAAACTTGTTAATTTATGGTGGGTAATATCTAATTCTAAAATGAAATACTCTAATCATAAGTTTGGAAATGCATCTGTTATGGGGGACGGTAAACCACAATTTTTACGTGCATTTGCTCACTGGATTCATCAGTGGCGAAATTCGCAATACAGTTCCACCAAAAGATATTCTCTTACAGATCAGACTACTAAATCACTGCAATGCAATGCAAATATCACTATGTATCACTGCAAAGTACTTCTAGTTTAATTGAAGATCTTCTATTTGAAGAATATAATTATGTTCTAACCTCTCATTTTCAAAGTGATCCATTAGAGTGACATTTTTCATATGGTCAAATGAGTGGTGGCAGATTTCTTGTTAGATTACGTGAAGTAATAACTTCTGAAAAAATTTTGCAAATGAGATCATTATCAAAAAAAAATTTTGACTTTTAGAAAATGGATTTAAAAACTTTCAAGTCGGTTGTAAATATAAATTTGATTTCTAAACTTTTTATTAATGATATTTAGGAATGTGATTTAGATGATAACAGTAAAGAAGTTACTATTATTGTTATTATAAAGAAGTTATTATTATTGCTGGATATATATGCAGAAAAATTAATCAAAAAAAGTTAAATGTGAATTATGTTCTTTATTGCTAAAAAGTGATCTCATTGATTTAAATACAGAATATATTGAACTACTATCCAGAGGAGGTCTCATAATTCCCTCAAAATTGCTTGCAAATCATGTTATTATTTGCTTTGCTATGCTTGATGCAGTAAAAAAAAGTTTACTTACAATAGAAATTCTTGACATCAGAAAAGTTACTGAATATATTTTATATGAATATAACTTGAACCTTTATTTGTGAAGATCATTTAAATAAGGGGCTTTCTCTCGTAAATCAGACAGTAATAAATATTTTTTATAATAATGAACAAAAGAAGTAATGGAAAGCGCAAAGATGCTGTATTATCTTTTAAAAGAAGACAAAGGAAAAAGAAAAAAAAAGAAATGTAGTTTGTGTGAATATATATATATATATATATATATATATATATATATATATATATATATATATATATATATATTGAGATAGATATATATACATATATATATATATATATATATATATATATATATATATATATATATATATATATATATATATATACATTTATATTTATTACATATATATATATATATATATATATATATATATATATATATATATAAATATATATACACACACATATATGTATATATATACACACATAAACTATATATTTTTTCCTTTTTTATATATATTATATTATATATATATATATATATATATATATATATATATATATATATATATATATATATATATATATATATATATATATATATATATATATATATATATACACACACATATATGTATATATATACACACATAAACTATATATTTTTTCCTTTCTTATATATATTATATTATATATATATATATATATATATTGCTATTAGTATTTTTTAATTTTTACTTGAAATCTCTGCGGTAAAAAAATGCGTATAAAAATAGTCAAAGTTCTAATTTTATATTTAAAATATTAAGTTGTTAAAAATTATTTGAAGTGAACTACGAAAATCAAATAAACAAATTTAAAAAAAAAACTAGATGTTATTAATAAAATCAACCTAAAAGTTTTTAAATAAGGAAAAACTAATACAAAAACATATTTTACTATATAAATCTATTTAATTAAAATAATAACAATAATATATTTATAAACTTGAATTAAAAAACCTAGCAATTTAATTATATTTAAACCTATTTAAACTTAAGTCCCGAAAACTTGTAATATTGAAAAACTGGTCTTCTAATTTTCAGCCTATTTATGCAACATATCCGGCTGTGTATAAAGTAAGCCATGCATATATATATATATATATATATATATATATATATATATATATATATATATATATATATATATATATATATATATATATATATATATGTATATATATACATACTTAAATTGTGTGACTTGATCAAACTATTCTGAGGGCGTTTGTCCAAACCTGAAAAAAGAAACACCTCACCTGTTGATCAGACATTACTCTTAGAAATATCCCAAATTACTCTTAGAAATATCCCAAATTATTCTTAGAAATATCCCAAATACTCAAGAGAATAATGAAAATTTTCAAGTCTTTTTTAAAAGTATTGACTTTAAAAATATTCTGGTTAAAATTTGCGCTGATTTGAGATGATGAAACTGAAGTTATGGAAGTATGCAATATACCCGAACTTCATCTCTATACAGAAACAATTAATCTATTATGGAATAACCTATCAGCAAGATGGATACAAGAAAATTCGAAAATCTTCCTAGAAAGGAATTCCCTTGTCAGACAAAAGCTTTACGGTGGAGAGTTTGAAGGAAACCAGTGATGAGATTAACAAATAAGCTTAGAAATGCTCTTTTGAAAGATCTTAGGGGATTTTGTGATGCCTTTAATGCATTTAATACTGTGGCTTACAGGTGTTTTAGCAAGATACTCAGTATGGATTTTGAAAAAGCGATAAATGATTTTTTTCTTACTTTTATTACTTTGGAGATCAAAACAAAGATTACCAAACTGCATATATTATTTTGCCATGTAAATTAGTTTTGTAGAAAATAATGGATATGAACTGGGAATGACAGCAAACAGGCTAGAGAAACTATTCACTAGAGATTCGTTGAGTTTTCCAGATACAAACTTCCAAGTGATTTCCATTAAGAAACATACAAAAACGATCTATTACGTGTTGTACTTTCATACAACGCAGAGAGAATCTGAGGAATATATTATGTTCAGTCAGCTAACAGAATGTTTAAACTAAAATATTTTTTATTGATTTTGAAAGGATTGATTAAAAGGATTTTTATTGATTTGAAAGAATTGATTTATTGATATGAAATATAAATTTTATTTTAAATAATGGTATTTATTAAAGAGTTGTCTTATTAGTTACTATTCTATGCCTTACATTCTTCTACAAACTTCATTCTTCTACAAACTTCTTTCTTCTACAAAATTCATTAGTTACTATTATATGCCTTACATTCTTCTACAAACATCATTCTAAACCAGTTGTTTTTCTGTATATGTTAATGAAAGAAACTTTTTTTTTTCACAATAGGCACCATTTTTTTCCAGGAAACTTTTTTCAAATTTTGGGAAACATAATCATATCTAGTACACTATAATCATACCTAGTACACTATAACCATACCTAGCTAGAAAAACTTAATTTGCGTGTGTACTTTTTTGAAGCATAAACATCATTGTGGGGGAGGTGTATTTTGTCTTGTAAGAATATCAAAAAAATCTAAAGCCTCTGTATTTTGTAAAGTTGTTTACAGCTGGC
This sequence comes from Hydra vulgaris, assembly GCF_022113875.1. Classification (NCBI taxonomy): domain Eukaryota; kingdom Metazoa; phylum Cnidaria; class Hydrozoa; order Anthoathecata; family Hydridae; genus Hydra; species Hydra vulgaris. Next base: position 38,410,319 of record NC_061157.1, read on the forward strand.
ACAAATAATGCTGCAATTTGCAAAAAATATTTATTCAAAAATTTATTTATAAGTATTTTGTAAATACAATTATTAATACAAAATTCTTTGTAACCATTTTTATGTGTTTTCTTATATATCAAGAACTAGTTACTTATTTTTGGTCAAAAATTCTCTGTAACAAAACTATATTCAGTGTACAATTACATTTTAAAGAAAAAACATATTTATGGAAAAAAAGCAGTTTACAAAAAAAAAATTGGCAAACAAATGGGAAACGATGCAGGAATACTGACCCTGTTTGATGAGGGGTTGGAACCAAGAAGATTGGACTTAGTTTAAATATTCCTTTGCAGTCATTTTATTTAACTCAACTCTGAAAACCTGGCTTCAAACACTATTCTTACCAACAACAAAAAAACTAGCTGGGCATCAAAGGAAAGACCAGCAAAGATACAGGTTTCTACTGCATCTTGTATTGTTATCACCATAGATTTATATGCAAAAGCAGTTAAGAAAGATCATTCTGATATCTCTAGACACCTCTCTGTTCAAAATATGCAGCACTGTCTCTAAACATTTTTTAAATGATAATATCCCATGCTATAAATGAAACAAGTTATTGAAAGTGCTTTTAATAACTTTCATGTATTTGACTCGCCTAGGAACTCTCTAGAATTCAACCCTAAAATTTAGAACCATTGGAATTATATATAATTATATATAATTATAAGACTGAAGAAGTATCCATCATCATCAAGTATCGTCTGGTAATGAAATTGTACATAACAAGAGACAGATGACTATTAACTATGTTGTAAAAATGGAAAATAAATAATAAGAAAAATGATTTTATTGCATTTTTTTATTTTACAAATTTATATTTTTTACATGGTTTTTTTGTTGTTGTTGTTTGTTTGTGTTGTTTGTTTTTTTTTGTTTTTTTTTTGCGTCAGCTGTATTTAAATTTTAAAAAACGATTTGGAAGTTTTCTGTCAAATACTATTCAAAAATATTTATGAACTTTACTTGAAATTTTCATTTTCATTTTTTTAATAATTAGTCAACTTAAGCAATACTCTAATTCAGTTATCAGTCACCTGCAGCTTTTCGAGTTTAAATTTAAATCTACTTATTAAGGTTTCTAGCCCAGTTTTGATTTAACTTTTAGCGTTATTTACTTATTTATACTTAATTTTAAATTTACAGATTTGGACTAGTTTCAAACGTCGTTTGTCAGTTGTATTTTACTCTTCAAAGTTTTCAGACATAAAGTTTGAAAATCCACTTTTGAGTCGCACATCTTACAATGTTTCATGTGCTCAACAAAGTATGGTAAGTTCCACATTTTTCAAAAGTTTTGCATTTTTGAAAAGCATGGAATGGCATATTCTCATGCTCTATTTTTTTTCTAATAAAATTTAATTTTTTTTTTTACATTATTTATAAATGAATGATTTAATAATTTAACACTGATTTTTATTAGGATCAATTTTTTTTACATTATTTATTAATTAATGATATAATAATTTAATACTGATTTTTATTAAATAAAATAATAACAACAGCTCTACTACAGCACTGGCTGTAGTAATGTAGTAATGACTGTAATGTTTCAGGAGAAAGTTATTGTAAAATAATAAATAATTTTTATAAACTTGTATATTAAAAAAATAGTGTGACATAAGGCATTAATATAAAAGGATTAAACAATTTTTAAATAAATAAAATGTCTTCGTAAATTTTTATTGGTAAGGATTACATTTTTTTAAAGGTCTACTGATCTAGTTCTACTTTTTAATTGAAAAAAAGTTTATTTTCATTAAATATAACTTATATAATTATCAATATTCAGTTAATTAACAGTAAATTTGTCATAATAAAAAAGCTTATTTTGTTTCTAGGATAAGTTTAGTTTTCATTATTTGGGACTTAATATTAACAATATTTGGGACTGGATATTAACATTATTTGGAACTGGATGTCAACATTATTTGGGACAGGATATTAACATTATTTTTGGACTGAATATTCTGTGTTTATTTAGGTGTTTGTAAACTTATTTAGAAATACTAGTAATTTTTCAACTCACCGCTTTGAATTAAACATTTAAAGAATTTGCGTAAAAAAAAAATAATTTTTTCTTGCTGAACAGTTTTAAATGCATACTTTGCATAAATTAAATTTTTTTACTTATACTTGTTGTTTCCTTAATTTATCTTAATTATTGCTTTATATTAATTATTTG
>NC_061157.1:38417545-38475045 GCF_022113875.1 Hydra vulgaris
ATCAGCTCTAATCCCTGGTTCATAGGAGTAGCTGAGAAACTATTTTCCCTAAAACCAATACTTGCAGGTAATCGACTTTCTCTTTTCTCTTCCAATCAGCTTTCCATTTCAGTAAACAACAAAAAAAACGTTAATCAAAAACTCGTCATTTATGTCTGCAGATCTATTAACTAGGTGTTCCACTCTGTGTCGGAGAATTGAGTCTGTTTAAAGCAAGTTGATCAATGTTCTTTTCTTTCTTTTTGGCAGTTTTTGCTATAACAAAATCGACCTTGCAGCCTGACTGTTCTAGATCTAGAGCTTTTGTTCTAGATCGAATAGTTCTAGATCTAGTTCTGGAATAACGACAGTTTTTCTCACTCTCATTCTTTTTATTGTATGGAATGTAATGCCTCTAACAGTTTCCTAACTCGTCCCTAGTTTCCCTAGTTTCCACATTTTCACCATCCTCAGCTAAGCTATTTTCAGAACCAGATAAAATAAGTTAAACTGTAAAAACTAATAACTGTTTCATTTGATCTGCTCACTGTAGCCTGGCAAGCATTTTTCTTCTTAAACAGTAAATTAACAAGCAGCAAGTTTCGGCAGTACTCTGTAACAAGACCGTTAGGTCATCTTGGAGTACTTGAATAATCGGAAAAAAAATGTTTCTCGTTTTTTTTTTATAAAAATAAATTTTATAAAGAAGACACAACGCGGCATATATTGATTGTGCTGTCCCAGAAAAATAATCTATTAGATTCTGCCTCATTATTAGACTTTTTATGACAAAAATACTTAAAAATTATGGTAGTTATACTTTATTTATTAAGTATTTTTATCATTTTAAAGCTGAGAAAAAACTACTTTAATTATACCCGTTAATAATCGACCCATCAACAACCCTACTTCTGAACCGTGAGGTCTAAATTTCAATGCAAGCTCCGGCCAGTGACGGATCTAAGGGGGACGGGAATGGAGGGCATACACCCCTCTCTTTTGATACTTAATATTAGATTCAAAACTGTACACAGTTTAACAGCATACAAACCCGTATTCGCACTTAAAACTCGATGAGCAAAAACCCTTGAACAAATTGTATTAATCTTCACTTTTTATCTATTAATAGTAAGTATAGAATTTTATACTTACGACGATAATGTAAGCCTCTTTTATTAAAACAAAGCAATTATTAAAAGACTTATTCGGCCATTTACTATGCTATTCTCGTTGACTGAACAAAACACTTTTGTTTTATCTTATATTAACTTTGCCGGTGTTCGTTCTCCTGAATCTTTTATTGAAGTGAAGAACTAAATTGGTAAGGTTTAGTTACTTTACAATCTTTTAGTGGGAGCCCTATTCGATGAAAAGTCGTGGAATGGTATGTCTATACATCAAACCTTGTAAACCCGATAGAGTGAACACATTAAGATTGTGAATTCGTTATTTAAGCAACCTAAAAATATCTTTACATCTTTGCAGTAGCGTCGTGACCTTGATGTAACTGCTGCTCGATTAAATAAAGTAAAATCTCTGGAAAAATGTGTTCAGTCATTTAAATTTGTCATCATGACAACGTTTTGGTATCTCACTTTAATCGAAAAAAATTTTTGTAGTTGATGAGGTGAAGTTTATAAAGATATGACTGATAAGATCCAAAAACTTATAGAGGATCTCATTAGGCATAACTCTTCTAAGCCCAAAGTTAAATCACTTATGAAGCATATTTGACTGGTTCCTGTCAAAAAATTATAACTTTTATTCAGACTGGTTCGAAAGAGAACAAAGTAGACAAAAACCTTTCACAAAAAAGCCAAGCACAAAGTTTATTTCCCCAATAATGAAGAGTTTCAGTTTGAGGTGAACGTATTATTAACCGATACTCAAATTCAATAAATAAGAGACATGTTTCATGCTGCAGAAAGTTAACAAACAAGTCGATTGAAGAAGTTGAATCACCTGGTGGAGGAATGCGTAGTTTAGGCGCAAATTTGTTTCAAGAGAAATTTATTGAAGAGGTTCGTCATCTGGATATTCTTAAGCGAGCCAATTTATTTGGCTCAAAAAAATTCATTACTTAAATTGGATCTATAAGAAAACTCTACAGTTTCTATTCAAATCAATATGTTTTTTACTACGCATTTTAAATACAATTTGCGCTTTTATCGCAAAAGAAGAACGGTCGTATAGTAACCAAGACGTTTAGTCAAGACGACTGAATTATATATTTGCAAATTATTTTGGCGCACTTATGTTAGTTCGCGCTTATGCCAATTTTCGAAACTGTTTTTGAAACTGAAGTTTGCACTTATTCAGCTTAAGACAAATATTCAGGTCAAGACAACGCTAAGATCTACAATTACTCAAGACCGGACTGACCAGTTTCCTAATTATAGTTGTTGAGCAGGATCTCGCAAAAACTCTGCGCTAAAACAAAATTATTGCAAATTTTGCTACAAATAAATTTCAAAAAGTAAATACACACATAAGATAATTTTTGCTAGTTAATCGATGGGTTTATTTATCTAGCAATCTTTGTGACTAAATTGCTGTCATTGTAGTTACGAATTCTTGCTAGCTCATTTTGTTAGCGATCATCGTGGCTAAACTGCTGTCGTTATCGTATACATATGGAACATCTCTCAAAAAGAGAAAAATTGTATGGAAAAGTCTTCAAGTTCATTTAGTTTTCAAATAAAACTTTTTCTTTTTCTTTTTTTAATTCGTTTATTTTTGTTTGAATGGATTTTAAGGGTAATTTTTCAGTTATTTCTATTTTTTCAATTTATTTATCTCTTAATGTAAGTTTTATATTATACAATATACTATTTTAGCTTATATAAAGATGCTCTATGAAATGTTTGTAATGACGAGGTTTTATCTTTATCTATGTTAGGTATAGTTAGTCAAACATGCCTAAGAAAAAATTTCAGGAAACAAATAAACTTGTTTTTTGACTATTCTAACTTATGAACAAGTCTTATGCGGTAGTGGTGTAGTGGTAGAGCGCTCGCTTCATAAGCAAGAGATTGCGAGTTCAATCCCCGCCTCGTCCCTGGTAGTACCGCGCTCAACTCGTTTCTTCGCGCAGCGGCCTTTTTCGTCAAGGTTCGTGTTTCGGAGTTATAGAGTTGAGAGAGGGTTATATAACCACAAATAAGTAGCCTCCTCGTCTGTAGAGACCTTCTCGGCCTTGAGGAAGTAAATTAACAAACAAACAAACAAACCAAAAAAAAAAAAAAAGGTCTTAATTTTTATAATATAGTTTATTATCGATATTATACAGAGCCGTGGCTAGACTCCCCAACAATGGGGATCCTAGCAACTTTAGGGGGCCCACTTGAAAATTTACGGACTCTTTTGCAAACTTAACGAACTTTTTTTTGCTAGTACTTAGGTATTTTTTTTAATTTTAAAATTTTGGATGGCCCAAAAAGCTAGTTTTAGAGGAGGGGGGAGGGAGGGAGCCCTCCAACCCACTAGCCAGAGCACTGATAACATAGCTAAAAAGAAAAAAAAAATTGCAACGGCTATTCAAAAAGAGCAAGTACCACGAAAGTAGAAAAATTAAAATAAATTTTTTTCTGTTTTATATACGTCTGTAATAGTAATGCGTAACGATAACTAAAGGCAAAAAAAAAGTTTGTTAAAAACTAAAATATTTTTATTTATTTTTTTATTTGCTAGATTATGTACAAGGTAAGGTCTTACATTGAATAAATTAAAAGCAGGACTTCTAGAAGATCACAGGATCTTATCATAAAGCCTTTTACAAACTATATATATATATATATATATATATATATATATATATATATATATATATATATATATATATATATATATATATATATATATATATATATATATATATATATATATATATATATATATATATATATATATATATATATATATATATATATATATATATACATATATATAAAGCATTCTTCACAATCTATATAATAACTATATAATAAACAAAACAAAGCCTAAATAAATAAAAAACTTGCTAAAAGTACTAAAAATAGATAAAAATATTTTGTGTTGAAAAGATAATTTCTTTTACTTTCCCTTTGAATGAAAAATAAAACCATTTAAAAGAAAAATTAAATTTAGGTAAAATTATTTTACTCCAAAGAGAAGGACCACGAAAAGAAATACAAAACTGGTCAATTTTAGTTAGGCAAAATGGCTATACGATACTTTTACTGGCACGAAGATCATTTTTGTTTTTAGGTTTCAAATTATAACGATTTATAAAAACACTTGGTAATATTTTGTGCTCTATTTAAAACTAAAACTATAGTGCTCTATTTAAAACTAAAACTAAATCCCCGGAACAACTTAGCATTTCCAAGACAATTACCGATATCGTTAAGAATACAGAAAAAACAGCAAAAAACTTAATAATATTTGGGCTTCCACAACAAGATACTGAAAACCCTAATGACAGTGATCACCAACTAGTTGAAAAAATTTTAATTCAATCCAAATCAGTGGAAATAAAATCAAGAAAGTGCATCGTTTTAAACCAAAACAAAAATCTTCCTATATGCCAACAACCTCAACCTCACACTACACTACCTCAACAAAATACAACTAGCACAGTCTTAGTTGAGTTAATTAATACCAGTGATCGTAACTTCATTCTTAGCGCTGCCAAATCCTTAAGAACCTTAACAGAATTTGTTAAGGTGTTTATAAATCTAAATCTTAATGAAGCAGAGAGATCAAATATGAAAATGTTGCTTCAAGAAATAAAAATTAAAAACAACGAATAGCAAGTGGAGAACTCAATATGCCCTTTCGATACTGCAATTTTTTTTTTTTTTTTTTTTTTTTTTTTTTTCAGTTACAATTATTAATCGTAATATAACAATATAACAATATATAAACTTGGTATCTGAAAGAAGATCCAAATGATCTTGTCGCCAGAACCATATAAAAGATATAATACGTGTATATATAATAAAATAAAATACAATTGATCAAATAACTAATGACAATGTAGAAGAAACAAAAACTGAAAATAATTTTACAAATTATCCAGAGTAAAAAAAAAGAATTTTACATTTCAAAAATATTTATATATATATTGCCAGTAGAAAGAATATAGTTTTTTAATTTAGTTTTAAAAACGGAAAACGAAATTGACAAATCAAAAATTGGAACAACAATTTTGTTCCATAAATACGGTGCTCTATAGTTTATGCAAAACTGATTAAACTTTGTTTGACAAAAGGGTTCAATTAATAAATTATTATTTCGTAAAGCATATTTTTTATAGCTTTATAAGTAAAAAGATCTTTGAAATTGGACAATGGTCGTTCACTTTTACAACGAAACATAAAACATAAAATATTATAGACATTGAGTTCGTAAACGTTAAGTGCTTTAACGTTTTTAAATAAAATATTTGAATGAGAAAAACGATTTTCGAAACATATTAAACGCATTGCGTGTTTCTGACGATGGTAAAGACTTCGTAACTTACTTTTAGAGGTACTTCCCCAAACAATATTTGCATAATTTATATAGCTATGAATAAACGAGTAGTAGAGTTGAATTAAATTTTTTTTACTTAGATAGTATCTGACCTTATATAGAGTTCCAATACTTTTAGCCAATTTAGTAGAAATATAGTCGATATGATACTTCCATGTAATATTTTCATCAATGTAAATGCCTAAAAATCTTGTGACCGACTCCTTTTTTATTTCAATTTTATCAATAAAAAGTTTAGGCAATTTATTTGATAAAAAACGCTTTTTAGCAAGAGAGTGGAAAAGGATCCACTTTGTTTTGTCAATGTTTAAAGTTAACTTGTTGCACTTAAACCAGTTGGAGATCTGATTGAGTTCATTATTCATATTTGAAAAAAGCTCATAAATGCCACCGTTTGACAGAAATAAATTAGTATCGTCCGCAAAATTTATACTCATAAGGTTAGAAGCTTTATTTAAATCATTTATATAAACTAAAAACAAAAGTGGGCCTAGAATAGAACCCTGTGGAACACCACATTTTATGTCAATTAATTTTTCATTTTGAAAATAATCTCCATAGAAAACAAATTGTTTTCTATTTTCCAAGTAACTTTGACACCATTTTATTAATTTGCCATTAATTCCGTAAAATTTGAGTTTTTTAAGTAGAATTTTGTGATCAACCGTGTCGAATGCTTTTGATAGGTCAATGAAAATACCTAATGTATATTGTGATCTACCAAATGAATCGGAGATTTCACAAATGAACTGTGTAATGGCTTGTTCAGTTGAACAATTTTTTTTAAAACCGAATTGATTTTTATATAGAAGTTTATTTAGATTAAGGTAATTGTATGTTCTATTGTATATAATTCTTTCTAAAATTTTTGAGAAAGTTGAAAGAACTGAGATAGGGCGATAATTACTATTATTTGATTTTTTTCCGTTTTTGTATATAGGAGTTACTTTAGTTATTTTTAATTAGTCGGGGAATACACCTTGCTGTATAGATGCCCTAAAGACTTTATAAAGAATACACTTTAAGTTTTCAAAGCAATCTATGACTATGTTGCCATTTATTTCGTCCGCACCCGTAGCTTTATTTCTTTTGAGAGATTTGTAAGCTCTCTCAAACTCCTCAAAAGATAAGTCAGAATGTAAATTATCTATAAAAAGCGAATTATTTATAGGCTCTAGGAAATCACTAAAATTTTTTTCTGTAATAGGGATCTTGTTTGCCAATTTGGTTCCTATGTCAATGAAATATTTATTAAACTCGTTTGCAATTTCGTTTGGTTCATATATAATTGTTTTATTTATTTTAATTACTTTAGAAAGGGAGTTTGAATTTGTTTTTTGTTTTCCTGTTATTTCTTTCAACGTTCTCCAAGTATTTTTTGAGTCGTTTTTAAATTTACTAATTAAATTTGAATAAAAATTTTTTTTTAATTTTTTACGAATTTTTTCAAATAAATGTTGGTAATTTTTATATTTTTGTTGGTTTTCATTTGATTTTGTTTTTAGATATTTTATATATAGTTTCTGTTTTATTTTAGAGGATTTTCTAAGTCCTTTGGTAATCCATGGACTATTTAAGGTTTTTATTTTTGTTATTTTTTCACAAAGTGGAAAGTTTGCATCGTATATTGAGAAGAACGTATCAAAGAATTTATTATATATTGTATTTGCGTCTTCATTAAAGTTAATATGTTTCCAATGCAGAAGTGATAATTGATATTGGAAGGATTTTATATTGCTCTCATTGAAGACACGTTTTTTTATTATATTTTGTCTTTCGGGGTTATTAGAGGATACAGTATGGATTGTTAGAAAAATGGGGAAATGATCGGATATGTCGGTTTTTATAATTCCTTTTTTTAATTTTCTATTATAAATATCTGTTGTAAAAAGATTATCAATCAACCTAGTTGAAGTTTTGGTTATTCTAGTAGGGTGATTAATTAAAGGAACAGCTCCTGCCATAAGTATTTCATCATAAAAACTTTTTATTTTTTTATCTTTATTATAAATTAAACAGTTCATGTTGAAATCTCCAATTATAAAAGTAATTTTGTTTTCTTTGCTACCTTTGTGAATGATATTTTGCTGTAAAAAGAAACTAAGATTTTCAGACGCACCATCAGGTAGTCTATAACAGCAGCTTAATAGAATATTATTTTTTTTATTGTTTAAAATTTCAATAGTTACGATTTCTTTATCACCGTCAGAAACGCACATATCATTCCTAATGTTATGCGCAATATGTTCATTAACATAAATCAGAACTCCTCCACCGCGTTTATTTGTTTGTCTTTCTAATAAAATTGTTTCAAAACCTGGAAGATGGAAAATAGAATTATTTTTAAAATCATTCGAAGTAATCCACGTTTCTGTTAAGCAAATTATGTTAAAAATATTTTCAGTTTCATCTAAAAAATCGCAAAACTTTTCAAAATTTGTATTTAGACTTCTAGTATTAATGTGAAGGATTCTGATTTTTTGATTTTCAGTGCCATTTTTATTAAGATATTCTTTTAACTCGTTGGGATAAAAATAAAAACAACATGTGTTCACATCATTAAAAAAGTTGACATCTGGATCTGAATTAAAATTTGATTTTAAGTACTTATCATGAAAACTAAAAGTAATGGATTCGTAGTCATCCATTTTTGTTTTTAAATTTAATTATAGAATATTAAAAGAATTCCTTTATAATAGGTCGCGCGTAATTAATTTATTGTAAACTACTTTAGCAAACTTACCTTTCGCTCTCAATTTTTTCTTTCGCTTCTTTGAAAAGCTTTCTGCGTAAATCCATTGTAAAATCGCTAAAGTCTTCGTTAACGTACAACCGTTCGTTCCATAGCTTCATCGTCGTATATTTGTTTAACACTAGGGCTTTGTCTTTGTAGTTTTGAAACCGAACAATTATTGATCTGTTTTTTCCGTTTTCTTTTCCAACTCGATGGGCTCTATCTATTAAAATTTTTTCTTGTGTATTAAGCTTTGTATTGAGGAAGTCTTTGATTTTTTGCTCACTTTCTTCCCAAGTCTCATTAGCTTTATCTTTAATCCCAATAAACCTCAAGTTGTTTCTACGACTTCTGTCTTCTAGCTCTGCTATTTTCTCTTTTATGTTATTAGTTCCATTTTCAATATTACTTTCATCTGGTGATTTTTTAGATTCTGTTTTTTTTAATTCTGTAAGTTTAATTATTATTTTATCATAGCTTTTGCTTATAAATTCGACAGCTTTCGTACCTCAGATAATTCTTTTTTTAACGTAAAGTTTTCATCTTTTAAGTTATTGAATTTAATTTCCATTTTTTCTATCCGATCATTAAAAAATTTTATCATAGTATTCTCGTGATTTTCAAGGGTTTCTTTAAGTTGTGCTGGTGTAAAGTTTTTCGCCATTATTATAAGTTTTTTAATAAGCTCTTAAAACACGTCCGTTCGCGTTGAAAGTTGCGGTGAAAAAAAAAAAAAACTTTGAAGCAACGCCATCGTTAAAATTGATGTTTCAAAGTTTACCAAACAGAATTTAAAAAAGTAATAATAACACCGGTAAATGCAACTACCACATCAATCCTAAACTCAGTATTAATCTAGCTAACTATAACAACAAAACAAAAGTTAAGTTCAATACCATTAGCTGTGTTTACTTCAATACTAGATCGATTAATAATAAACTACACTACCCACACAATCTCCTCGAAAACAGTAATCTTGATATCTTACTTATAACCGAAACTTGATATCTTATTTATAACCGAAGCTAAATAAAAATACACCTGACTCATTATTGTTGAATGGAAAGAATTTCAAAGTATATTGATATGATCGAAACAGTAAAGGTGGGTGTTCACTTATATTAGTGCGCAAAAATATCCATTTACTTCAAATGCATCTTAATATTCCAATGGAACTACTAAATACTGAAATTAAATGTGTCGACGTGTTTGTCTCATCAATTGAGCAAAAAATACGAATTGCATCCATTTATCACACTCCATGTGCAGCCATCAGTATTTTAAAAACCAAAGCTTTGTGCAAGTTAATTTACGAAATTACCTCTACTCGCGATTCTACATGCATCATAGCAGGCGACTTTAATCTGCCACTTATAAACTGGTCAATCCCAATTAGTTTCGGAGATTCATCTCATGACCTTTTTGTAGAAACGTGCTCCGCAAATGCTTTAACCCAACTTGTATCCGACAATACTCGACTTAACAACCTTCTAGATCTGATACTAACCAACAACTCTAAAAACGTTTTTAATATAGAAACTATTGCCCCATTCATAAGTACCTGCGGCCACTGCATGATTATTGCAATTTGGAGAAATATAAACCATATAAAAAAACAGCCAAGTATAATGTTTTCAAAGCTGATTACAACTCTATAACCTCCGATTTCTTTTCTGTGCATCAGTACGGTTTCTTAAAACGTAGATCCTCATATACACAGATGTTGACAACATTAAATGAGTGGACCACTGCTGTTAATAATAAAAAGGTAGTTGATATCATCTATATAGACTTTGAGAAAGCCTTCGAAACTGTGTTTCACTCTAAGTTACTATTTAAACTGTGTTGTTACGGTATCAAGTATGAGTTGCTAAATGAGGTTACAAACGTCTCGACAAATCGTTCTCAACGTATTTGTATTAATGATTCATATTCAAACAGAATTCATGTAAAAAGTGGAATACCTCAAGGAACTGTTTTGGGACCCATTTTATTTTTAATTTTTATAAATGTCAGGTCAGGTTTATCCTATGTGTCAGGTCAGGTTTATCCTGCTACTGGTAACATGTAACCCAGTACAATCTGCTTCATGTCCTGCTGCCTTGTAGGATATGCCTTTTTAGGCAAAGGCTAGGAGATGTAAACTCCGACATAAAACACCCCCTGCCTTGGGGCTCTTGGTTGAGTAAAGGCTAGAGATGGTGTCTCGATAAAAATACTCATCTTGGGCAGATGTTACATGCATCCGGCTGCTGTCTTGTAGAAGGCCTCCTAGGCAAAGACTTAAGGGGTAAACAGATTCTATCTGTTGACCAGCCTCGCACCCCTTCGTCATCTATTAGGCTGGCGCAGATGTATTTTTAATATATTGTTTCCAGTTTAGGATGTTGAACGCTGGATCTTCTTGACTCGATTCATGGGTTTTGCTTGTGTCTCTGTTTTTATGACTAGGCAACTCATTCTATTATCTTCAAATGAGGGTACAGCTCTAAAACTCAGTTTTATGGTTCTGAGGCCGGCTGGTAGTCAGGTTTCCCGAACTCTGTGGTAACTCTCAGAGAGGCTGATTCCATCAACAGCTAAAAAATATCAGAGTACTAACAGTGCCATGTTGCGCATGGATGGTGTCCCTGTTTGTACTTTTGGTGTGCATTGCCAAGGCCACATTGGAGCCCTTTTTTACGGCTCAGGGTTTATTAGTGGAAATGAGGCAATTGCTTGAGCTATAGAACAGTGTACTGAGTACTATCAATGTTTCGAGCCAAGTTCTTTAACAAATTTAAAAATGAATAAAGTAACAAAAACTATAAAACACAAAAAACCACAGTCATCACCAAGTTCGTTAAACCTTTCATTCACCAATATTCGTGGTCTTCGAAGTAACTTTTCTTCTGTTGAGTCTTATCTCTTGCAAAGTTCACCAGACCTGCTAGCTCTTTGTGAGACTAATTTGAGTTCAGCTGTCTCATCTTGTAATCTTAGTGTTGATGGTTATCTTCCTTTAATTCGTAAAGACTCCAATAGTCACATGCTTGGCCTGGGCATTTACATTCGTAAGAATTCACCCATTTGTCGGGAAACTAGGTTTGAATCCACAGACTACTTTTTTATGTGCTTTCGTTTAGCACCACTTCACTCTATCACTTTTCTCTTTGTTCTATATCGCTCTCCTTCATCCCAAGACTGCACTCTTCTTGATGTTATTTATGATTATATTGACCAAGCTCTCATTCTTTATCCATCAGCCAATATTGTTGTTGTCGGTGACTTTAATGTTCATCACACTGAATGGCTTGGCTCTAGTGTCAGTGACTCTGCAGGCATTAAGGCCCACAACTTTTGTCTTTCTCAATCCCTAACTCAAATAGTCAACTTTCCAACTCGCTTTCCAGACAACCCGAATCATTTACCTTCTCTACTCGACTTATGACTTGTTTCTGATCCTAGCCAGTGCTCAGTTTCTTCACACTCACCCTTAGGTGCGTCTGATCATGGTTTGGTCTCTCTAAAACTATTATCTCATTCTTCTTCACCATTAGAATCCCCCTATCATCGTACATCTTACAACTACCTTAAAGCTGACTGGGACTCTTTTCGTGACTTTCTTCGTGATGGCCCCTGGGTAGAAATCTTTCTTCTCCCTGTTGCAGGTGTGCTTCTTACATAACTTCGTGGATTCAGGCTGGCATGGAATCCTTTATTCCCTCTCGACAATTCCAGGTCAAGCCTTACTCTTCTCCATGGTTTTCTTCACATTGTGCTGCTGCAATTGCCAATCGAAACCATTACTTCCATATCTATCAGCAAAATAATTCTCCAGAAAACAGACGTCTCTTTATTACTGCTAGGAACCATTGTAAAAAGGTTTTGTCTAACGCCAAAACCCGCTATTCTCAGATCATGAAATCTCGAATTTACATCACAAAAATTAGGCTCTCGTGACTTCTGGAGAATCTTTAATAGTATCAATAATAAGGGCAAGTCTGTAATTCCACCTCTTTTGTACGGTTCAGACTTTGTCACCTCACCTAAGACAAAGCTGAATTGTTTGCCAAGAACTTTTCATCAATATCATCTCTTGATGCCACTAGTTGCGTTTTACCTGATATACCCGTCAAACAGGTTGATCCATTGCTCGACATTCGTATCACTCCAGCTTCTGTATCTAAAGTGATTTCCCGCTTAGACTCTTCTACAGCTTGCGGCCCGGACAACATACCTGTTATAGTCTTGCAGAAGTGTTCTCCGGAGCTGTCGTCTATCCTTTCAAAACTATTCAACAAGTGCTTATCAGAGTCTTGTTTTCCAGCCTGCTGGAAAGCAGCATCTGTTATCCCTATTTTTAAAAATTCTGGAGAGCGATCTGACTCATCTAACTACCGTCCCATTAGTCTTCTTTCTATCATAAGCAAGGTTTTTGAATCTTTAATTAACAAACACTTAATCTCTCATCTCGAATCTCATAACCTACTTTCTGATCATCAGTATGGATTTCGATCTTCTCGTTCTACGGCTGATTTGCTATCAGTAATAACCGATAGGTTTTATCGCGCATTATATAAAGGTGGAGAGGTTAAGGCCATTGCTCTTGACATTTCTAAAGCGTTTGATAAAGTTTGGCATGCTGGTCTCCTCCATAAGCTTTCTTCTTATGGTGTATCTGGAAACATCGTTAAGATTATTGAATCCTTCCTTTCCAATCGTAGTATAAAAGTTGTCCTTGATGGACAGCACTCTTCTTCTTATTCTGTAACCTCAGGGGTTCCCCAAGGTTCAATCCTTGGCCCTATACTCTTTTTAATTTACATTAACGATCTTCCAGATATTCTCACAACTAAGGTGGCATTGTTCGCTGATGATACTACCATTTATTCTTGTCACAATAAGAAGCCAATTCCCTCTGATTGCTTGCAGGGGGCATCTGAGCTCGAAAAGGATCTCACTTCTGCTACAGCATGGGGCTCGCAGTGGCTGGTGAACTTTAATTCAGATAAAACTCAATTTTTTTCGGCCTATCGTTATCGCAATAATTTAGACCTTCCTATATTTATGAACGGTAATGTACTCGATGAGTCTCCTACCCTTCATCTTCTAGGATTAACTCTTACTTCTAATCTTTCTTGGAAACCTTATATCAAATCCGTTGCAAAATTAGCATCTGCTAAAGTTGCTTCTCTTTATCGAGCTCGTCACTTTCTTACTCTGGATTCTATTCTCTATCTCTATAAATCTCAAATCCGGCCTTGTATGGAATACTGTTGCCATATCTGGGGCGGATCTTCTAATGATGCCCTTTCTCTTTTTTCGACAAGGTGCAAAAACGCATTGTAAACATAGTTGGACCTGCTCTTGCAGCCAACCTTCAACCTCTGTCACATCGTCGTAATGTTGCTTCCCTTTCTCTTTTCTACAAATACTATAATGGGCACTGCTCTAAAGAGCTAGCGTCTCTTGTGCCATCTACTAAAATTCATTCTCGTGTTACTCGTCATTCAATTAAGTCTCATCCTTTTTCTGTTACTGTTCCTAAGTGCTCCAAAAACTCTTATTCGTCTAGTTTTTTTCCTCGAACATCAGTTCTTTAGAATTCGCTACCTTTATCTTGCTTTCCTGATTCATATAATTTGCAATATTTTAAGTCGTCTGTCAATCGTTATCTTGCTCTACAATCTTCATCTTTTCTCTTCCAGTAACTTCCAACACCAATAAGTGGTTGCTTGCAACCTTGTTGAAAGCGAAGAAAAAAAAAAAAAAAAAAAAAAAAAAATTATATAACCTCGTCTATTGAGGGGGATTGTGGAATCAAGCTTTTTGCAGACGACAACAAGTTTTATCGAGCGAGAAAAGACGGAAATAATATCAAAATTATTCCCCCTCTGCCTCCCTATTTTTTTAGGGGGAGGGAAAGGGGGACTGGATTTTATTTTATAAAAATGTTTTAATTCTTTAAACGACTTGTAACATCGATAAAATGGAAACTAAAGCTCAAAATATGATTTTATCAAACTAAAAAAATTATTTTTTGAAAATACTCATTATGTATAATATATACATGTTAAAATTTTTTACAAGATTTGTGAAAACAATTTACAAGATTAATATAAGATTTTGCTGTGTAAATTTTTTTATATAACTTTATAAATAACTTTTAATTATAAATAAACTTTATAAATACTTATAGTCAAAAAACTTATTGGAATAACTGTACAATGCTAAATGTTTTTACAAAAATGTCTGGCTATGAAAATAGTTGTTTAACAAAAAGCAGCTAAAACATTTGAAGTTATACTTTTATCGTATTTGAATTTTATTTAAAACACAACTCTTATTATCTCTTATATCGTATTTATAACAAACTTGAAAAGGTTTGTTGCTTGTAATGTTTCAGTATTATTAGATTAAAGTTCATTTTTGAAATTCAGGCAGTTGAGTGAAATTCATCTAAACTTCCCACAGATCAAATTTGAGTAATAAAGCCTTTGGTTTGGAAATAATAAATAAACCTAATAAAGCCTTTGGTTAAACAAGACACTAAAAAATATGATTTGGTTTTCTCAACTAGTATAAAAAAACATTGAATTTCTGCAATTGTTTTTAGATGAAAATTGAATATTAGAAAGAAGAAATTAAAGTACAGGTGCTTTATAACACTTCAAAATTGTATCAATCAACCATTGTGTTAATCTCAGTAATCTAGATAAAACTCAGATAGTCTAGCAAAGAAACAACGATAACCAAGTTAAAATAATTTGAAATGCAATTTTTAGGCTTGTTTAGAGGTGTTGATTAAGGTGGTAGTACCCTCTAAGAGGAAAAAAATTTAAAACTTGATATTATATGGGAACATTTATGTTTTTCTGAAATGTTAGATTAAATTATTTCAAAAAATAACAAAATTATTTTTTTTTACCCTCCTGCTCAATAATTATGCACATAAATTAGCAAAATTTAGGCAAAAAAATTGACCTTTTTTTAACAAGAATATTTTGAGAACCATACATGTTCTACAAACCAAATTTTGTAAGTAGTTTTATATATGTTCAAAAAATGTGCTGAATTAAAAATTATATAATCAACAATATTTAATAACTTTAAAATCATTATATTTTAATCAATAAAAATAAAAAAGTATAAGTACAGCTTGCTAAAGTTCAAATTTTAATACTTTAATATAAAAAAAAGTTAATTTTCTTTGGTTCAGCACATTACAAATACATTCAAGAATAATTGCTGAAAATTTGAAAAAAATTCAATGAGCGGTTAAAAAGTTATCTTTGTTAAAAAATTAAAAGATACACAAAAAGTTAAACGCACGAAAAATGCAATTTAAAAAAATACTAAAAACACATTAAGTTTTTTTACACAATCAAACCTACTAAAAACCACCACTGTTGTATGCAACATCTTCTGCTTCATTATGTTAGTCAATAAAGCCTTTTTTAATAACCCCTAACTTTTTTCTCCTGTTTTTTGTGGCACCTGTACTTTTTATCTCATTCTGTTTAATGCTTACATAATCTACATTTAGAGAACTTTTAGTAGTAAAATATCCAGGCAAAACATTACATTATTTAAATGCTGGTAGTAAACCCTGAACTCCATTAATGAAGCTAATTATTGTATAGGCCAAAGCAATCTTATTAACTGTTCTTTTCACATAAACTCTTTTAAGTGCGTGAGTCCAAACCATCTCATCTAGCAATTCATTAACATTTTGAGTTTAACCATGTAAACCTTTCTTGAGCAACGCATCACTGCCAAGAACTATTTATAAATAATTTTTTATTTGTATGGATTTGCATCACAAACTTGCATATAAGAATTGGTATCTCCATCAGCAATGTACTTCATGTACTCGATTTTAAGCTCTTTGACAGATCGGTTGAATAATTGTAGAGCGCCTGAAAATTCCATAATTCCTGAGCTACCTTATGATTAATGTGTGATCTTCCAGTTCTCGTAAGCTGGAATACCTATCTTTTTGTTTTGAAAAACAACTTTTTGTTTTAGCAACAGCATCAATACAATTTCCATGAGATATTGCTGTGACTATACTATTTATTGAGAAGTTTCTTCTGTGCTGAACCATCTATGGAACCATGATGAACCATCTAAACTAACAGCAACATTGACAGTTGATGATTCATCATAATTTTCAATTTTAAAAGTTTTTCATTACGTATGTTCTGTTTGTACTCACTCTAGAGGCTTCAAAATAAGCAAAAGGAAGTCTATTATTAATGTTATGATAACCACGTTTTGTCATACCAAAAGACATATTCATTAAATAACAAAAAGTAATAATTGCTATGTATCCTTGCCCAATATCTCGAAAACTTAACACAGTACATAGGTTAGTTTCTCTCATTTTTTACCTTTGATTACTTCATTTTTATTTTCTATTCATTTTGAAGTTAAAAAATTTATCGTCCATGTAAAATCTAGACAAGAAGTGTGAGAAAGAATCTCTTTTTGATTAATATTGTGTACAATATTGATTGACGAATAACATTCTAGAGCATCTTTCAATTGCCTTCAACAAATTTGAAAATAAATATAAGTTTATAATTGTATTACACTCTTTTTCTATATTATAAAGTTTTCTACATCTAGATAAGTTTTTTTTTCCAAATACCGATTAACTTACATTGTTTGGTGAATGTGCAGACAAAACAGTTTGTTGTAAAGCATGTGAATTATTTAGACAATATTTTTTTAATTTATGAAGTTTTCTTTTTTTTACTCTTGCTTTAGCATATCTATTTTTTTGAACGCATTTATAAGAAAACTTATCAAAAACAACCCATCAATGACAAAACATTTGTTATAGAGTAATTATCTATATCTTACATAAACGAATATGAGGTTTTAATTTATGGATATTAGATCGAAAACCAACAAGAGTTTTTAAGGAACAATTTAGTCATAAGCACACACAAAAACTACATAAATTGGACATATATTTCTCAAGATATTGCAAGAAATATATCTCTAAGGGCCGTTGCTAGGGCACTTTATTTTCCAGTACCAAATCTATCAAGGATAATTTAGGCGTTTGAATTATTTTTTTTTTAAATTTTTTTTATTATTTTAAGAGAAGATATAGTAAATTAATGAAAATTGTAAAAACTGAAGTTTTGAAAAAAAAAATTTTTTAGCCTGTCTTTTGGGGTACTACCACCTTAATAATATTTCAAACTATAGAGACAAAATCTTTTAATGCTTGAATAAGATTTAAACTATAAAAATTATCATTGTTACTTGCTTGCAAAATTATGTAATTAAAAAAGTTATATTAAAAACATGTCTTGTTATACACAGTGCAACAACAAAATCAAAATTTGCTATAAATTTAGAAGAAGAAGCAGTAGCAGAGGCTGCACCATTAATGACATTCTTTAAGACAGAAAACCACAGGTATAAAAAACTTTCGTAAAGTATCCATGCCACAATTTCACATTTCATAACACCCAAAGAAAAATCAGTAATAGCTTTTATGAAAATACTAAGTAAACAATTTTTTTCTTAATTGTGGTTCATCATAGTTCCTATTACGATTATCATGAATCTCATCATAGTAGATTATCATCATAGTTCCTATTACGATTATCATGAATCTAATTAAAACTATACTTAATAAGTCTAAAATCTTCTTCTTGATTATAAAAGAAAACCAAGGAACAAATACTAGTTTTTATCGATGCAACTAAAAACAGCGTCTACTTGTAATAACTCTGTCTTCTTTTCTTGTATCCAAAGGATGTTGTGATATCAAAAGTTCTACACAATTAAAGTAATATTCGGTCGCCTAACTTTTAAGGAAATGATGCTTTTCTTTAACATACTAACTTTTTCTTTAAAATATAAACTTGTGAATTAAGCGACATTTTGAACTAATCATCGGGCATGTTATATGTTTAATAAAATTAACTAATTTAATAAAACACAAATTTAGCAGGGTGTAGGTCAAAAGGGAAGTCCGAAATTTATTTTCCACATTTGAAACCTTTTTTCTCCTTATTTATTACTTAAAATGCAAGTTATTAAAATGATACACAGTCTAGTGTAATAAAACTGGGGATGTCTATTGATATATTTTGATATATACTAGTTGTTACTAACTAATTTTACCACCTGGTGATAGTTAAACAATAAAACTTAATAAAAATTCTACTCAGGGTGTATGTCAAAAGGGAAGTCCAAAATTTGTTTGGAAGTCCAAAGTTTGAAATAATCATTTTGATTTTTCTTAAACCAATGAAAGAAAAAATTCAAAAAATAGAGTTCTGTATAACAAAATAAAATAAGGTATGTCAATTCAAGTTTCTAATTAAGTTATTTAACTCAAAAGTTAGTTTAACCTCCATCAAAATATTGTAATTATTATTTTTTAACAATCGCAAAATTTTGAAACCGGTTTACTATTTTCCGGTTTTTAATATTTTGGAACTTGAACCGTTTTCCGGTTTTTAATTTTTTTTCCAACCGTTCAAGATGAACCGTGCATAATTTGTTTAGTTTTAGCTGTAGTTTGGTTTTAATAGTTATATATAGTAAGACTTTTTTCAACAATATAATCAAGTTGAAAAACTTTTATTTAATTTTTTCGGGTACGTCCAACGACGTAGCGGACATCCCCTAGACATCCCTGCGCAAAAAATTTAGAAATTTGACTCGCAAAAAACCTATTTCAGTGTGCTGCGATATATATCATTGTTTTATATTTACTTCATGTTTACATTAATGTAACTTTACCAGAAATGTTTGAAATCAAAATTTACCTGAAAACTGACCATAAATTTTATGCTAAAACAGGTTAACTTTAAAATTATAAACAAACTCTTTATTCAAACAAAATGCCATGAGTATATATGCCATGAATATAAAAATGTCAAAATCTATTGGCAAATTTGCAGGTAAAGTTACCGGTAAATTTTACATTCACAACACTAGTTCATATTCACAAAGTCACACTTTCCATATACTAATCTTTACAACATTCCTGCTAATTGTCTCTTTAGTTGTTTATCCAATGGATAAACTTGGATAAACATGAATAACCGAAGTTTTGAATGACCGAAGTTTTAAAAGAATGAATGACTGAGTATTTTAGATTTTTACTAATTTTCAAAAAAAAAGTAGGTAATATTCGAAAATAATTAATTTTGTTTTTATAAATATTAATTATTTGATTATTCTTTATAATAATTTGGTTAAATTTGATTTTTTGTTTTAATACTTTGATTATTTAAGATTTTAATAGTATACATTTTTCAAATTTGTTGTTTTGTTAAAAAATTATTCCAACAAGTTGCAAATAAACATAACTTTTTTTATAGATTTATATGAACGAGGTAATAATAAATATTATAAAAAGATTGCTAAAAAAGCAATCTTTTTATAATATTTTTTCTAAAATGACCGAAGTTTCATAAATTAGGCGATTTTACGGTATGTTTTTTTTATTATTTTAAAATCTTTATTTATATAGTTTTTTTGTAACCGTAAACCTTTGTTAATATTCTGTTTTTTTTTGTTGTTGATTTTTAAAAACAAAACTACAGAGTAATTTAATAGAAATATTTGTGATAATCATTGTTGTTCTGTTAAAATATTCACTGAGTTTATCTCGACAAATTTATTTGACAAAATATCAAGTTCACTCCATTCATTTTTGTTGTAAAAATCTTTTCTGAAAGTATTAATAAACTGTTTAAATTCACTAATTCTCCTTTGAACAACTCCCGTTAGCTCACTAATGTTTGTATCAGATTTTCGCGAAACATAATAACGAATTTTTGTTACTTGGTCACAAGCAAAACATCTAAATGAGCGATCGTTGTATTTACTTTGATCAATCGATGCAATGTCTAAATTGATGGACGATTCGATGAGCGGTTTAATCGGTAAATCAAAGGATAATTCGTTGGGTAAATTGACAGAGATAATCACACCTATATATAACAGAGAATTGACAGATAAAATCACACCTATATATAACAGAGAATTTACAGAGATAATCACACCTATTTATAACAGAGAATTTACAGAGATAATCACACCTATATATAACAGAGATAATTAAAATAGATTTTAAAGATTATAATGATTCAAAAGCGTTTTACTTTTTTTTTTTATCTAAAAAGTTGTTGTGTTAACGAAAAATATTTCGAAATAAATAAACATTCAAATAAATAAAGTTTAATAATACATCTGAAGCATAAAAAGATAAATAAATTAAAGTTATATTAAATCTCAATTAAATCTCTTGTATTCAAAAGATTCTATTTCTATTAGGGAGAGTGGGGCATCGCACTTTTTAATTTTGTTTTAAAACTATTTCTTTAAACACGTTTTCGTGTGTTATTTGGTGCAATTTATAGATTAAACTTTAAAATTTTTTGAGTATCAAAGTAGCCATTGGGCACTTTGATAGTCTTTGGGACACCATGAAACAAGTCAATAAAAAATATAAAACAGCACATTTTTATTTACAAAATTCCGAAATGATTTTTTTTGGAAGTCCGAAGTAATGATTTTTTTGGAAGTCCGAAGTAATGATTTTTTTTGGAAGTCCGAAGTAATGATTTTTTTGGAAGTCCGAAGTAATGATTTTTTTGGAAGTCCGAAGTAATGATTTTTTTGGAAGTCCGAAGTAATGATTTTTTTGGAAGTCCGAAGTAATGATTTCTTCTAAAGATTTATCATTAAAAAACTATTATAATCAAGAATTAGAATCGAATTCACCGCTTAATGATCGTCTATTCACATTTTTTCTTAACAGATATTTCTTTATTGTACTTTTCTATTGTTTTAAGCTCAGTTTTTTATTACGTACTAGCTTTTTCACGAGTTTTTCACCTATTTTAATATTTTTATCTTATTTTTTTAATAAAAAGGCAGGATAGGCGTGACAATAACCCGTGAATTAAGCACCTAAGAGTACATAAAAAGATTTTGAAAATACATTCTTGTCAAAAGAAAATATTTCACTTTTAAAATCTGCTTTGAAAGTTTGTAAAAGTTTCAGACTTTAAAAAAATAAATATTAATTTTAAACTAAAATGGTAAACCTTTTTCACTGGACGATATTCTAATACAATGTGCAACTTCTTAAATAGTAACTAAAAATCCAGGATGATTTAGAAGCCAAGACTTCCACTCTTTCATTATAACAAAGTATGAAAGAAACAAACACAGAGACATTTAAAAGCTGCTTTTTTATTAGTATGCGGTGATATAGTAAAAATAGTAACTTCATTATTCTTTGCAAGATCAATTGCATTTAAAATGAATTTGTGATTATCAAATATAAGTTTAGAGTTTTTTGTTAAAAGAGAAAGTTTTTGATATAAACTGCTGAGTTACTTCCGCAAATAACTCTATATTCATCCTTCCTTAAAATGCTTAAATTTTTCTCATCGCAGGTGAAAGCAAATTATTACGCTTATAAAAAAACAGTTTGTTAACAAAGTTCCTTATTCTCTCTCGACAGAGTTATTTTGATTGATGCCTCATTTAGTAACAGTTTTGTTACTTTTTTTGTACAGCGGTGATACTTATTTTATCAAGATTCCAAATGTGAAACCCATCACCAAATATAGTTTTTTATGAATACAATCCTTCTAAGTTACCAAAATAAAACTTTATACATTGTAAATATTGAAAAATTTAATTCTTAATTCAATTAATAATAATTAATTGAATTTGAATGCTTAAGCAACTCCGTTTTAAAAAAAACTGCATCTATTTATTTCAGCTTTCTTCTATTTAATCCAGTTACTAGTAACTTTTAATTTATTTATAATGGCCATATCAAAAACAATTGATCTTAAATTAACAAATGGCTGTCCATAAAACATGTTTGAGCAGGTTACTATGTTTTGCAATTGGGTTTTATTGCGATGATTTCTCTTTCTTTTTTCGCTGTTTTTTCTTTTAACAAAAATTAAAACAAAACACAATTAGAATAACAATTGGTGCAAAAACAGGAAAAAAAAAACAAAAAAAACCTGAAAACCTAATTTTTTATGAAGATATTCCTTAAGAAATGCTGCAGATAAAAAATAAAAGATTCAATTTTATGCAGCATTTCTTAGCAAATACCTTTCTGTTAAAACCAAATTAACTGCTACATCCGTTACATTGCACCCGATAAAGTCCATTATTAGTTTTTCTTACATAGCTCCTCATTGTAATTTACAATTATCTAAAAATTATTCAAACAATGACTAAAAAACAAATTTTAGAGGAAAAGAGACAATTATTTATATGACAATCCTATAAAAAATTAATAACTAAAACCATGTATTCAATTAATAAGTAAAACCATGTACTCAATTAATAAATAAAGCCGTGTATTCAATTAATAAGAAAAACCATCTACTCAATAAATAAAACCATGTGCTCAATTGATAGGTAAAACCATGTACTCAATAAGTAAAACCATGTACTCAACCAATAAATAAAACCGTGTAGTCAATTAATAAGTAAAACCATGTACTCAATTAATAAGTAAAACCATGTATTCAATTAATTAGTAAAATTATGTATTCAATTATTAAGTAAAACCATGCAGTCAATTAATGGTTAAACCATAATTTGATTAGTATGCTAAAGTTTAATTTGTATAATCCATATATTTTGATAGAAAAAGATGACTGATTTTTGCTTTTCAAAATATATTTTCAATAAATGTTTATTGCACTCAAGAGCTAATGGGATGTAGTTCATAAAATAATGGCGCTTTCTGAATGATGCATGGAATGTTAGACTACAGGCAACAACTTTAAAAATTAATAAATTACTTTGCAAAGGAAAAAACATAAACATGCATCTTTCACAAAAAACATAAATATGCATATTTCAGAAATCCTATCCGGCAGACTAAGGGTATCCTAAAAGTCTCACATCTCATCATTTTTTTGATTTTAAAAGCTACTTATTTGAACATTTAAAAATATTGAAATTCAAATTGCACATCAAACAATGTTTTCTCAACCATTTTTTTTCTGAATCAGGAATCCATTATACATCAATGTTTTTTCTGACAAAATATTTGTTTTTTTGTGTGTGTGTTCTTTTTTTAATATATATTCAAATGTACGTCATTACACAATAAGTAGAAAATTCTTTTACAGTAATATAGCTACAGAATAAGTAAAAAATTTAAATAATTTTAGAAATAAACTCTTAAAAAGTGAACAAAGAGACTTGCAGAATATCATTAGGTCCTGTCATCAAGAATATAAGATATTGGTTACAATGTTTCCACTTGTCTTATGCAACAACTTTATAAAATGTTTTAAATCGTTTAATGCAATGACTTAGTACAACGTTTCTACTTGTATCATGCAACAATTTTGTACAATATTTTCACTTGTCTCATTCAACAACTTTGTACAATGCTTCCACTCATCTAACGCAATAACTTTGTAAAATGTTTTTTCTCATCTCATGCAACAACTTTGTAAAATGTTTTTACTCATCTCATGCAACAACTTTGTAAAATGTTTTTACTCATCTCATGCAACAACTTTGTAAAATGTTTTTACTCATTTCATGCAACAACTTTGTAAAATGTTTTTACTCATCTCATGCAACAACTTTGTAAAATGTTTTTACTCATCTCATGCAACAACTTTGTAAAATACTTTCACTTGTCTAACGCAATAGCTTTCTACAATGTTTCCACTGGTCTCATGCAACAACTTTGTACAACATTTTTACTCATCTAATGCAAGAACTTTGTAAATTTTTTTCATTTGTTTTATGCAGTGACTTAGTGGTTTCAGACTAGATACTATTTGCACATGTACAAGATAAATTTTTTTTTTTAACTTATTTTTTATTTTGAAAAATTTATATATAAAGAAATATATACAGAAAACTACAAAAGAAGATTTAGTGATAAAATGATAAAGAACACGGAGACTCACAAATAAACATCTTGACATTGAGCACCTCTCACAACAATTATCATGTAAATTATTAAAAACATACAATATAAATCTAATAAAAATAAAGTTGATATAAAGAAATTCAAATTCATACTATTACAACTTAGGTACCTTTTTGCATAACACTTAATATATGGGAAAGATTCTTATATATTATGTTTCTTAATACATAACATGTTGTAGTTCAAGTAGTTATGAAGATTTTTTGTAATTCAAGTAGTTATGAAGGTTTTTTGCACTTCAAGTAGTTATGAAGTTTGATGAGGAAAATAATTAATAGTTTGCTTTAGTGCCTTTACTATAATTGCTGTTGCAAAAAATAAAATTTTAAACTGGCCATAGAACTTTTGATAACTTTTGAAAAAATTTATGGAATATGATAGATGGTCCATGGTGACAACCTAATTAGAAATTTTAATTTTATAATAGATCTATATACAAGGATAAATGAAGCATGAAAACTTGACACAGTTTAAAACTGGAATTAACACATGTGTAAGAAAATATAGAAAATACTTTTGAACAGAGATTAATGACAAGTATTAGAGTTGGTAGAATATTTGGCATATAATTTTTTTATTTTTTCTTGAAAATCTTTTTCATAGTTTTAATTTTATTTAATGTTTAATTTTATTAAATTAAACTGAATAAAAAAATAATAAAAATAAACACGATTTTGCAACATACCTGAATCTTTTAATAAACTTTCTAAATTGGTGACATAACTGTTTGCAACAACTACATCGTAAACTAAAAATAAACTTTATATCAAAGCAAACATAAGTTTTGATCTACAAAAATCAGAAGTAAAAAAAAAAAAACAACGTTTAGAAGAAAAAAATAATTAAATATTTAATACCTTTTTCATTGAGTAAATGTTCATTTTTTAAAATGCTTGATGGACATAAATCAAACCAACTTTCCATCACTTGGATCATTTGCTCATCTTTTTCAAAGATACAAATGGTAATCTATCAATTTATAACTCAATAATTAGTACACATTGGTAATGTTTATAAATTTAAACTTTAGCAGTAGTTTAAAAGTACATAAACTGCACATGCTGCACTACATTAACTACACATGCTGCACTACATAAACTACACATGCTGCAAGCCAGATCAAAAGCCTAATATTATATTAAATGCATACTTTGATAATAAAATATTTTTTTTAACCTCAAACAGCGCTTAAATATTGACACTACAAATAAAATTTTGAGCAAAAAAATATTTATTCTACATTTTCTCTCAACTCCTTAAAGCTGTAAAAACACATGCTTTTTTAAAAAACTTTTACAAAAAACAAACTATTAATTAAAAAAATCAGTTTACAATTATTTGAAAAATTGTTTAATTGTGTTAAATACATTGCAGTTAGGAGTTCAACAGATTGTTTAATTGTGTTGAACACATTTTTAAAGTGTGTTAAACACATTTTTTTAACTTCAATAAACTACATTTAGGAGTTGAATACATTCTTCATCATTGTTAAATACATTGCAGTTAGGAGTTAAACACATATTTTAATTGTGTCAAACACATTTTTTAAAAGTGTTAAACACATTTTTTAATGATGTTAAATACATTACAGTTAGGAGTTTGTTGTGTTTTCTATCGTTGTTATTGAACTATTTGTTTTATATATGTGTCTATTTTTTTGTATCTTTAGATTAGTACGATTATTATTAAATAAAGCCTTAGTCAAGAGGTCAATCTTTTTATTAATTCATTACAATTTATTTAATAACATATAAAATTATTAGGAAATGTCAAAGATCTTAAAACCGACGAGGCTTGATCTTGATCATAATGCACCAACTGCTTCAAAAGAATGGAACATTGGAAGCAAACATTTGAGAATTTCATTGAGGATTGTGGAGAGGATGATCTAGACAAATTTCGCTCCATCATTAATTTTGTTTCATCAAATGTTTATGATTACATCGAAGAGTGTGATTCCTATGAAAGTTTTTGAAACCCTAGTTTCTTAACTAGTTAACTTATATATAAAAAACCCTAATTAAATTTTTGCAAGGCATCAATTACTTATAAGACATCAAACATCGAGTGAATCTTTAGAAGACTTTCTTCAGGAACGTAAACTCAGCAAAAACTGTAATTATAAGGTTGTTTCAGCTGAACAATATCGAGAGGAACAAAGAAGAGATGCTTTTATTTCTGGAATAAATTTGAATTATATTCGCCAACGACTTCTTGAAAATTCAACATTGAATTTGCAATCAGCATTTAACCAAGCTCATTCTCTTGACATTACACAAAGAAATTCAGATTCTTATATGCAGAAAATATCCTCATCTTCCTTCAATTCAAATATTGTTGCCGCTATATAATTACCAGAGGAACCCTCAGCAGCACTCAATTCTATGCCTATTAATCCACAAACAAAATGCATTTATTGTGGTAATCAATCTCACAACCAACGTAATCAAACCTCTGCTAGGAAAAATTGTCCAGCTCAAAATGTAACCTGTTTTGAATGTGGAAAAAAAGGTCATTTTTCCAAAGTTTGTCTTGGCAGGCCAATTAATATATCCTACAGCAGCAGTGTTTCAGCTGCAATACATAAACCAAGTTTGTGTACTGTTTCAAGTGGTTGTCTGTTAAGCAACTCTCATGCAGCTGTTATTGTCAGAATTAATGATGAACCATTAACTGCACTATTCAATTCCTGGAGCTCAGATAATTTTATAAGCAAGAAAATTATTGAGATTTTAAAAATTAAAATGTTACCCAGTAAGAAGAAAATTTTGATGGCCCTCACAACAATGGAGTCTGAATTAGTGGGTTGTTGTTTGGTTAATCTTAAAGTAAATGGTTTATTGTATAATAATGTTCAATTTGGTGTCTTAGAAAAGCTTTGTAGTTATATCATACTTGGTTACGACTTCCAAAAACTACACAAAAATTTGATATTCCTACTCGGTGGAGAAAAAGAAGACTTCACAAACTGTCACAAAGGAAAATAACCTATGTGCACTGCAAAAATAAAAATACCTTTCTTGTTTACAAACACAGATTCAGACAAATCTCAGCCAATAGCTACAAAATCAAGAAGATATAATGATGATGAAAACTTTATTGAAAGTGAAATATTACAGTTATTATTGGATGGTATAATTAAGCCATGTTTCTCACCATGGAGAGCCCAGGTAGTGGTCATAAAGGATCCTAATAAATCTAGCAAAAAAAGACTTAGTATTGATTGTTCTCAAACAGTTAACCTTTACACTGAATTAGATGATATGATAAATGGACTGGGAAAGTACAAAGTATTCTCTATATTTGACTTTACTTACATCTGAAAAGTGCATACCACCAAATCCCTATCAAAAATTCAGACAAAAAGTATACAGCATTTGAGGCAAATGGGAAACTATTTCAATTTTGCAGGACTCCATTTGGAGTTACTAATGGTGTGTCTATGTTTCAAAGGTCTATGGACAAGTTTGTTGAAGAAGAAAGGTTACATGACACTTTTCCATATCTTGGCAATATAACTATTGGTGGCTATGATCAGGCACATTATGATAAAAATTGTCTGTGGTTTCAAGAGGCTTCACAACGTTAGGGTCTAACTTTGAATAATGAATCAAAATTGATTATTTCACCTTCTTTTATAAACATTCTTGATTATTGTGTTGGTCATAACAACATAAAACCAGATTCTGAGTGATTACGTCCTTTAGATTTACTAACTCCTCTATCTAACATTTTATCACTTCGACGAACATTGGGTATGTTTTCTTACTATTCAAAGTGGATACCTTCGTTTGCTAATAAAGTTCGGCCTTTAATTAATATTAAATCTTTTCCGATCAATAGTGAGGCACTTGAAGCATTTCAATTTCTTAAAAGAGAACTTCACGCTGCCACTTTGAGTTCTATCGATGAGAGCTTACCTTTTGTTGCTAAATGTGATACATCAGATGTAACCGTATCAGCTACCTTGAATCAAAATGGTTGTCGAGTTGCCTTTATGTCTCGAACATTAGGCAAAAGTGAAATCAATTACCCATCAGTAGATAAAGAAGCTATGGCTATTATTGAAGCCGTTCGAAAATGGCGACATTTACTGTTATGGAATCAATTAAAATTAATTACTGTCCAGTAATATACATAGCTGTCTATGTCATCCAGGGGTTACTCGTATGGTTTATTTTGTTAAATCTAAAAACTTTCCTTTTTCTACAGAAGAGGTCAAGAGAATTTGTTCTAACTGCCAGATTTGTTCAGAATTAAAACCAAAGTTTTATCCATTCGCAAATGTCTGCGAGTTAATCAAGTCAATACGTCCAATGGATTGCCTAAGTATAGATTTTAAAGAACTATTACCATCTAATTAAAGAAATAAATATCTGTTTACAGTCATTGATGAATATTCTTGGTATCCATTTGCTTTCCCATGTCCTGATATTAGTTCATCAACTGTTGTGAAATTTTTAGATCAAATATTCTCCTTTTGTGGTTTTCCAACGTACATTCATTCTAACAGAGGCTCATCTATTATATCTAATGAATTAAAATCTTACCTTACTCAGAAAGAAATTACAACAAGTAATTCTACCTCATATCATCCTATCAGTAATGGACAAGTTGAGAGATATAATGGCTTGATCTAGAAAAATATTTGTTTGGCACTAAAAACAATTTCCTTATTTCTAACAACTTAGAAATTAAGAAATTGTTCTAACAGATGCTCTCCACTCACTCTGTTCGCTACTTTCAACTGCAACTAATTGTACACCCCATGAGAGGTTATTCAGTTTTCCTAGGCGCTTGTCATCCTGAACTTCATTATCCTCATGGTTAACTCCTGGCCCCATTTTCTAAGATGTTTTGTGTGTACAAACAAAAACGATACCCTCGTGAATAAGATCGAATTAGTGGATGTAAATCCAACATATGCTAATATTTGTTACCCTGATGGATGAGAGTCAACTATTTCAATTCAAGATCTTGCACTGTATCCTTTTCCAAAAGAAAAGTTTAAAGATACCAATCAGAATAGTATCAATGAGTCTAGTGAGAATGTAACTGCAAAAGTACTTGATGTAAATAAAACCTTCTCACTTGAAATTACATTGGAAATCAGAGTTAGGGTAGATGAGCAAGTAACAAAGCTATTTGCTAATGTATTATGACGTTCTGCAAGAGCTTGTAAAACTACTGTAAAATATGATGACTATATTTTAAAATGACAAAACTAGTTTATGGACTTTTTCCACATAGATGGGAAGATTGTTGTGTTTTCTATTGTTGTTATTGAACTATTTGTTTTATGTGTCTATTTTTTTGTATCTTTCGATTAGTATGATTATTGTTAAATAAAGCCTTAATCAAGAGATCTTTTATTAGTTGATTACAGAATTAAACAAATTGTTTAATTATGTTAAACACAGTTTTAAGTAAACACAACGGCAAAAGTATATAATTTATCTTTTAAACATAAAAAATACTTAAAAGAGACTATGCTGTCAAAATATATTTTGGCAAATAAAATTAAAAAAAATTAATTTTAAATTAAACTGGTCTATTCTAAAAACTGCGCCTGCCTATAGCAACATTTTTAAAAAATACACAGTTGATAAGAGAAATTTGAAATTATTACTCATTTGGATCAAGAAAATTTACTAAACAAAAAATCTGAATTAGTTTCTAAATGCAAACATAAAAATAAGTATCTTTTAAAAAATCTTGCTTCTATAAGTTTGAAGTTTCTATTGATTTGTTCAAGTTCTGATAATTCAAATTGGAAGTTATAAAAAAGATAAAACGTAAAAAGCACTTGATTTAAGCCAACTTTAGTTGATAAAACTCGTTTATAAACTGTGAATTAAAAGTCTAAGTTTAAACATCTGGGTATATATGGATATATATTCATACATTTACTGCACATGTGTATATATGGATATATATGAATATATAAATCCATGCATTTACTGTGCAGTAATAAAGGAATGCTCTCTTTTCAATTTTTGACTATTTGCTTAGTTGATTGTCAGTTATGCCCTCGTAGGCAGTAATTCAATATTGATGGCACAAACACATGTGGCATGGCAATTCTATTCTTTCAATACCATGAACTATTTAAATTGATGAATCAAATCACCTCAATTTCTTCTTTCTTCAAGAGCTGTAAGTTTAAGCCTCTCACCATATGGCTTAAGTTTGGTTTTTTGCAAATAGACTGTGTTCTGAGTGTGAAAACAACTGAATAGAGATTGATTTTGAATTATCATGTGACAAAATACTACCATCAGTTGCACTAGTTTAAAATTTTAGCAAAATTTGTCTTAGCTAAGTAAAAATGACTTTAAATGAACTTTAATGTAATTTTACTGTGTCATATTATATGATGCAGTAATTTATTATTTTATGTGATATGCTGAAGCTTACATTGAATTTAACTCATATAGAATTGGATATTATTAAAACTTTTGAATTTTGAAATTTGTAAATTTTTCTTATATGTGGCACTGTTTTTAGCAATGTGCCACCAATGGGGCATAACGGAGTATGATTATGATATTTATGATAATTTAATTATGTATGACATTTTTATGAAAAAAAAAAAAATTTTTCATATTGAACACATTTCTGTCCCATATAACATATACCTTCCATATTAATTTCAAGTTCATATTTATACGAATGTGTGTGTGTGTGTGTGTGTGTGTGTGTGTGTGTGTGTGTGTGTGTGTGTGTGTGTGTGTGTGTTAGTAAGTAACAGTAACAGTAATTGTAAAAATTTATACTAGAAAACTTTTTACTTTAGTATACTTTGTACTTTTTGGTAAAAAGTTTCTTATATAAATAATAATTATTTTTCAAGATAAACGCAAATCAAATTGACAGACATGGAGTGAAAGTGTCATGCAACAAGCAATTCTCTCCATGATAAACAATGATCAAGGATATAAAAAAGGTGCCAAGGTGTATAGTGCACCACAAACTACCCTTGAAAGGAGAGTAAAAAAGTTTCGAAAAAATCCTGATATTAAAAAAGCATGTGAAAAGAGTACCCCATCTTCCCTTTCACAGTCCTTGCCTTATGGCAAGGCGCATTGTCCTGCTGGAAATACCATATTTGCACCAAAAGTTATTTCAACATTAGCAACATCTTTAGAGTAAAAATATTAGCTATAATCGGCCTGGAAACTTTCTGTCGGTACTGTATATGTATATGTATATATATATATATATATATATATATATATATATATATATATATATATATATATATATATATATATATATATATATATATATATATATATATATACACATATATATATATATATATATATATATATATATATATATATATATATATATATATACATATATACATATATATACATATACATATATATATATATATATATATATATATTTATATATATATATATATATATATATATATATATATATATATATATATATATATATTTATATATATATATATATATATATATATATATATATATATATATATATATATATATATATATATATATATATATATATATATATATATATATATATATATATATATATATATATATATATATATATATATATATATATATATATATATATACACAGTAGCGTCCAAAAGTTTGCGGACAGGCAAAAAAATAAAGAATTTTACTTAAATTTCAGCACATAATTTAATTGGTATATAATATGTTGGCTTTCACTAAAGCCAACATATTATATACTAATTAAAAGGTTTCCAAGTTAACAATTATGCTTTGAGCAAATAATGAATATTTAATTATCATTTTAAAATTGGTTAACAAAATGGCGATTTTTGATAAGTTCAAAAGTTTGCGTACAAACTAACACTTTTAACATTTTCACCACAAAATAGCTAATTTGTTGATTTTATAAACAAATACTTTGTAGAAAAAAATTTAAAACCTTTATATATAAGTGATTGAGATCATGGGATCTAAGAAATATATTTCATCTCCAGTAAAAAAATTGATCTTGAGATCAGTTCAGAATGGAAACTCGTTTTGTAAAACAGCACAGCTTTATGGAGTTGGTAAGTCTGCTGTTGGACAAATTATAAAGAAATTTAAGCTTACTAGATCTACAAAGAATAAAAATCAATCAGGAAGGCCACGCAAAACAACGCGTTATCAGGATAAAAAGCAAAGAAAATCCCCAGCTTTGACAGCTGGGGATTTTCTTTGCAATTTGACAGCTGTCGATTTAAACGTACAAATGAGACGTTTCTATAGAATGAATTGTAGTATTTCTACTATAAAACGTCGTTTACGTCACACTAATTTGTTTGGAAGACGCCCAGCTAAAAAACCATTAGTTTCCTTGAAAAAACGTAACTCCAGAATGGAATTTGCATCAAAACATCTAAAGTGGAGTAGTCAAAAATGGTCAAAAATTATTTTTAGTGACGAAAGCAAATTTATGCTGTTTGGATCCGATGGAATCAGGTATGTTCGACGTCCAGTAGGTACTAGGTACAATCCTAAATACCAACTGCCTACCGTAAAACATGGAGGAGGTAATGTAATGGTTTGGGGATGTTTTAGCCGAAATGGAGTTGGTCCTCTCCATAGAATTACCGAGGTTTTGAACAAATAATTATTTAGATAATAATTATTTGTTCAAAACCTAATTGTAAATTTGAAAACCTTTTAATTGGTATATAATATGTTGGCTTTAGTAAAGTATGTGCTGAAATATAATTAAAATTCTTTATTTTTTTTCCTGCCTACAAACTTTTGGACGCTACTGTATATATATATATATATATAAATATATATATATATATATATATATATATATATATATATATATATATATATAATATATATATATATATATATATATATATATATATATATTCACACCTAAATGTGATATAATCTAGTAAAAATCGAAAATGAGATTTTTCAGACAAATCTTGTACAATTATCTTAATAAAATTTTCATTAATTAAATTTTTTTTTAAATAATTTGGCTTCAAACATAACAGGGTTGCCACAATAATTCTGGAATAAAATTTCCTTATTTTCTCTGATTTTTTTTCAATGAAATTTTGCTTATATTCCCCTGACATTTCTACAATTTTTACTCAATAACGTGGCATTAAAACTTCAAAATTAACCCCCAGACACTTTATTTTTACCCCCCAAAAAAAAACAGATAACCCGCTTTCTATATATAAGACATTTTTATATTTCTGTTTTAAATAGAAAATCAATAATTTGTTTGATACCTTTTAAAAAGCAGTTGAAATTAGCAAATTGGTCCTTAATACTAAACTAATACTAAACATAAAGAATGTCAAAATATCAAAAAGCTCGAAAGAATAACCAACATTTAAAATATTTTAAATAATTAGAAAGGCAATAATAATTTTTATTTCATACTTCATAATTCACTTAAAACTTTTTCCTCCTCCTTAAGTGCTGTTCAACATCATTATCACATTAATTTTAATTACTTTTGTTTGCAACCTTTTATTTTCTTCTAGATATTAATACTTCAAAAAGGCATTACAAACAGTCTTTCGTTGCTGATTTTTACTTGTTGAGCCTTAAATATCATGAGGTCTTCAATAGCCATTTGTCTTTTTTTACAAAAGACAAGTGATTTTTTTTTATGCTTTCACTGAGCATATTACTGAAGACCCTCTCAACTAATGCTTGACCATGACCTAACAGAGAAATGAATACCAAGACTTTTGACAAAACCTTGTATTTTATATCAACTTTGATGGTTTTAAAATTTGTCTCATCTATTTGTGAGTGATTTTTTTTAACGTTGGTAAAAGATTAGATAAACCTTTTTCTAACAACTTCGTGAATTGTGTGAAAGTGAGATTGCATTCATTTGATATGCAAGCAAAAAAGAATTAGATTAAGCTGATCATCTACAGATTTTTATCTGTAAAAGAAAATCAGCTTTTTTTTTTGATAGGATTTGCTCTGAACTGATGTAACTAGTTGCTTCAAGAAAAGAAGATCAATTTAAAATTTTTCAAGAATTTAAATAACTATAAGTCAACAACCTTTCATGAATATATTGATCATATCTTAAGACCTTTTCTCCTTTAATTACATAACGTTCTGCAGCAAAACCAATTGTCATTGATTTTAACAGCAGAAACTTTATTTATTTAACTAATTAAGCTTTAATCAATTGAAAATAAACCTAAAAAAAAAGAGATGAAATCATTGGAGTGTCTGTCTGATATCACACTAGATTTTCTGCAACTAACTAGCAATGTTACCAAAAAAAAATTCAATTTAGTGAAAGTTAACTTATCTTTAGTTCAGTGGCAGTTATATAATCAGCTCTTCTGGCAGGTAAACCATGGAAAAGATTACATGAAGCTTTCATTAACTTTCTTGATTGGAAACCAGTTTTAAAAGCACCATGAATTACATGGAGGTCGCAACTCCTAATTTTAAGAAGTTTAGGTAGCTTTAGTTGCTCAGGCTGTTTTTTGATAAGATTAAGAAATAAATAGTCTATTAAGAAATAACCAGTTTATTTTGGGCCATCTGCACACAGTTTATTCAGATTTATGCAATTAATCATTGCCAAAGATATGATCATACGTTTAAGTAGAAGATGTGATCATACTTTCAAGTAGAAGATGTGATCATACTTTCAAGTAATTTTTTTGCAGGAGCCCAAAAAATGAAAGTCAAATTATTTGTATTTAACATGATTTAGATCATTGTTCCAAAAATGAATACTTTTAAATAAATAAAATATTGAACAATTTGAATCTATTTGAAAATTTTAAATAAAATATTGGATAATTTGAATCTATTTGAAAATTTTAAATAAAATATTGGATAATTTGAATCTATTTGAAAATTTTAAATAATTTGAATCTATTTGACAATTTTGGAAAGAGACATTCAGGCTTTCATCAAAAGTAAAGGTAAAAAAAAAAATTTATTTCTTTTAAAAGTATGTGTAAACAGCCCAAGACCAAAATTAATAACCAAGTTTTATTTTACCCATCTCATAAGATTTAACAGTTGTGTTATCAGGAAACATTTTTTGATATAGTAGATCATTCTCATTACACAAGTTTAATGAGAAATTGTTTTGTACTGCATGCAAAAGAGATTTCTGTTTTATTTGATCTACTATAAGATCTTCAAAAGAAGTCCAAAAGTTTTTAGATGTAGACTGTGCAGGTTAGTGTAGCAGGTTACTTCAAACCTGTTTGGTTTTGACTTTGTGAACATGTTTTTAGATGTAGACTGTGCAGGTTAGTGTAGCAGGTTACTTCAAACCTGTTTGGTTTTGACTTTGTGAACATGTTTTTAGATGTAGACTGTGCAGGTTAGTGTAGCAGGTTACTTCAAACCTGTTTGGTTTTGACTTTGTGAACATGTTTTTTCCCCTCAATGTGACTTGTCACAGCTCTCTGATATATATTTGAAGAGTTGAATTGAACTTGACATGTTTTGACTTTTTATCTGTGCCATTTATCAGCCATTTTTTCAAACAATGAATCATTCAAACATTCTTCATTGAAATAAATTGTCATTTAAAAATTTTATATTTTTATTTATTACAAAAAAAGAGAATGAAAATACAATATTGTTTAAAAAAAATTAAAAGTCTTTACACATTTCATCTATTTCTAAATAAAACAAAAAAACTTTGAAAGTTTTTAAATGCTGAAGCTATTTCTACATAAAAAAAGCAACAAATAAATTCATTTAAATTATTAATAATGGTTCAATTCAAACAAACATAAAATGTTTTGCATAAATATTTTATTTGGCTTATACTGTAAATATATATAATAAATACTTAATCAGTTCACTATCTGAGTCTCTTTTATGAATGTAATAGATTATCTAATGATTAGAGTAAAACCAGAGTGAAATTCACTTTTAATTGAAACTTTACATTTGCCACTTTATCATAATGATCATTTCATTTGCTTGAAAGGTTGAATAAAACTCATTTAAGTTTAAAATAAAATTTTTAAAAGTCATTTAGGAAATTTTAAAGTTTGTTAAATATTACCTGAGGAAACAATGCAGATAAAAATCCAATTAAACAAACAGAACCAACACCAATAAACAATAAGCTAATTGCACCTATAAATTTATATTTAAGGTATAGTAAATGCATCCAAATAAAACTCTTTTTTTTTAATTATTTGTAAAAAATAACAACAAAAAACTAACTTTTTTCATTTAGTTCATAGCCAAACAATATTCCAAGAAGTACCTCTTTTGAAACTTTTGAATCAAGATATCGATAGTCAACTGTCCTTTTTTTGGTTTTGGTCTTTTTCTTTTTAATTTTACCTTTAACCAGAACTTACTTATAAATGTTATTGCCAATTAAGTGACATACACACCAGGTTGGTGCCATAACTTAAAAATGTTTAAATATCAAGTGTTCATAAAACTTTTTATTTCATCATATTTTTTTTAATTATAACTATAGTTTATTTGAGGTTTCTAGCACAAAAATATTAACAATGGAGTTTAGCACATGGTCTCAATGAGAACAATGTGCTCGATGAGAACCATGTGTTGAGTGGAAAAAAAATTTATTTATATGGTCATAAAGAGAAATGCTGAGTTGGAAATAATGTATGCCAATTTGTCACAAAGAGAAATGCTAAGTGGGAAATAATGTAATATAATGATAACTCAAATGGAGACTTTATCAGATTACAAAATGGACTTGATATATGACCTCCCAGAATGAGTCTGTAGAAAAAGATAATAACAAACATTAGAAAATAAACAAAACTATAAGTTTTATTTTAGTTACTATTTACAACCTGGTGATAGAGATTCATCCTAGTTACAGAGGAGAGATTCAATCCTGCAGTAGCAGCTTATTTAAGGCTTTCAAAAAAAAAGTGACTGTTTATTAGGGCATTTAGTTGTGTTATAAAAATAAAAGCAACTTTCATTTAAAATAGAATTAATGTAAAACACCTTAATGAAAAGTTTTTAAATTCAATAAAAAGATAAAAAAAAATGATATGGGCTCTGGAGTGCAACCTGAGACGTTGAAATTACTGAAGCCTAAAAAAAAAAAGGTTACTGAAAAAAACGTCTTAAGAATCAAAGTAACTTTATTATTTCAATTAGAGAAAAAAAAAATAATTTTGAGATCATATGTTGATACACTCAGAAAATATGTTTTTTTTTTTTGACAATTAGATATTTACAATTAAGTACAGTACTATCTCTCTAATTCTAATTTTATGGGGAAAAATAAAAGTTCGAACTAGAGAGATTTTCATATAATGGAAAATTGACTTTTTTTTCAAATAATTTGTTTGCATAAACATAGCAGTTAAAATAAAAAACCTAAGTGTCTTGTTCTTTTATTCCAATGCAGCAACCTGTTATTCACTGCAAGAGAGCGGTTTTAAGCTTTAAGAGATCCGATAATTCTTTGATCCGTAGGTTGGGTGATAGAGGTTGTATTCAGTGGAAGAA
Organism: Hydra vulgaris; assembly: GCF_022113875.1. Classification (NCBI taxonomy): domain Eukaryota; kingdom Metazoa; phylum Cnidaria; class Hydrozoa; order Anthoathecata; family Hydridae; genus Hydra; species Hydra vulgaris. The sequence goes on from NC_061157.1 coordinate 38,455,233, forward strand.
AGATAAGCTCCACTAATCAAGTTTCTGCACGTTAGGATGAACAGAACAATTATCTAAAATAAAGCAATTTTTCTTTTCTAAAAACTAAACTTTTAGTCAATTTCTTTAAGCCTCGAATAATCTGCATACATCCAACTTTTTGATTGGGCACGATAACAACAAGGAATATTTTTCACACCTTTGAAACATCTAGGAGACTTCGATTTTCCAATTACAAACATTGAAAGTCTTTCTCCTTTAACATTACCCACGGCCATTCCAGTCAGGCAAACTTTACTATGCTTGTCTCCTGTGCACTTTTCATTTTTTAAATGTAAACTTTTGTTAGACAAACATTGGTAGAAAAATCCAAATTCATATGCATTAAAAATATTTTAAGTGGGTATTAAGAGAGAATTGTAGGCAGTGTGGTTTAAAGCCATGGAGTGATGATTTGCTCATTAACTGATTTTGCTTTCTCCAGAAATGGTTTTGAAAGATATACCATACCTAAAAAAAAAAGTTATAATTGGTTAGCCATAATTTATACATATGTTTAAATGTTACTTCGAAGTCTTTGCAAATTTCCAGAATGTCCGAATCTGGAAAATATATTTTTTTTAAATAAAGAAAAAAAGCTATAAAATAATCATATATTGTAAAGTCGTTAATCATAAAAATTGGATATAATAAAATAAGAAATTAATTTACTTTTTCTTAAATTTGTCTAGCCATCCAAATCCTTGAAAATTTTCAAAGTTTAACTCTTTTACAAAATATGAAGCTTTTTCTTTTACCAGAAAACCACTAATTGGGACATCAGCTCTCATTTGTTTAAACCTAGAGCTTTGTTTACTTGGTAATACGTATTAAATTTTACCTGTTTAGCCAAATTTCCTTGACAAAAAGTGTCAAAGATTTTATATTTATTCTTTTTCCAGATTGAAAGAGTGTTTGGTGGAATATCAAAAATTCTCGAAACCTCTTTGTTTGTTTTTCCTTTCTCCTATTCCAGTAGAGTTTCGTATTTCTGCTATAAGTTGTTTTCTCTATACAGTCTTTTTGATGCCATGATTTTTTTAAAAAGGAAGAAAATAATTTATATTAATTGTTTTTCAAAAACTCAAAACATTCGAAATTTGAAAAAAGAATTAGACAGCTTAACAAACTTATTATTACACATCAGAAAATAAAAAAGCTTGATTTACAGAGAAAATTTTACTGAAGGGTCTGAAAAATTCATTCAAATTGTGGAGGTTTTCGAGTTATAGAGATTGAAATTATAGAAATTTAAATGAAAGAGTTTCTTAAGCGCATTTTACATTGACTTTGAATTTAATCAAATTATGGTTTTCAAATTAAGGAGATTCAAATTAGAGAGGTTGTACTGTATGTAGTATTTTTGACAACCCAAACCCTGGATATATATTAATTTTGGCAAGGGTTATTAGCAAGCATTTAGATATAATACGTGATATATTTATGTACTATTTTATATATTTATTTACTAGACTCAGAGACCTTTTTTATATTGACAAAAAAACCTATAAGAAAAAAACTAAATGGATTAGAGTTTTAAGATGTAAAAATTATTTATAGTAAAACATTGCCTATTAAAACATTATTTATCAACACACTGAAAAACAATACTCTAATAAACATTTAACAAATAGTAAAACAAGACAAAACACACTTAAAAGTATAAAAAAATATTACTAAAATTTATTATTAAAAAATGAAAATAATATAGCATTAAATATTAAAAATGTTTTTAATACATCTAAAAAAGGAAATATTCAACTTACTAGTCACAAGTCTAGTTTTACATTGAGTTATGGGTAATGATTGATTTATAAAAACAAGTTGTCTGTAAAATATGCCGTCACTTGATTGATAATCTTCAACAACTATTTTACCATAACAGGAATTTACTTCACATTGAATATCTCTCACTCCTAAACAATTGCCTGAAGTAAGAAATGGAACCTAAATAAGATTTATAAAATATTTTCTTTACATGGTAATAGAAATTTAAAATAGAGATGCTTCATTTAAAAAATCATACTTGCTTTGAATCAACTCCTTTTTTAGATAACTCCATAATTTTCTGAGATAATTCCAATTTGATCTTTTCAATACTCGTGTAAACGTGACCTCGTTGAAGATAAACTATTGCAAGCCTATCAAATCCAACAATGCGCCCCAGTTCCATTCTTCCCTCTTTACTACTAAATGTATCTTCACCTTCCTGACCTATTTTAAACAAAACTTGAGTTTAAGTTGTATCAGAGAAAAATACTTTTTAAAAATTTGCATGACAAAAAATATAATATAAAACTAGAAACTAGCAATTGTTGACCAAATGTTATTCAAGAAACCATTGAAGTGCTTATTTATGAGGTAAATAGTAAACCTAATAGTAATATGAGATCTTATATGCAACTTTAGATATACAAACTTAATGTTAATACGAGCTCTTAAAAGTATTTGATATGTTACTTTATTTGTACAAACCTAATGTTAATATGAACACTTCTAATGTGCCCTATTAAATATAATTGATTTCCTGATTTACAAATCACGAAATCAATTATATAATTTTCAATAAAGTTTTTTCTGAAAAAAAACAAACTAAAATTTTTAAATTTTGGAAGTATACAAAAATTCACATTATCATTTTTTATTTTTTAATAAATTTATGAAATTTTACATATTTATTTTTTTATAAATTGTACCTACCAAAATTTTTGCTATTTAAAATTGAAAAAAAAATCCAACAACTTGATCTAAAAGACTCACATATGAATATGCTATATCTTACTTTATAAGACAAATTTTACTAGCTCACTATTAATCATCTCTATAATGAATAGCCAAATGAATATTATTATTATTATTATTAGTGCGCATAGTTACGCGTATTGTTTTATAGTTACGGTACGGCTCTGTATCTGTAAAATACACTTTTTAAGTAGTTTCTAGACTTTTCTTTACCGCGTGCTTTCTTAAAGATTTCCTTTCAACCTTGCATGGTAAGTGTTCAAAATGTCCAAGTTGATATTAAGTAGATAATGTTTAGTAGCTTAAAATTATAGGTAATCTAAAATTTTTTTTTTAATTTAAACGTAATTAATTTATTGTAATCTTTTTTAAATTGTAATTTTAAATTTAAAGCTTCGTGTTATAGATTACTTTAATTCTTAAGATTGTGTCTAGCGTTAAAATATATTTATGGGTAGTTTCATGCTTTCACATAGTTTTGGTTATTGGGATAAAAGCCATGACAACATTTTGTTATAAATTTATTTTAATTTAATTTTTATTGAAAATTTTGATATAAACAAAATTTATCTTTATTATTGTTAATACTTTTGCTCTTTGAAAAAAAATATGTTTCTGGCTCTTCAATAAATATAAAATAATTTGTCTTGCATGAATGAATTTTGGTTTAGGATTTAATTGTGTTACTTATGTTTGTCTATCTGTAATTTACTTAGGTTATTAGAAAATTCATGTTTACAGAGTTGTTATTAATCATAATCGAGTTGTTAAACAAAGGAAATTGTAGAGGTTTATTTATCATATATACTATATATATTATATAACTATATTGGAGGGAGTAAGTTTAAAAACATTTTTAAATTTTTAAAAAGAAATAAAAATACTTTTCAATATATATCTGTTTTCTTTGAGGTAGAATTAAAGTTTCAGTTTTTTAAAATTTAAATTTAAAGTTTCAAGTTTTCAAAATCGTAAAGTAGACATTGAGTATTTATAAAATCTTTTTAAAATTTTATAAGTAATTAGTTTATTGTAATCTTTTTTTTTCGTGTTATACATGTGAATTTTGAAAATACCATTAAAAGATATTTATGGGTAGTTTCATGCTTTCAAATGCTTTTAATAATTGGGATAAAAGCCATGACAACATTTTGTTAAAAATAAAATTTATAGTATTGTTAATACTTTGGCTCTTTGAAAAAAAATATGTTTTTTTTTTTTTCAAAAAATTTTTTTTTTCAAAAAATTATTTGCCTTGCATGATTGAATTTTGGTTTAGGATATAATTGTGTTATTATATGTTTGTTTTTCTATTTATATCTAATTTATAAAGATTTAATTTATAGTTAAGATAAATATAATTTAATTTAAAATTAAGATATAAAATAAAATATCTAATTTATAAAGATTTAGATCATTATAAAATTTATATTTACAGAGTTGTTATTAATCATAATCAAGTTGTTGAACCAAAAAAATTGTAGAGGTTTATTTATCAAATATACTATATATATTATATAAAAAATTTTGGTTTTCATATGTATTCGCTAATAAATAGTTCTATATATATATATATATATATATATGTTCTATATATATATATATGTTCTATATATATATATATTATATATATATATTATATATATATATATATATATATATATATATATATATATATAGAATATATATATATATATATATATATATATATATATATATATATATATATATATATATATATATATATATATATATATATATATATATATATATATATATATATATATATGTTCTCTCTCTCTCTCTCTCTCTCTCTCTCTCTATATATATATATATATATATATATATATATATATATATTATATATATATATATATATATACATATATGTATATATATTCTATATATATATATATATATTCTATATATTATATATATATATATATATATATATATATATATATATATATATATATATATATATATATATATATATATATATATATATATATATATATATATATATATATATATATATACATATATATATATATATATACATATATATATATATATACATATATATATATATATATATGTTCTATATATATATATATATATATATATATATATATATATATATATATATATATATATATATATATATATGTTCTATATATATATATATATATATATATATATATATATATATATATATATATATATATATATATATATATATATATATATATATATATATATATACATATATATATATATATATATATATATATATATATATATATATATATATATATATATATATATATATATATATATATATATATATATATATATATATATGTATATATATATATATATATTTTTCTTTATTAGAAACAGAATAAATTTTAATTTTTTGTATTAAGTTTTTGCTAATATGGTTGCAGGTTTTTCTTAACTTCTATCAAAAAAACTTAAGAAACCTGTATTACTTTTGATGATGTCAAATTAATTTTATTTTGCATTAGTTTGGATTCTTTACATATTTGTTTTGAGAATATTTTTTTTAATTTTTTGAGTAAGATTTTTTTAGTTTTTTTATTTTATTGTTAACTTTAGAGTAGTAAAAAAAAGAAATAATTAGTGTTGCTTTGATAAATATGTTTAATCAAAATGATGACATTGAAATGAATGATAGGCTAGATGAAGTTATGTATTTACAAAATGATGTAAGTGCTATAAGGCGTGTGGAAAATAGTCGTAGACGAAATGAAAGAAATAGACTTAAGCGAGATGAAATTAATCATTTACAAAATGAAAGAAATAGGCTTAATCGAGAAAACGTTAATCGTCGCCAAAACGAAAGAAATAGGCTCGATCGAGATAATGTTAATCAGGGCCAAAATAAAAGAAATAGGCTTGATCGAGATAATGTTAATCGTCGCCAAAATGAAAGAAATAGGCTCGATCGAGATAATGTTAATCATCGCCAAAATGAAAGAAAGAGGCTCGATCGAGATAATGTTAATCATCGCCAAAATGAAAGAAATAGGTTCGATTGAGATAACGTTAATCGTCGCCAAAACGAAAGAAATAGGCTTGATCGAGATGTTAATCGTCGCAAAAATGAAAGAAGAGCTGTTAGACAAGGGCGAATGTATTCTATAGCGAGAAGTTTCCAGATTATAATTATTTAGGAGAAATGAATCAAATTTGTCAGCACTGTGGTGCTAAGAAATTTCCAGATGAAACACATTTGTTGCCATAATGGTAAGGTAGCTTTCTATTTAGACGTTGGTAATAGTATTGAAACAAGTAAGTTATAAAACATTTTTAAATTTTTAAAAAGAAATAAAAATACTTTTCAATATATATCTGTTTTCTTCGAGGTAGATTTGAAATTTCAGGTTTTTAAAATCATATATATTATAATATTAAATTCTTTTTTACTTTAAAAAATATCTATATTATAGTTACACTGAGTCGTAGAAAAATAATTCAAGTTTATTAATAAGGTAGTAGATTATTAGAGTAGATTAAATTGTTTGATCTATTTAATCAACTTAATAACGTACTATTAAAGTGAAGATTTATTTTGGTTGTTTGTTTGTTAAAATTTAGTTAGAGTTTATTTGAAATTTAAATTCTTTATTTAATCAAGAGAGATCTAATAAAGGTATTAATTGCATTAGTTAGATGAATGTGGCATTTAATATGTATTTTATCGATATTTTAACGTCTAAACATTAAATTGCTTTTATTGTTTAGATACAGAAGTGAAGAAGCAAATAAGTCAGTGTTTTTGCTATTAGATATTTGTTAATAGGAATTTGTTTATTTCTACTGCCACCGGAATTTTAAAAAATCAAGTTCTTTAGCTTTGTTTTATACTTTCTTTTAGGGAGTTAAAACAAAAACTAAGTATAAATTATGATTAGTTTAGTTTAATAAATAAAGCATTAATGTTTAGAAGATTTAAAGTTTACTTTAATTTACAGTTTTGATTTAGTTTATAGTTTTGTTTTTAGCTTTAGTTATTTTTTTCTTACTTTAGACAACTTTATAGATGAAATGAGGGGGATGGGTAAAACAATTATTTAGATATGTATATATTTATATGTTAACATTATTTTATCAATTATTTTATATTTATTTAAGTATATATTTGTCTTTAGTGTCTGGTGGAAGTATAGCTGGTAGGGCTGTGTTAATTAAATCATAAGTTCGCTAGATTCCTTATCATTCGAAGATTATAAAACTTACCGCTCCCAACACCCGGGACCTCTCTCAGAGAGGTCCTTCAACAAATGGAAATATAATGGCGGAATGGATGAGCCCTCCTTTAAATGGAGGGCTCATCCATACAGGGGTGTTGGGAGACACTGAAGAAAAAACAGCAACTAAAAGGTTGTAAATGTCTTCTATCAGTAGATATATTTATGACTTTTTGGTTGATGCTTTTTCTTCGGTGTTTTTTTTTTTAATTTTGTAATTAATTTTAATTTTGTAATTTTTTTTTAAATATATATTATGTTGTATATTTGGTTTTGATCTTTTTTAATGAAAATTTTAATTGTTTTCTCACCAATTAAACCTGACTTCAAATTTAAAGCCCATTTAAATACCCCTCCCTAAATTCTAAAGTCGAAAGTTGAATTGATTCATTATCCAATTATCATAATATAATGATGCTGCATTCTTTTGTTAAAAACAATTATTTGGTATGTTTCATTTATTGAACTCACTGCTTTTAAAAATTACCAAAACCCAAGGCAATAAATTTAGCTATATAAATACAATTTATTTATCTTGATTCGATTCTTCATCTTTTATGTTTATAGTTTGGCTCCTCGAAGCATTTTATGTTTTGCTTTTTTTATTATGAGTATTTTAAATCTGTTGTGATGTCTTTTAAATTAAACTAAAGTTTACTAAAAGCCAACATAAAAATTAGGTTTTTGAACAACACCAAAAAGAACAGCTGCATCCCTACAGCAACTGCTGCAGTATCACAATAGGTTACCAAAAGCAGGTATACTGTTTTCCAGTTGTTGTTTTTTTTTTCATATATATCTTCTTATCTATATAATACTATAGTACGATTGTTTATATCTCATTCATTTTTTTTTCTTTATCTTTAAGTGTTAATAATTTTATTCTTTGAATGAGATTAGTTAAACAAGTCGGCTTTCTATTAAAGATATTGGTTTCAAAATTGAACACCATTGGCAAAATGCTTACAAAATTAGGTAGTTTTTAAAAATCTGTTTTCTATTTAATACACTTTTTTTTAAATATATATTTTTTAAATATACTTTTTTAATATACTTTTTTATAACAATCCTACTAATATGGAATCACATAGCTTTTTAAATATGTTTAATTGTCGCCCCTATCGGTAATAAATATTTTAAATTATTTGATATGGTTTTTTTTTACAATAGGCTATACTTGGCTCCTTGGTGCTGTAAATGGTGGCTTCAACTTTGTTTTTTTAAGAAAAATGTGTTTTATATATGCTTCTGTTTTAAAATATTTTTGTTACATATTTAACTATATATCATGTAAATAAATTTCTTTTAAAGATATGTAAACTTGATACTTGCTTTTTTACAGATTTTCAAAAAGTGAACAAAGGTTTAAATATATTTTTTAACTGTCTTATATGATTTTATCAATTTTATTAAAGCTGAATAATTACTTCAAAAATATTGAGTAAAATCCAATTTCTTTTATTATTAACCTGATCTATACAAAAATTAATGAAATAAAACTAATAATTTAACGCCAAGTTAAGGCAAAATGTTTTTTATAAAATTAGTATAAATATGGATTGGATGTATGCTGAAATAAATATGTTGATACACGTTAGCTATTAAAGTAAGTCCATATATTCCTTTATTGTTTTTTTATAAACAAGTTTCTGCTGGATTACTAATTAAAAAAAAGGTTGGTTTAATAATAATCTTTATCATAATAATATAGGATCCGTATGCAGGGTAAGGCCTTTTCGGAATTGCGATATATTTTTTTCAACTTATAGTTTTTCCGGATATCCAACTTCTATGCCTACAAGTTTGGGTGTAATATTTTAGATGTTTTAAAAATATTTAAAAAGTATATTAATAACATTGAAAAGTTTAGGTGCGATAGTGACATATTTTTAAGCTCTTCACTCAGTAAAATGAAAAGTTTAAAAAAAAAAGAAACAACTCAGCTTAAAGCAAAATTAAGAGTAGAATATATTTCCAATATTTACCTAAACAATTTTACGGAATTTGAAAATTTGACATCAATGTTCTGTGCATATAATTCAAGTCATTTTTAACTACTACATTGTTGTGATTTGCGCATTCAATGTCTGAACATTCCAAAAGAAATTAACTTTATCTTTAATGAAGCTAATAGTTCTTTTAAACTAAGAAGCTAAGAAAAATAAAAGTGAGCTCAACTAAAAAAATGTATAAATAAATTTATATTTCATTAGAGAAAGTAAATAAAGATCAAATTGTTAGTAATGATTTATTTACTACTAACCCGTATTACGGGTTGCTTACTGCTAGTTAGAGATTAATCATTGTAGTGATTACTTAATGCTTTTATTTTCATTTTAATATTTTAAATGAAATTTTTTTTATTATGATATTTTAATTGCCAAAAGTGGTTTAAATATAAAAAACTCAAAATCTTAAACAATTCATTAAAAAAATCTTAAACAATTCATTAAAAAAAAATCATCAAACATTCTTAAATATTTTAAGAATGTTTGAGTCTTTGAAAGTTTAAGTAAACAATTTTTAACGTTAGATAAACATTCTGTAACATCAAGTAAACATTTTTTAACTGCAACTATTTAAAGCATTTTTACCATTTTTTAAGATTATAAAAAAAGTTTTTTGCTAAATACATTTTTTTTTCTTATATAACTTTAATTTTACCAAAATTTTGTGAGTAACTGCACATATCTAACTTTTCACGGTTTACTTTTCATGTCTAAATTTTCATGCCTAACTTTTTATGGCTTGCTTTTCATGGCTTACTTTTCATGGCTTACTTTTCATAGCTAACATTTTATGTCTAACTTTTCGTTAAAAAAAAGTCAGAAAATAAAAACATAAAGAAAAATTTGTTATGTTAATTTTATGCTGCTTTATAGCATTCATAGCAATGAGAAAGTGTAGTCTAGATCATCAAAACTAATTATTTGAAAATTATACTATTGTATTTTTGTTATCACCTAAAACTTTAAAAATTGTATAGTACATTTTAATAGTGTGTTAAATGCTACTATATTATTCTTACTACTATAGTAACACATTTGTGAAAAAAAAATTAATATAATTAAGAACAAATCACACAATGCAACCTAGAACAAAACAATTAATGTAAGTTTGTGATCCAAATATATATATATATATATATATATATATATATATATATATATATATATATATATATATATATATATATATATATATATATATATATATATATATATATATACATACAATGCAAAACAGACCTTGTGGCACAATAAACACAGCATAGGGTCCATTTCTTTTTGATGTGAATTCTGAGTTTTTTGTATCAACTAAAATTATACTATATCTGGGAATGTGAGAGTAATCAAAAAAAACATCAATAGACACTGAATCCTCTATAGTTGATTTTTCTAAACAAAAAAATAAAAAAAATTTAGTAAAATTATTAATAATAGAAATAGTATATTTTTTTACAAGAATACTTATTTACCCAACATGCTTAGTGTAACTGCCAAATCTTGTAGACTCTTAATAGCATTTAACATTTCAGCAGTTGTGTGAAATCTTTCACAATTTTCAAGAACATATATTTCTAAAATCTTTATTGGCACTGAAGATAAAAATTGATAAATTAAAATTAATTTTTTAAATGAAAATATATTATTTAAAATTTATTATAAATATCTTTCAAAAGGCATCATACTGTTAAAATAAATATGGAAATTGAAAGATAAAAATATTGATGATTTTATATTGAACTGGTTTATTAATAAGGCACCTGCATATTATTATATGCAGGTGCCTTATTAATAAACCAGTTCATAATAATATATATATCTTATAAAAGCACCTGCATATAAATAATATATTCAAAAATGCATATTATGTCTACAAAAAATGTTTATTAAACAAAAAATCGGAATTAATTTTTATATGCAGGCATGAAAATAAGTTTCTAAAAAAATATAAAAATAAGTGTTTTCAAAAATATTTGTAACAAATCCCCCATTAAAATATATTTAATGGGGGAATCCCCCATTAAAATATAAAAAAAAAGCTAAACAATTCTAAAAAATCCACAAATGTGTGAAAATTTACAATAGTAAAGAGATTTAAGACTTCCTGTAATTTAATATTTGGTCTAAATTAAAGTTGTATTAATTGATCATTTATTTTTGATGAGTCTTTATAGATTATTTACTAAGAGGGGGGAGGGGGGAGATAAGAACTTTTAATATTATTGATTTAATTATTTATATACTTATTTAATTCTTAATCAGTATCCATTTGGGGGTTCATATTTTACAAAATATTTTATAATAATATGTATACAAGTTTAAAATGTGGTAGTAGTGTATTGGTAGAATGCTTGTTTTATAAGCGAGAAGTACTGCGCTCAATTTGTTCCCAGAGTTAAAAAGTTGACAGAGGGTTGTAACTTCAATAAACTAGCTTTTTGAATAACATTAAAAAAATTTTTTTTGAGAAATTTGAAACTTTTCACAAGATTTTAATTTTCTGGATATTTAATTATCTGAGATATTTACAAACATGTATACAAGTATTATGTACATTATATCACTATTATACATGTACATGTATAACCTGGAGGAGGAGTGTATAAAAAAAAAAAAATCGAGGCTGCAATCAAAAACTTGTACCTCCTTATGGCTGGCAACTTAAAATATAAAAAACACAATGATATAACTTTACCAAATAGGTAGGGGTTTGTAAATTTTTTCTCCAAAATATCTGTACTTCAGACAAATAAATTAAAAGACATTAAAAATATATTAATTTGTAATATAGATTTAGGTTTCTGAATTGTCAAAGGTTTTCAGCCTCTATAGCCTTAACCATATCATCTTCATCAATAATATCCAAGCTACAATCAAAGTCACTTGTAAAAGACAGTGATAAATACCCTGGTGTCTCATCAAAATATCTATAATTCAGGTGAAAGGTTTAAAAATATCCACATTCAGGTGAAAGGCTTAAAAATATCCACATTCAGGTGAAAGGCTTATCTTCTTAGCAGATGTTAGCTACTCATCTGCTTTCTTATTCCAACTGTTTTAGTAAGTGAAAGTGATTTTCCTATTTTATTCCAAAACATTTTCTGTAGTTTCTTCTTCTTATGTCTGCAACACCACTTCCTGAACAGCTTTCAAAGATCTCATTGCTGCTTCATTAACAAACACCAAAGTTTTAACAAATGCTTGAAAAGCCATGAAATCTGGATCTATTTTTCATGTAGACAAAGGATAAAAATACAAGTTCAAGTTATCAAATACTACCTGAAACTCAGCTTCTACATAATCAACCAGTGAATATGGCTGGGTGAATTTGAACTCTTTTTTCTGTAGAATAAAACTAGAGATGTGGCAGAGTTTATGCCAAGTCCCTAATTCCGGGTAACCAGAAGAAAATACTGGGTCTGAGTTCGGGTACCCGGCACAGAGTCTATTTAAAAAATGTGCAATAAAAACTAGTGAAATCTCTAGCGCTGAATCGTTTTTACAAAAGAATGCTGATTAATTTGCAGTAATTTAATTTGCAGTAATTAAATTTGCCTAAAAATATCTAATTTCTTTTTATTAAACAATTATATTCACACTTGAGGTCACAAATTCAAATTAAGAAACTAAAGTGTAAACTCGATGTAAATATCTTCCTCAGGGTTGTCTGTAAATATCTTACTCCCTCAGGATTGTCTGTAAATATCTTACTCCCTCAGGTCTGTCTGTAAATATCTTACTCCCTCAGGTCTGTCTGTAAATATCTCACTCAGGGTTGTCTGTAAATATCTTACTCCCTCAGGACTATCTGTAAATATCTTACTCGCTCAGGGTTGTCTGTAAATATCTTACTCCCTCAGGTCTGTCTGTAAATATCTTACTCCCTCAGGTCTGTCTGTAAATATCTCCCTCCCTCAGGGTTGTCTTTAAATATCTTACTCCCTCAGGGTTGTCTGTAAATATCTTACTCCCTCAGGGTTGCCTGTAAATATCTTACTCCCTCAGGGTTGTCTGTAAATATCTTACTCCCTCAGGATTGTCTGTAAATATCTTACTCCCTCAGGTCTGTCTGTAAATATCTTACTCCCTCAGGTCTGTCTGTAAATATCTCACTCAGGGTTGTCTGTAAATATCTTACTCCCTCAGGACTATCTGTAAATATCTTACTCGCTCAGGGTTGTCTGTAAATATCTTACTCCCTCAGGTCTGTCTGTAAATATCTTACTCCCTCAGGTCTGTCTGTAAATATCTCCCTCCCTCAGGGTTGTCTTTAAATATCTTACTCCCTCAGGGTTGTCTGTAAATATCTTACTCCCTCAGGGTTGCCTGTAAATATCTTACTCCCTCAGGGTTGTCTGTAAATATCTTACTCCCTCAGGATTGTCTGTAAATATCTTACTCCCTCAGGTCTGTCTGTAAATATCTTACTCCCTCAGGTCTGTCTGTAAATATCTCACTCAGGGTTGTCTGTAAATATCTTACTCCCTCAGGACTATCTGTAAATATCTTACTCGCTCAGGGTTGTCTGTAAATATCTTACTCCCTCAGGTCTGTCTGTAAATATCTTACTCCCTCAGGTCTGTCTGTAAATATCTCCCTCCCTCAGGGTTGTCTTTAAATATCTTACTCCCTCAGGGTTGTCTGTAAATATCTTACTCCCTCAGGGTTGCCTGTAAATATCTTACTCCCTCAGGGTTGTCTGTAAATATCTTACTCCCTCAGGATTGTCTGTAAATATCTTACTCCCTCAGGTCTGTCTGTAAATATCTTACTCCCTCAGGTCTGTCTGTAAATATCTCACTCAGGGTTGTCTGTAAATATCTTACTCCCTCAGGACTATCTGTAAATATCTTACTCGCTCAGGGTTGTCTGTAAATATCTTACTCCCTCAGGTCTGTCTGTAAATATCTTACTCCCTCAGGTCTGTCTGTAAATATCTCCCTCCCTCAGGGTTGTCTTTAAATATCTTACTCCCTCAGGGTTGTCTGTAAATATCTTACTCCCTCAGGGTTGCCTGTAAATATCTTACTCCCTCAGGGTTGTCTGTAAATATCTTACTCCCTCAGGATTGTTAATATTTGAATTAAAATTAATTCTATTAACTTTGAAAAATTTTCTTGTGAAAAAAATTCACACACACTATAAATAGAAGTTAATTCTATTTATGGTGTGTGTGAGTTAATTGTATTATTGTGTGTGAAGTTAATTCAAATATCCGTATAAATCAGTTTCCTTTTTGCAATATATTCTGATTGTTTTGCTAAAATATATTTAAAAAAATATTTTAAGTTAGACATTTTTTTTTTTCTGATTCACTCCCAAAAAGGCTACAAGCAACCATAATTAAGTTGGGAGATACTAGAAAAATAGAATAGGGTTGAAAGACTTAAAGTTGAAAATTTATACTAGAAAAATAGAATAGGATTGAAAGACAGAGGACTTAAAGTTGAAGGTTCTATGAGTCAGGAAAACATAAAGATGGGAAAGAGTTCCAAAGGGTTGAAGTGAAGGGAAAAAAAATAGACGAATAAAAGTTTTTGGAGCAAAAAAGGGACAGATACAGTTAAAGAATGAGACTTTGTTGTATGATGAGTCAAGCCAGAATGAGTTTTAATTGATGGACCTAGAGATGATAGCTCCTTTGAGCAGCGACCATGATAGTATTTGTAGAAAAGAGAAAGATGCAACTTTATGATGATGGGAAAGAGGCTCAAACTGAGCAGATAGACCCGGTCCAACTATATTTACAATGCATTTTTGGACCTTGTCTAGAAAAGAAAGAGAATTAGAAGAACCAGCTCAAATGACAACAGTATTCCATACAGGGATGAATAATAAAATTTGTAGAGGTAGAGATGGAATAAGGAGAGAGAAAATGGTGAGTATGATAAAGAGCAGCAACCTTAGCAGATGCTAATTTAGCAATCAACAGTATATATGGTTTCCATGAAAGGTCAGTAGTAAATGATAATCCAAGAAGACCTAAAAAAGAAGACTAAGTAAGAGAGACTAAGTTGGCCAAGGCAATGTGGGGTCCAAGTAACAGTTGTCATTCCAACTTTCGAAGGCTGAAGCTGCAGCTGGATCAAACTTCTTTAGTTGAGCCATTTTCCAAATGGTCCTGTAAAGAAAACATTTCAATACAATATTTCTACACTATCTAATCAAATAATGCTAAATAATTTAACAGCTCAAACATCAAAAGTGAGTTTAATTATGACATATAACTATCCTGGTATTTAAAATAACAGGTATAACTAACCTGGATTTCAGCTTTATCTGGTTTCTCAGCTCTGAGAATTTTTAAAGCATAGAAAAAATAAAATTTGCCATCTTTTCCACCTTCTTAAACTTTTACTAGCTCAAGTTCAGGATTTGTTGAATTAAGAAGCTTAATCTTCATATAACTGATACACTTTGTCAAGAAACGTGCATGGCATCATGTCTTTAAAAAATTTAATGTTGATATTTAATTTTATCAATAAATTTTGAATAGACTTATTACATTAAAACATTTTAACATTTTATTAAGAAAAATTTAACCTGAGAATTTTTGAGGACTTCTTCATTTACAATTGCCATTAAATGATTTCTTGCCTCATTTGCTTGTCTTTAAACCAAGAACCACAAATCGGTTGCCATTTGTATTTAGTGATGACACAGTTCCAAACCAACACCACTCCAATTTTTTTCAAAGGCTTTAAAAAGCATATTGTCAGGTCCTGTGGTTTTGTAAGCAATAATGTTTCAAGATTACTTCCAAAACATGATGTCTACAAGCAAGCATCAATGATGGTTTACCAACTTTCTGAATCTGAAAAATTGAGACAATGACTTAATTGTTTATTGTATTTAGCCCTTCTTTTAAATTATAATAAAAAATTTTTTTAAATTATATCAAAAAGAGTCTTTCTTTTAAATTATATTAAAAAATAGTTTACCCATATATAGCACCACAAACCATTCAAATATTGCTAGCAGTGGTGTTGAAGAAAACCATCCCTACATGATCAGCAATTTCAAACTCATTCAAAATCTCCTTAATAGCCATGAACTGATATAGCCATGTACTAGAATGAACCCTTAGACAACTAGTACAAAGTGGACCAAAAAGGCAATATTATGGAAATAAAATCTTAACTAATGACTAAAAAATCCTAGAAAACTCATTGAGGACTTTTTGAAAAGATTTCTTTGTTGAATTTTGTTTATAGAAAGATTTAAATTTTTAATATTAAACTAAATTTTTGGACTGGGTTCAAATTACCATATTTAGGTATTTTTGACATTTTTTTTTTAAATGACAGCTAAAAAATTAATTTTAATAGATATACTTAAAAAAAAAAAAATTCAAAAATTTAATTATTTTGGGTGTTAGCATAACTTTAGAGGATGATGGGTAAGAATAATTCTGTTTAAAAAACTAGGATCAGATCTTTCTAAAAAAAAACCTATCACATCTTTGAGCTGTTTTAGATGTCTCACCAGAAAGAATCTTTAAATAGCTTCTTTATTGATTGCTTCTAGACCTTCCTCAGATTGCTAAGGCTATAACCATCATTAAGAATAATTAGTTCAGCTGAGAGATGATGGACTCCATAAAGAGTGTGTTTAATCTGTGCCCATGGCAAATTATGTTAAGAGTAGCATTATTACATAACTCTTCAAATTTTTCTTTTATGTTGACAAAAAACTATTAGTATTACACTGACTTGAGAATGTAATAGTAACATGCTGTTTTTGCATATATGCTAAAGTCCATAGATATTTTATAGTAGGTAATTATTCAGAAAAAAATCAGCAGCCTTGTGACCCTGTTGTAGATGTTCCTTCATTTTCACCAGAGTCGCAATACATATCTAATTGCAGTCTAGTGTTTTCTTTTATTTAGTAATGATCCTCTTTTTTGCATTACGTAATGGTTCACCAAGTGGTCCTGTTTTTTCAACCTAAAATATCCATAATCTATGTGACACCGATATAGTAGTTTTAAAAACGAGGTAGCGCCATTCATTTATGAATGTGTAATACATATGCTTTTTTAATCAGATTTGGTTTGTGGTTTTTTATTCTGTTCTTATCATGCGACAAAATCTCCAGTTTTAGTAGGAATGATACCATCATCATTTACAAGCTTTTTGTACAGCATCATGTTTTTTCTGATAATCGATCAATCAGGAATCTTTACTAGCTCTATCAATATTTGTCCAGTCAGTAGTTTTTGTGTTGCAAAGTACACTATTTGCATCTCCTAGTCGGCTGATGAGTCTTTCAATTTTTAAATCTAAATGAGAAAATTTTCATTTTCTCATTTGTTCCCTACTGAGTGTAAGAGAATGCATTAAAGCTATGTGTTTATCTGTGTTAAAGGTATATTTTGTTTCCATATGGTATTTTAAAAAGTACATTGCCAACACAAGCAACAGACAAATTATTTTGTGTACTAACTCTATATGAGGTAACCCAATAACTGGTTAACATTTAACTCATTAGTGATAAAGTTATCTTTATAATTGACAAGTACCTGGGTCCTTTCCTGGTTCATCTCATCAACCTGATCTGTAAATGATTTTCTTTGATTTGAAACACAAAGTTCTGTTATATAAGAGTCCTCTACCTCATAAATCTTTTGACACTGTTTAACTTTTTTAAATGATGAAAATAAAAAAAAGGGCTAACTTGCCTCAATTCACCTTGAATATTTTGAAACAAGTAATGTTAATTACTTTTTCTTTTATGCCAGAGTAGACGCAAGTTAACACAAAACTTAAAATCAAATCTTGTTTTTTGTTAAAAATACACAAATTCACAACAAAATTACCTAGATAAGTTTGAAAAACTCAACAAAAAACTTAATTAAAACAAATAACATTCTAATTTAATTTATTCAAAAATATTTTCCATATTGAATTAAAAACAACATTTACATGTTTTTTACCAATACTTATATAAAAACAAAATTTTATTGACATTTTTATTTGTAGCACCGTTCAGCTACACCTTTAGAGATAAGTTCTTACTAATTTATGTAAGATAAGAAAGATCTTACAGATCTTAATAAGATTTGTAAGATTCATCACTTTGGGATATTTACTCAAAATAAATTGACTTACAACTATGAACTTAAACCTTTGAATTTTACACTTTATCATTTCAGTTTGCATTACATCTATATACTTTGTAACTTTTAGTAGACTTTAATATAAATAATAAGTTTTAATTAATAAATATGGTATTAAAACAATCCTGCAAATTTTGTTTTAAGTTCACCTACACCTTTAAAAATATATAACACTTTTAATAGCGAAAATGTTTAGCGCGAAAACAAATATTACGTAACAACTCAAATCTAATAGCGTAATAAAAAACTTTGTTTTCTATAAGCATTAAAATAACTATTGCATTAAAATTTTTATAAAATTAATTTAAAACAGGTTTTAAAACATGTTGGTAAAATCATTTTAAATAAAAACCATCCAAATTATTTATTTGGAACACTAGAAAAATTCATAACTTTTATAGACATTCTCAAAAAAATTTCTTTTTGTATATTTCCATTACTGAGTCGATTGTAAATTGTCTTCAGAATTCTGGAGGGATCAGTTCCTCCAGCTCTCACAACAATACAAATCATATCAACTGACACATCACCATGATTTGATATTAAGTCCAGAAAAAGTTTTCTTTGTAATTAATCAATACACTAGCTATAAATAAATATATGCAAAACCTGATAAACTTTCCATTAAAGTTCAACTAAAATTCATCTTATCTTGTTCCTAATTAAAACCTTAATACTATCACCTTAACATTATTATATTATAATATTATCATTATTAATATTATCATACTTTTTGATAATATTAGGATTTGATAAAAAGATTCACATTATATACACATATTTTGTTTTTCATTGAAAAACTAAAGTATAAGTATGATGAAAAACTTTATCAGCTTTTTATGAGTTGTTTTATCCATGTTTATAGCTGTTCTCATAGTTTCTTCAATAACTTCTTTGTCGATGAAAATAGTCTGTTCCAACATGTCAAAACTCATTTATGAACAGTGCATGTAATGCTTTTCTAAGTAAGACTCTGAACTTGGTTCTGGAGAAACTGTTTCAAATGATTGTATAACATTAGTAAGGCACATTTCAATACCCTTGAGACAAAAGAAATAAGCTTTCACAAAAACTTGTTGAAACTCTTGTGACCAAAGAAACAAGCTTTTACAAAAACTTGTTAAAACTTGTAACCAAAGAAACAAGCTTTCACAAAAACCTGTAGATACTCTAAAAAAAATTTTTTTTTTTTTTTAATTTTTTTTTTTTTAACTTACTGTACGGAGATTTTAGACAACTCTCTGAATAATAAAAAATTAGTACATTAATTAGTTATTTTAAATTAACTTTTAAATTACAGTCTTACAAGATATCGCACACCCTGTTTTAATGTTATGCTGGTTCTTTTTGAGTTTCAGATATCCATTATATTTCTTTGCAGGGTGACAGGTCATAATCATAGGAAAACCAACAAAAACCAAACTACTACACATTCCTTTATGCAAATAGAATCCACAAAAATACATAAAATTTTTTAATGAATTTGTGAAAAAAACTTACTTAACAGACAATTTTTTCAAACAATTTTTTTGGAACTTCATATAAAATTATATTTGTTACCAAATACTATAGAAATATTAAACAAAAATTTTCAGACTCTTAAAAAACCTCACCACTGGGGTCAATGTTATAAAACTTTTTATCGGAAT
>NC_061157.1:38480045-38555045 GCF_022113875.1 Hydra vulgaris
TAAATTTAAAGATTTAAATTTAAAGAATGTGAGACAATTGTAACATTAGTTAACATAGTTCAGTTAGAAATACTTTATTATTATTACATAATAATTACTGAACTGTTATTAATAGATAATGTAACAAATTCTCACTTTTGATATTGATAGCAATTGAAAATTAGACATATATTAAAATCCATGTTCTACTCAAAGTTTCAATGCAAACCATATTTCTAAATTTTAATAATGGTATTTAGTTTGAATTAATAATATTATCTTAATAAATTAATAATATTATCTTAATAAATTAGTAGTATTTAATAACATTAAAATTATATTATGTAATGCGGATTGTAATATAATTTTATCAAATATGATTTGTATTAAAACTACAACTAGTGCATAGATGTGTAATATATAACTTTTTCTGTTAAATATGCGTAATATATAACTTTTTCTGTTAAATATGCATAATATATAACTTTTTCTGTTAAAAAATTGTGTGATTTGTTTTAAGTTGTTCCTTATTTTATTGTAAGTATTTTTATAGTTAAAACTTGGCCTTATAATATAACTAATTTAGAAAAAAACTTGTTTTTTTAAATATTATTAGCATAAAACCACTTATAAAATAAAATATATTTCTAATGTTTTCCATATTAAAAAAAATTGCTAAAACTATGTATGTTTCTATGTACAGTTTAATACTTTGCTATGCTTACTAATACTTTGCTATGCTTACTAATACTTTGCTATGCTTACTAATACTTTGCTATGCTTACTAATACTTTGCTATGCTTACTAATACTTTACTATGCTTACTAATACTTTGCTATGCTTACTAATACTTTGCTATGCTTACTAATACTTTGCTATGCTTACTAATACTTTGCTATGCTTACTAATACTTTGCTATGCTTACTAATACTTTGCTATGCTTACTAATACTTTGCTATGCTTACTAATACTTTGCTACTACTTACTAATACTTTGATAATATTATAATAATACTTCACTAATATTTCAATAAATAGAATGTTAAGGTATAAAACAGATCACTTATTATTTGGGTATTCAAAACCACTCTCTGAGGTGCAACTGCCAACAGGACGAGATGTGATGCTGCATATGGTGTAATTGTGAGAAAATGTAAGCAACCTATACTGCATATCATTTCTAAATAATAATACAATTAAATAAATTCTACAATTTGACAGAAACTTCATGGAAAAACCAAAAAAAAAGAATAAAACAGCTTTAACATACACAATGTTTCATCATTTACATCCTTGACAAAGAAAGTTAATCAAACTAGTGTGTGGCAATTCAAAGTTCCTACTCTCAATTTTATGGCATAGATTATGGGGGACTTGATTGATTGTAGTAATTCACAGCCACCACTAACAAAACAGCTTACTGATGAACAATTAGATGAAACAAAACAAGAATACATCAAATTTAGTGACTATTTGGAAAAGATACCATGACGCACAGAAGTTGTAGAACATTGTGTAAAGATGGTAACAGCTGTTTCTGTCATTTGTGGTTTTACAAAAAGAAATGGTATGATACATGTCTACCAGTAATCTAGAAAGAATATGCCAATATTTAATGTCGAGGCAAATTATAAAATTATTTAGTACAATTTTAGCTCTATGTATGTTAATATTATGTAGTAAATGCAACTGTTGAATTCTAAACTTCCTTTAAAATAACATGTTAATAGACAAGAAAAAAAAAGTATTTAAAAGTAAAAATGCTACAAATTAAAAAATAAAAAACGTCAAATATGGCAAATTCTAAAAATTTGCCTTAATTAGCCAAATTTGCTGCAGGGGGTAATTCTTCACTTTAATTTGCTCATCTTAGTCTCATTTATTTAGTTTTCTTATAACTAATATAGAAATCAGAGAAAATAATATATTTCTAGAAAAAGGTTTTTTTACTCCATGCTAGCCTACAGAGCATACTTTAATGTGCTGATTAGGGACCAGGACAAATTGTGGGCACAGCATTTTACATGCAAATATTGCAAGAAAACACTTGAAGGTAAACTGAACAGCTGCTTTTCTTTAAATATGTTTTAATTTATTTTCATAATATTTCAATGCTTTAGATCTAGTTTATTTCAAGGAGTAACTTACTTATTTAAGAGGACTTACAAATTTTTGTCATAAGCTGTGTACTGTAGGCAAATATGTTCCATCCTGAAATCATACTATATTATAAAATTTCTTGTCCTCAATTATCATTCTTATATATTATTTTGTGCTGTGTTACAAGTTAGTAGAGAGGAGAGAACTGAGCCATGAAGTTTGCTATCCAGATAAAGTTGGGGATGAAAAGCTGTACTCATGTTGATAAGTACAGCTTTCTATGCCCAAAAAAGAGAAATCTAAAATTTTTCAGAACAAATTATAATTTAGTTTATAACTTAATAATATAAAATGCAATTAAAGTAAAAGAAAAAAAAATTTAATGTAAAAGTTTTTTTATTAAAAAGTCTCTTTATATTTTGTTAAGAAGTCTCTGCGTTCTCTATTGAGAAGTCTCTACATTTTTGTTATAAAGAAGTTTGCAAATTTTTTTTATCAATTCACTCCCAACTAGGTTGCAAACAACCATTATTAGGTTGGGAATTACTAGAAAACAAAGTATAGTGTTAAAGGAAAATATGAAGATGGGAGAGTTCCAAAGCATTGAAGAATAAGGGAAAAAACAAGATAAATAAAAGTTTTTAGAACACGAAGGGACAGATACAGTAAAAAAATACAATTTTGCTGAATGATGAATCAAGCGAGAATAAGTTTTTGTAGATGGAACTAGAGATGATAGCTAGGCAGATAAGAGCAGGTCCAACAACAATCACAATACTTTTTTTTGGACCTAAAAGAAAAAGAACATCAATAGAAAAAATAGCCTAAATATGACAAAAAGTATTCTGTGCAGGGATACAGGGATGAATAAGAGATTTGTAGAGGTAGGGAATGGAATCAGGAGAAAGATAATGACAAGCATGATAAAGAGAAGCATCTTTAGCAGATGCTAACTTTGCAATGAACTGTATATATGGTTTCCATGAGAGGTCAGTAGTAAATGATAGTTCAAGAAAACATAAAGAAAAGGACACAGTGAGAAGGTTGCTTTAATTGAGAAATGACTTTAATAACAAAAGCCAGAATGATTTGGATGTCTAACATTGAGTGTTAGACAAGTTTTTGTTCGTCAAGATTCATGTTTTGGCGTTAAAAGAGTGTTGTAACTATAAATTAAATAGAATAAAAATATATATAGTATATAAAAAATAAATATAATTATAAATATAATAAGTATAATTTAATATTTTGGTCTTCCCTTTCTTATATGTTATAATGCATATATATGTTATATCTATAAATTATAAAAACTTTATAATAACTTGCTAACTTGCTATTATTAATTGTATTATTTTTAAACCATAAAAAGTTTTAAAAACATTTCTTCATTAAATGGAGAGAATATGGTTGCAGGTTGTTAAATAGTGAAAAATATATTTAAAAATTTGTCACTGAAAACTAAATACTGTTTTGTTTTTTTTCTAATAGTAGTAGTAGTAGTAGTAGTAGTAGTAGTAGTAGTAGTAGTAGTAGTAGTAGTAGTAGTAGTAGTAGTAGTAGTAGTAGTAGTAATGGTAGTAGTAGTAGTAGTAATGGTAGTAGTAGTAGTAGTAATGGTAGTAGTAGTAGTAGTTTTTGCGAGCCCTTAATCTGCATTTTATGAGCCCTGACGCTACTTAAAAAGCCCTCATGCTACTTCACGCGCCCTTATGCTACTTTATGTGCCCTTATGTCACGGGCTTTATATGTGAAAGTAATCGAGTTTATGTTGTGATTTAGAACTATAACATTTAATAAGTATGCGTACTTATATACAAAATGGTATTATTTAGGATCTCAAATCAGACTTTTGTTTGATTATGATAACATAAAGATAATAATTATTTATGGTTTTATTTCTTAACTGATGTGGTACTTTTTCATCTGTTTTTAAATTAAGCCAATATTTAATAATTTTATTTATTTGTCTAAGCAATATTATTAGTAACATTAACATGAAACCATTTTAAAAGCATTTTATATTGATCAAGAGTGTTTCAACTAAACTTTTTTCAAATTTTATTCTAAATCATTATAGGACTTTTATATTGTAAATGGTTCCTGCTTATCCAAAGCTCCTTTTAATATATTCAATATGTTATATAATTTTTTAAAATACTTTAGAATAAAAGAGTATGATTAAGAAAATGATTAGGTTGTTTTCATTATCTTTTAATTAATTTTATTTATTTTTCTAAAACACTTTTATTTCAGTTTATTTTCAGTTTAATTAAAATGAATACTTGTTCAATTTGTCAACTAACCTCATTTACAAGTTTATCCTGTGCTTTATGTACAAAAATTGTTGGCACCAAATGTCAAGGTATTACAATCAATGAATACAATGTGTGAATACAATGCTGTGTATAAAACTTGTACAGGTATTTATATATATATATATATATATATATATATATGCAGTAGTGGTGTAGTGGTAGAGCGCTCGCTTCATAAACGAGTGGTTCCGAGTTCGATCCCCACCACGTCTCTGGTAGTACCGCGCTCAACTCGTTTCTCCGCGCAGCGGCCTTGTTCGTCAAGGTTCGTGTTTCGGAGTTATAGAGTTGAGAGAGGGTTATAGCCACGAATAAGTAGCCTCCTCGTCTGTAGTGGCCTTCTCGGCCTTGAGGAGGTGAATTAAAATAAATAAAATATATATATATATATATATATATATATATATATAATATATATATATATATATATATATATATATATATATATATATATATATATATATATATAATTTTAGATAAAATATGGATAAAACCTTAACAAAATTCTGATGAGTTTTTTGTTTTATTTTTGTAAAAAAATGTAATTTATAAAGTATATTGATTAAATACAATTTAGGCTTAGGTTAATCATTCATTAAGTTACACTTACTTTAACATAATTCGGTTCCTTATTTGAAGTAGATTTTTCACATATGTTCAAAATCTTGTATCTTGATTTAATAGAATAATTTTTCTGAAAAAAAGTTTTTTTACTAATTAGCAAGTCTATTAAGTGCCAACTGTTTTTAATCCTTTTTATGTCCTATTTAAACAAAATAATAAACAACTTATAATTGGAACTTTATTATTTAGTATGTATAATAAATAACGTTCTTATAAATTGATTTTTTTATTTCTTATTTTTATTATTATTATTTTTCTTAGTTCTTTTATATATTTGTGTTATTATATTCTTATTTAGTTATAATATGTTTGTAATATAGATAGTGTTGGGTTGTATGTAAAATGAATGCCACTGTAACTGAAGTTAAGTTTGAATGATTTTTGCGTTTTTGTTTTTTAAAAGTAGTTTTCATTGTATAAAAAAATACTTATCAGTGATTATTCTAATAAAATATAAAATAAATGTGATATATGACATGACACAATATTTATTACAGATATATATATATATATATACATATTTTATAGTTAAAGACACTGCAACCTCTTCCAACTGGTCTTTTGTAAACAATTTAAAAACTAAAAATTGCATGCATTTTGCATGATATAAAATGTGGTATATGACATGACACAATATTTATTATATATATATATATATATATATATATATATATATATATATATATATATATATATATATATATATATATATATATATATATATATATATATGTATAAACAGTAAATTTATATTTTTATTTATTAATTTTTTTAGTTTTTAAATTGTTTACAAAAGACCAGTTGGAAGAGGTTGCAGTGTCTCCAACTATGAAAATGATTTTTTCTGGAGCAGTATGTATTTAAAAAATGATTATAAAATTTATAATTATCTGTTAGTAAGCAACCGGGGTTGATACTTGACCATGGCTAGGGCTAGAATTGATAAAATGTAGCCGGAGCACGGTTGTGACTAGGGCTAGGCTTGTGACGGGGGTTGCATAAACATTTATATATCCTAAAATTTGTTTGTTTTTTTTTCAAAATTCATATTATACAGAAGCTTCAGCCAATATGACTTTTGGTGAGTTTTGTCAAGCATTTTATAAAGAAAATTGTTACACAGTCATTATTAAAAATTTAAAACATCGTATAAAAGCTAGTATTTCGAAAAAAACTCAATGGAATTTCTCAACCACAGGTAACGGAATTATGTTTTTAAGTTATAATGGACTCATTGATGATCACTACCCAGTTTCATTTATTTTAAAATCGTGCTTTAGGCAAAAAAGTAAAAGAAGTTTTAACTAGAATGACACCAACATTAGTAAGGAAATTTGCAACAAAAATTTATCAAAGTTTTCCCTGTTTGAAGCAAAATGTTGCACATCATTTATGTCACAGTTTGAAGTGGCTTAGAGCTAATATTCCTTATTTGACAATTGTAACACCATATCAAGCACAATTAATCAACTGTGTTTAATTAAAAGATCATTAACAGATCAGCAGAAAAAAACAGGCATTTGTTTGAACCTGAAATAAACAAGGGGTCTATAAAAGTAGTTGATGTAAAAAAAAAGTTGTCAAATTATTCAGAAATTGTATGTGATGAAAAGGTTAAAAAAGTAGTTAATAAAGTTTGATATGCAATCTAAACAGTTGTCAGGAACAGAACCTAATATTGACTATATTGATTTTGTTAATGAAGTTTCTTGTACATTAAGCTCCCCTATTTCACAAGAAATTCGAAAAAAAGAAGAAGGTTACATTACTAAAAGAAGTGACAATATTGAAAGTTTGAATGACGCTGCAAAGGAAATTGATCTATTTAAATCTGAAGATTTTAACCTAGATGACTATATTCCGTCATCTCCAGATAATGCATGATAACAGATCTTTCAAAAGAAGCCGAAAAGAATTTACTGAAGAAGATAGAAAGCCTATTTATTTGCATTTATCTAACGTAATATATTCAAATGAACCAATAATGAAAAAAAAAATTGTATTATTGTTAAAGAAACCAGAACTAGCGGGTCTTGTAAAAAAGTTTGATTTGCTATCGATAAAAATGAGAAGAAACAATATAAACATTTTGTAAATAGTCTTTTTACTATTTAGGTGTCTTTAAGTAAAAATGTGTTTAATGGATTTTTTTTCAAGTATGAAAAATTTAATAGCTTTGATTTGTGGGGCAGAAGATGAAAGTAGTTTGTTCATTTCTGCATTTATAATGTTTGCAAATAACACGCTGTATTTTTTTTTGTACAAAAATGAATAGTTATATACAAAAAACTTTTTAGGCAAAATTTAGGCAATTTCTTGACATAAGCCTCTTTTATCATTAAGGGACTAATATACTACACAGGAGAAAGCAGTATTTGTGAATCAGGTACTGTATATGTGACTTTTTTAATTCAGGTACTACGCATGTAAGATTTTTCTTTTAAAATTCTGTTTTGATATTTTATATAAACTTTTTAATTAGATAACGTTTAATACAAAAGTCGCATTCATATCTAAAAACAGGTATCGTGACACCAGGCTTTTAAACAGGTGAGTTTTATCGCATTTATTTCAATTTTATTTTATTAATGATTGTTTTATTTAACTAATTTTTGTTTCGTAAATACCTAATATTTACCATTCAAATTTAAATATTTTTTGTAAATAAAACACTAAATCATCAGATTTAGTTGATGAACCTATTGAACCTCGGATTTAGTTGATGAACTTATTGTCTACTGTTAAAACATGATTTGATTCAGTAAATTTTTATTATTTGAATTTTACTGTATTAATCATTAGTCAACAGTTAGCGAGAAACTGGAGTTCTATGTAATTGAGGTAAAATTAATTTTGTTCACTGGTAACATTCCAAAACAGTTTTTGTGGTTTATTGTTTTATAGCTATATTGTGCTACTATATTGTTTTAATGATAGATTAATTAATAAACATTCCAATCGTCACCGAAAATTAAATTTTCCTGTTTGTTGCAGGTAGGTTTATAAAGTTTATGTTTATAAAATTTTAGATAAGTAAAATTTAATTTTCTTATCTTGGTATTGTGATAATACTTTTTTTGCTTTTCATTGAAACTAACTGTTTATAAATTATTCATAGGCTTGTTTTCCTTTAATTAGGAGTATGGTAGACTTAAAGAAGCAGTTCATATCTAAACGACACAAACAGCCAAAAGCAAGAGAAATAAAGAATAAAAGAGTTTTATAGCGACAGAACTTATTTTAATTGAATAAATGTTCAAAACTTTAGTTTAGAAAATATCTTTTTTATGCATAATGTTGTATAAATTTGTTTTAAGTCAAAGTTGTTTTGAGACATTTATCGGTATTTAAGCAAATAACAATTTAAAAATGCCCTAAATCTGAAAGATCTGAAACAGAATAAATCGTACACAGTACGTCACAATAAATTACAAAATTAAGATAATTCATCTAATACTGTTATAGTATTATAATAATAGCTACATTTACTTTTCCTATGTTTAGCTGCATTAAGCAAAATAAATTACAAAGAAAAAATCATACTTTTTTAAATTCGTCTTTCATGCATATTTATCTGCATTAAAAATTAACTAAGTCGCTTGTTTCTTAATTTTTTTTTAATGAGAATGAGTGACTACTTCCCCAAGCTATAGCACACTTCATGAATAACGCAGTTACAAGTTGTTAATGCTTTTATATTTTATAAGGAACTAAAATAAAAATGTTTTGAGACAACCGGAAACTAAAAGAAAAAACTTGAAGAAAATGAAGATTAAATTAACTACGAGGTAACTGACTCATTTGCGCTTGCTTCAAGCAAACATCTTAGTAAAACAACGTAGTAGGGCACTTTTTAAGGCGGTTTTTAAGTCGACAAATAAATAGGTACTTAAATTTACATATTTGTGCACTTATGGGGCTTTATTGGCCAAAGAGACAGTTGTGATTAATCTTAACTTAAAAGTTATTCCTATCAGAACTGAATAAGTCAAACATGCAGTTGAAAATGTAATGTAGTGATCACTGATAACTATATAATTAAAAAGCTATAAATCGAGATTGATATATTGTGATAAAAAAAGAAAAAAGCACCTTTACAACTCAAAACTAATCTCAGAGTTCTACTGCTTAAGAAAGGTAATGAATTACTTAAATAAAAAATTTTCGGAGAAAACTCAAACAAACAAAAAAACGGTCAATCATGTTCAACATACAGAACTATCCCCATCCTACTCAATATCTAATTTTTTGAAGCAATATGCAAACCAATTCTGCTCTACGGCTGTAAAAGTTATATTCTCATGTAAATACTTTTAAACTTAAGCACTTAGTAGCATTTTAAGATACAGCTTCAGTTAATCCTGAGAATTAAAGTAATTGACCTGGTCAGCATTCAGTTAATATTTTATATAGTAAAATACAATCGGTTTAAACTTCATATTCAGCAATTGTGTTTTGTAAGATATTGCATTATAAGAGACTCAAACAATTTTATTACCCAATACATACTGTTGGACTGTGGAAAAAAACAAGTTGGAGCAAAGTTGTAAAGTAAACTGAAAACAATATATCTCCAATAAAATCTGCAAACTTATCAATAGTAAAGCGCCACAAAGAACAAACAAGATCTGGAATGTCGCAAAGCTCAGACATGCTTGATCTAGCACGGAAAACATTTGAAAAAATTTGCTTACCCACCCTGTTTGCAGCCTTTGATAAGGGTAATGATGATTGGCCATGGAGCATCAGCAATTTTAAATCATTTCGTTTATTGACTTATTTTAAAAAAACTAAATAGGGTCGAATAACTTAAAAGACACTTTTTAGTTAAAATGATATTATTTTTAACTATATATAATTGTTTGATGTTCACAAAACAGTCACTTTACACTTAAAAGTAAAAAATTTTAAGTTTTTTCATTTATAAGCTACACAAAAAATGTGCGCCCCCATGCTACCTAAACTCAGAAATTTAGGTAAATAGTTATGTTATGTATAATTCAATAATAAAAAAAAGGTTTTTTAATTTATTTAGTAAAATAGTAGAACTTGAAAATAAAAAATTTCAAGTTTTTTCATTTATAAGCTACACAAAAAATGTGCGCCCCCATGCTACCTAAACTCAGAAATTTAGGTAAATAGTTATGTTATGTATAATTCAATAATAAAAAAAAAGGTTTTTTAAACTTTATTAGAAAATTGAACTACTTGTGCATGTAAATGCGGAAACAGAAAAGACATCAATTTCTCGGTTGGTTCATTCGCCACTGAAAAGTTTTCACAGAGCCGACCCGATTAAACACATTTCAGTAACATCACTCAAGTAAATATGCGGAAAAAAAAATTATGAGTAGTAGACAAAATTTATAAGAGTAAAATATAAAAACTGGTGGAACTATGGTATTTTTAGAGGGAATTTACTAGGTTTTCAGAAACAATTATTGTTTGTTAGCGATATATATTCATGTCGAGGGGAATCATGTTTAGCCCCATGCTACGCAAGTAGAAGAAACATGTTAGAAAAGTGTTATTTTTACAAGTGGTACAAATCTTCCAGGTAAAAAAAATATTTAAAATAAAGATAATATTTATTTTGAAGCATTTAAAAAAAAAATTGCTTAAAACATCGTTTTTACGCACCTCTTGCCTCTAATTCAAATTTTGCAACGGGAGGGCACATTGGCAACGGTTATGGTAGTAGTAGTAGTAGTAGTAGTAGTAGTAGTAGTAGTAGTAGTAGTAGTAGTAGTAGTAGTAGTATTCACTGCCTCATGCTACGAATTGCATGCCCTAGCGCTACGAAATTTCGCCCTCGTGTTACGTTTTTGCCCTCATGTTACGCGAAATGCCCTTATGTTACGCAAAATGCGCTTATGTTACAAGTTTGCCCTCATGTTACGAAAAATCCGTAGCATGAGGGCAAAAATAGCCCGCATGTTACGCTAAATAGTAACATGAGGGCATTCGGCTTAAAACTTTGATTTAATAGGATTAATGTGTAAGCGAGCAAATTGGCAGATTTTAAAATGGCAGAGTTTAATCTATTAGTGGGACGTTTGATTAAGATTGATATAGTAATGAATTAACATTGAAATATAGTTAGAACGATAACATAATAATAAATAATAATAATGTTGAACATGTATGCAATCATATTTAAAATAATTCAAATAATGATATTGGCGATATATTAATTAATTAAGATTGATAGTAAAGTTAGCTAACTCTAGTCTCTGTTAGTAATCTAATTAGATTAAGATAATCTAACATTATTATCAAATTTTATTATCTACAATAAACATTTATTGGTACCTCAGGTAGTACTTAATTTGTTATTAAAATGTTATTAAACTTTGTTTTGGCTAAATATACTAATTAATAAATTACTCAAAAATACAGTACTGTTTTATTAGTTATAGTACTAAAATAACATAGAACTGACATCAGTGAGAATCTCAAACTTTGAGATCTCACTGACACAATACCTTTGAATCAAATTTATTATTGTCACAATGCCTTTAACATACCATATGCATATAATGTGTGTATGAAGCACACATTAGTAATGTGCGTTTGATACACACATTATATACATATGATATGTTAAAGGCATTGTGTAATGTTATTACATACATATGATTTACATACACTGTAAGTACATCATATGTATATAATATAGTCTACATCAATCACTGATGTAGAATACATTGCATACATACAACATAGTACCTTGTATAGTATTTAGGAAACAAATTGTTAGTAATTATACTAATTAATAATACCTTTGACAAAGTTCAAAGGTTTGTTCAAAGGTATTATTAATTGGCAATTGGTATTAAAGGTAATAATAATATCTTAAAGTTTGAGATACCTAATGATGTAAGTTCTTATGTTTTTTAGTACTATAATTAATAAAATATCATAAATAAATCATAAATCTTCTCAACATAAAAAGGTCATAGGTTTTTCTTCAGATTTTATGTTGAAATACAAAAAAGTTTTCCATTTGAAATCATTTCAATAAACTTAACTTAACATTTAGTAATAAATACATTCTCTCCAAAACTGATCATAAATAACTTGTGCTCTCAAGTGTAATAATTATTACGTTAATTTTCTATATTGAATAAAGGTTTTTAAAGTTCGATAAATAATTCTATAAATAAATTATTACATTAACTATTTATATTTTAAGACTAAAGAATTAATTAAAAATGTTAGAAGAAAATGTTTTAACACCAAAGTGTGTACTGTGTAAAAGAGTAATATATAACTCATGTAAATGTAACTTATGGAAAAACGATGCTTATAAAATTTGTAAGGCTTGTGCAGGTATTAAATTTATTTTGTTTGATTATTTATTATATTTGCTTAAATACACAAGCTAATCTATTGTTTATCTACAGATTCTTCATGCTGTATTTCTTATCCTGGTAATGTTTTAATAGTTAAAAGAGGTATGTATTTGCACAT
Organism: Hydra vulgaris; assembly: GCF_022113875.1. Classification (NCBI taxonomy): domain Eukaryota; kingdom Metazoa; phylum Cnidaria; class Hydrozoa; order Anthoathecata; family Hydridae; genus Hydra; species Hydra vulgaris. The sequence goes on from NC_061157.1 coordinate 38,492,536, forward strand.
TTAGGACATTGATTGTAATTTGGGAGATATTTTTGTTTTATATTACATATTTTAATAAAATATTATTGTATATATTACCGATTTTAAATATATTTAACTAGAGTTTAAGCAAAAATTGTTTCTTACGTTTATATATATACATATATAAATATATATATATATATATATATATATATATATATATATATATATATATATATATATATATATATATATATATATATATACATATATATATATATATATATATATATATATATATATATATATATATATATATATATATATATATATATATATATATATATACATATACATATATATATATATATATATATATATATATATATATATATATATATATATATATATATATATATATATATATATACATTTATATATATTTAATAAAATAATAACACTTAATCTATAATATAGATTAAGTGTTATTATTTTTTTTTTAGCATTTAAAAAATTTACAGCCCAATCAATAGTAGAATTTTCTGGTCAAGTATGTGTTTTTTATTAAATTTTAATTAACTTGGAGATTCAATATTTATGTATTTGGCCTACTTAAAACCATTTATGTATTGTTCTATACCTGTGTGTGCATTTTAGAGATTATTTTTTGTTACTTTTTTTTTTAGTAAATGTTCAAACGTTTTTTATTCTTTTCTAGCTGTATAGTTACAGACACAACATTTATAATTCTGGCGGGAAGGCAAAAAATAAACATTTAAAGTTTTACATTTTATAATAAGAATAAGATAAATAGATGGTAAATAAATAGTTTTAAAATTTTTCATAATTATTTATTTATTTTCAATTATATTTTATAGGAAACCTTATAGACCAAGACTTAATGTACCTTTTATCCAAGGATATAAAAGACAATCTTATACATGCTATTTCTAAATCATTTAATAGTCTTAAGGTAAGGAATTAATTTTTATCAATAAATATATACATAATTTTATTTATTCAAATAATTTTGTTCATAAATACATCAATAATATTGAATATATATATATATATATATATATATATATATATATATATATATATATATATATATATATATATATATATATATATATATATATATATATATTCTCCAAACTCCAAATATATATATATTTGGAGTTTATTATATAAATACATCAATAATATTGAATATATATATATATATATATATATATATATATATATATATATATATATATATATATATATATATATATATATATATATATATATTCTCCAAACTCCAAATATATATATATTTGGAGTTTATTATATATATATATATATATATATATATATATATATATATATATATATATATATATATATATATATATATATATATATATATATATATATAATATATATTCTCTATATAACTCCAAACTTTTGTATGTTCGTTCTTACATCAAATGAGAATGTTTTGCAAAAAGTTGTGGTGATTGCAGCTTGGGGACAAAAAAAACCCAATTTTTGGGCCCACCCAGCCCTTAATGTGGGAGCAACAAGTTGATAAAATAATTTTTTTAGTATTTTTATCTAAGTTAATATTCATCAACAAATTTTAAATTTCATCCAATAATTTCTTATATTTCGAAAATTATGACCATATAAAGTTTTAACCCCCCTCAATTTGAGGAGGCTGTAAACTTTGTAGAGTCATAAAAACTAAAAACTAAGAAGTTATTGTATGAAATTTGAAATTCGCTGATGAATATAAACTTAGATAAAGATACTTAAGAAATTATTTTGTCAACTTGTTGATCCCAGGTTAAGGGCTGAGTGGGCCCGAAAATTGGGTTTTTTTTGTCCCCAAGCTCAAATCACAACTTTTTGCAAAACATTCTCATTTGACATAAGTATGAACATACAAATGTTTGGAGTTTGCGAAATACGTTTAAGTGTCAAAACTCAAACATCTAAAAATCCAGTGTACACCACTGTGTATATATATATATATATATATATATATATATATATATATATATATATATATATATATATATTATTATTTTTTTTTTTTATTTGCATTCACTCCCAACAAGGCTGCAAGCAACCACTATTAAGTTGGGAGTTATCAGGAAAAAAAAAAAGAACAGATTTATAGAGCAAGAAAACGGTTGACAGAAGACTTGAAAAGTTGAAGGTTGTATGAGTCAGGAAAACATGAAGATGGGAGAGAGTTCCAAAGGATTGAAGTGCGGGGGAAAAAACTAGATGAATAAAAGTTTTTAGAGCATGCAGGGACAGATACAGTAAACGAATGAGACTTAGCTGAATGACGAGTAAAATGAGAATGAATTTTAGTTGATGGAACTAGAGATGATAACTCCTTTGAGCAGTGACCATGATAATATCTGTAGAAAAGAGAAAGAGATGCAACTTTACGACGATGGGAAAGAGGTTCAAGCTTAGCAGATAGTCCAGGTCCAACAACATTTACAATGCGTTTTTGGACCTTGTCAAGAAGAGAAAGAGAATCATTAGAAGAACCAGCCCAAATATGACAACAGTATTCCATACAGGGACGAATAAGAGATTTGTAGAGGTAGAGAATGGAATCAGAAGTAAGGAAATGGCGAGCACGATAAAGAGAAGCAACCTTAGCAGAAGCTAATTTAGCAATCGATTGTATATATGGTTTCCATGAAAGGTCAGTAGTAAGCCATAATCCAAGAAGACGTAGAGAGGACGACTCAGTAAGAGGATTGCCATTCATTAATATAGGAATGTTGACCATATTACGGTAGTTGTTTGCAGTAAGCAATTGGGTTTTTTTAGAGTTGAAATTCACAAGCCACTGCGAACCCCAATCTATTACTGAAGTGAGATCGGATTCAAGATCAGCTGCTTGTTCTAGGCGATCGAAAAGAGAAGACTTTTTGTCAAGACAGGAGTATAAAGTTGAGTCATCAGCAAAAAGAGCTACTTTAGATGAAAGGTTGTCAGGAAGATCGTTTATGTAGAAAAGAAACAAAACAGGGCCCAGGATGGAACCTTGGGGAACCCCAGAAGTTACTGGAAATAAAGAAGAGTGTTGGCCTTCAAGGATGACTTTAATAAACCGGTTAGAAAGAAATGATTTGATAATCTTAAAAACTTTTCCAGAAACACCATATGAAGCAAGCTTATGGAGAAGACCAGCATGCCAAACTTTGTCGAAAGCTTTAGATATGTCGAGAGCAATAGCCCTAGCCTCACCGCCTCCATCTAATGCACGGTAAAATCTTTCAGTTACAGCAGTTAGCAAGTCAGCCGTAGAGCGAGAGGATCGAAAACCGTATTGATTGTCTGACAGCAGTTTATTTGACTCAAGATGAGATGTGAGGAATTTGTTGATCAAAGACTCAAAGACCTTGCTAATAACAGAAAGAAGACTGATCGGACGATAATTGGAGGGGTCAGAATTTTCTCCAGAGTTTTAGAACTTTTCCACACTTGTGTGGTTAGGATGGTTTTCATAATGACATAAATGCCATTATGAGAGAGTTGAAACAATGTTTTACAATCGGATACTCTTCCTGACGTTAACATGAAACAGGTTGTACTGGATTGTATGTTACCAGTAGCAGGATAACCTGACTTGACGTAAGGATAACCTGACAGTATATATATATATATATATATATATATATTATATATATATATATATATATATATATATATATATATATATATATATATATATATATTTATATGTATATATATATATATATATATATATATATATATATATATATATATATATATATATATATATATATATATATATATATTCAATATTATTGATGTATTTATGAATGAAATTATTTAAATAAATAAAATTCGAGTTACACTGTTATTGGGTAACATCTAGTTACTTAACCCTGTTACCCGGTAACTTCTAATATAGTTTTAATAGTTAAAATATATTTTTGTGAATAATCAGCATGTGTAACTCTTTTGAAAAATAATTTTCTGTTTAGACTAGTGATTATACATTTAAAGTGTTGCTTCCTGAAGCAATAATGTATCTCTTTGCAAAAGTGGAAGGAATTTCAAGAATTAAAGTATGCTTTTAATGAATTAAAATCTATCCATACAACATATATACATATGCGTTTATATACATATGCGTATAATATACGCATATATATATATATATATATATATATATATATATATATATATATATATATATATATATATATATATATATATATATGTATATATATATATTAGGGTGGATCATAAAATTTTTTTTTCTTGTTACAAGCTCTAAACATTGCTAATAGTTATTAATATTGATACTATCAAATATGAGAATGATTGTGATAGATTTAAAGGGCGCAACTTTATTGGGAAAATTACTGGTACCCTAATATTTTGGAGAAAAAAAGTTTTTAAAAAGTAGGTCAACCTGGTACTCAAAAGAAGCGAAATTTTATAAAAAATTTGAAAATAATAATTGTTTTATAAAAAATCATATTGCTGAAAAAATTGTTATTAAAAAACAGTAACAATGGACCTTTTTTACTTTTAGTTAAAAAACTATAGTTATTATGCAATAAAATCTAAAATAATAATTTTTATATGAAAATTTTTTTTTGAATAATAATAGGGCCTGCTAATTTTTGTAATTATAGTTGGGGGTGGAAGACATTGTTCAATCCATAAAAGTAAATACTTTCCTAAATTAGTAAATAAAAAAACAACTTTCTAGACCATAGCCAGGTTAGCAATTCTAAAAAAAAATTTTATGACCCACTATAATATATATATATATATATATATATATATATATATATATATATATATATATATATATATATATATATATATATATATAATATATATATATATATATATATATATATATATATATATATATATATATATATATATATATATATATATATATATATATAATTTATTATACATTTATCAAATCAATTATATTTTAGGCTGAAGTATTGTTAAGTACTTACTCTTTACAAAGGTTAATTTGTAATTTTTTTATTATGTCATAATTATTTATAAAGCAAAAGTATTTCTTGACCTGCACAGCTAAAAAAGAAGTCATTTGTTTGTTCTTCTTTGTTGAGTTAGAATATTAAAAATTAGCATATTACTTTTTTATGGGTTCTACTGCTTATATTTAATAAATTAATTTTAATTGGTGATATTTGCATCATTTTGCAACTATTTACGAAAAATGGTTTAGGGTGAAAGACTTGTTATATGTTAATAATAATAAAAACTGTTTGTTTTTTGTTACCCTTAGAATCTATAATATATTTTTTTAATTAATTTTTTATAATATTTTTTCTTTTTTCATATCAGAACAACCGAGCTGTTGAATAAATTTTCAGATGATGATATAGATTTTTTCGGTAATTTATTACTGTTTGTTAATTTATAAAAGTAGTTTATACGCTTCCTTTTCATTTAAATCTTTTTAATTTAATTTTTTTGTATGTATGATATTATTTTTACTTTAGAAACAAGTACTCTATTTAAAAAAGGAGAGGTATGCCATTCATATTATTATTAACTGTGTGATTAAGTTTGATGATGATGATGATGATGATGATGATGATGATGATGATGATGATGATGATGATGATGATGATGATGATGATGATGATGATATGATGATGATGATGATGATGATGATGATGATGATGATGATGATGATGATGATGATGATGATGATGATGATGATGATGATGATGATAAAATGATGAAATTTTTTTTTTAATCCCAAAAAGTAACTATTTTGATTGCAGGTAATAGAAGACGGAAATACAAAAATTGAAGGGCTCGAAAAGATAAACAAGCAAGAAAGTGAAACATTGCAAATAGAACAGGTTAAATAGAAAGTGCTTACCCTCTACATAATGGCATTGTAAAGTAGAGAAATATTTTGTTGATTAAATTATTCATAATTTTTTTTGTAAAGCTACTTACGGTTAAAGATAAAAGAATAAGCAAGAATCATGTGCCAAGTTTAATTATTGAAGATGAAGTGCCAATAGAAGTAAACAAGGTATATGTCTATTTCCAGTGCTGTACCGACCGTTAGTTTGGGCGCTACCGTTTATACCACTTTTTCTTTCTCCCAACCTCCTTAATATGGAAACCTCTATACCAGGCTTCGTGGAGGAGGCCAGGTATGGAGGCTTCTATATCATGCCTCTTAAAGTATTACCTAAAGTAGTCCAGGGGTGTGGTGTTGGCTCTAAAAATGTAACATTTATTGACACTTTTTGATACCCCTTTGCCCTAAGACTGTCACGTGTTATTTGAACAGCCACTTAGTTAGAAAAATATTATTTTTTTAAATATTTAGCATAGTATTATATTATTTTAGAGTTGTAAAAAGAGAAGAAAGAAAGAATCAAGGCGTAAAGTTGATTGTCCTAAGTGTGGAGAGTAAGTTATACTGATTAGATTTTTATTTTCTTACTGATTCTTTTAAATGTTTATAAAAAAAAATTAAAATTTTTTTTATTATTCTGAGCTTTTACTTTCTACTGTTTATTTTCAACTTTATTTTTTCCTTAATTTGCTATCAGATCAGTTGCTCAATTAAAAAGACACTTAAAATTGAGAAAGCATAATTAGGATAATATTAAGGCATCAAATGCACCTTTAGACTTTGGGCTAAACCTTAAACGAAAAGTCTTATCACCTTCAAAAAGGCGTTCGAAGGTCCAAAAATACCAAAAAAAAACTTGTCCTATAAGTTTTTGTTTAAAGGAAGTACGAAGACTTGACAACTATTTAAGACAATATCGTAAAGTCCCAACAAAGGATGTCAAACCTCTACTGGAAAAAGCTACTTGTGTCTATGAACGATCAACAAGTGAATCCGAATCACTAACAGAATCAGATGAGAGCCTAAGTCTAGAACCTTATTTTGATAAAGAAGTGTTTCAACAAGGTGCAAATTTTTTAGATACATCAACAGAAAGTGATGAAGAGTGGCTAGCTTCACAATATGTGGCTAGTAGATTTAATAACAAAGGTTAGTTCTTAAAAACAAATGTTTCTAAAATCTTAAACCTAACTATGATATTTTAAACCCTTTTTTTTTTTATTTCGTTGCAGAAAATCTTCTTTGTCACTCAAACGATTTAAGTAATTCTAATGATTCCCTTGAATCAGCAGATTTTGAAGACCTGGATAATAAATTCTACATGACATCATCTGCCGAAGAAAAGTTCATGAATGAATTTGTTGATTGGCTTATAAGCATTGATGGAGGCCAGAAACTTAAACGATGTGCTTTAAAGCACAAAAGTGTAATATTAGGAATTGTTAGATATGAAAGTGAATTTGAAATCAACTACAGTAATCTAAGTTGTTCTTCTTTTCTGAACTTTTAGATGGAAAAGCTCAATCTCGGATCGGTAAAACATTTCTTAGATTTTTGTATTATAAAGGAAAGATTTGATATTATTACAAGCGAAAAACATTCAAAAATAAAAACACAAATTTCAAAGTGGGAAAAAACTCTATGGAAGTCCATTCAAGAAGGTTGGTATGAGAAGGATCAAATTGATCTTGAAAATTTTCCATCTGCGGAAGAAATAGTTATCTTAGATAACTCAGATATTGTTCTTGAAGCAAACAAGATTATTAATACAAGCAGCACAAACAAACTTACAAAAACTACCTTTTGTTTAGCAAGAGATTACTTACTTACTTGTATTACATTTGACAATGCTTCTCGTCCTGGAGCTGTATCGAACATGACTTTAAATGAATTTAAAAAATCAATAGAAAAGAAAGACGGTTTTATTGTCAGTGTAATGAAAGAAAAACAAGACAAGTTATAAAGGACCAGCTCATATTGTTCTCAGCCATTCGATATATTTTAAAGTAAAAAAGGATATTAAATTTATGCGAAATATGCTGGATGGGGTTTCAAAAAAAGATGATTCCTATGTTTTTTTAAGTTGGAGTGGAAGTCCTATTTCTTCATCAATGCTTAGTAAACAATTTTCATCTTTTTGGCAAAAAGGTACTGGTAAATCGTTTCTTAACCCAACAATTGTTAGAAAATACACCACAACTTTAGTACATGATAAGTATCCTGAGCTTAAGCAAAATACAGCTCATTTGCTATGCCATAATTTTACCACAGCTGAAAAATCATATGTCATAGCTGAGAAAAGGAACAAAGTCGCAGAAACTAGTAGGCAAATTCAAGAAGTCCAGAGAGAAACATGTTGACAATCAAGCACCTTCCTTGAATTTAATTTTTGAATCTGAAATTTTAAGGGGCAGTATAACATTGCCTAAAGTCCGTGAAAAATTTAATTAGTATTCTCTTGGTGATATATCGGATAGTAAAAAGGTGAAAAAAATTCTAGATGATGTGCGCTATTTAATTAAAAAAAACAAAGCATCTGATGATGATTTGGATTTTAATCCTAAGAACTGTTCAGATTTTGAAAATGATAAGTTTACAGTTGATAACCTTTCATTCAACAAACACAGTGATATTGTCCCATCTTCACCTACTACGTCATTGTATTCTAAAACAAGAAATCGGAAAGAGTATAGCCAGGAAGATTTAACTTTAGTTAATAAGCATTTAAAGCAGTTTATCGACTCAAACACAACATTGTTAAAAAAAGAAGTGCAACAGTATTTAGAATCAGTGCCAGAGTGCAATCCACTACTAAAAAAGTTTGGCTTAAGATCGTTAATTATTAAAATTTGTACAGAAAAAGGAAAACATTAAATATATTTACCTTTTTGGTGACATATATATACTTAAACTATTTTTCTTTTAGTGTGTTTATAAATATAAAATATATCTTTAATCATTACAGTTGTTTTTTTTAATTAGTTTTTTAGTTTCATGATGTTAAATGATAATGAAGTAAGATAATTAATAGGTTCCCTAGTTATTGGTCGTGATAGGTCCTCGTTAATAGAGTACATTCTCATAAAAATTGTTTTTTTTTTCATGTCCTTATCAAATAGAGAAATTTTGAAACCCTCTAAAAACCCTCTCTTGAAACCCTCTAAAAATGTAAAACTGTATAATAATAATTTAAAAGCAAATAATAGGCGCGAATTAAAATTTAAGTTTGCATATCGACATTAATAAACAAGTTAACTAGACGTAATTATGCAGAAAGCAGCCAGCCAACAATTTCTTTCCATAAAAAAGTTGGATAGGGGGCAAGTGACCCTTGATCTCCCTCTCCGTCTGGTGTCGTCGCCCCTGTCCAAATTAAGATTAATGTCAAAGAATGAATAAAGATTTGATTGTTTAACATCTAGGCATAAATGCTTTCATCTGAGAGTTTTTTTTCAAACTTCCTTATCCACATGCGTCAGTGTTGCCTAAATTTATTATAAACTTAATCCTAAACTTAAGGCCGCAAAGGTTGATTAAAATTCTTTTAGACTCCGCGCTTGAAGAAGCCAAACAAAAAATGTAATGTTTTTTTTACGTTTCCGTAAGAAAGAAAATACCGTAGCCCTCATGCTATGCAAAAAAAATATTAGAAAATTAATTTAAACACGTTAGCTATTATATATAATTAAAAACTTTTATATATTTTTTGTGTAAATAATATCAAGATAAAAACTTCATAAAAGGAAAACCTTACTTACTTTTGGTTACATAGTTGTACAAATTAGGCTACTTTGCATTGAAAAAACTCAGAACTCAAAATTAAGTTTACCACAACTTTAAATAAGTTTCCGTGAACTTTTTGGACGATGAAAAAATCTAATTTTCAGTAGTAGCAAATGAAATACTCGACCAAAAATTGTGGAATTTTGTGACAAGTGTAGGGAATTTGTTCCTTTTTAAGAAAAAAACAACCTTTTTATGACATATTATGAAAATTCACTAATAATCTGAAAAGCCCTTATGTTACCCATTGCTACAACTACTGTCATTTTGTGTAATAATTTTCTATCGTAACGATAAAAAACTTGATTTTTTTGTTAATAATATAAAATTATAAGATAGATTTTGTCAAAAACATTAAAAAAAATTAGACTTTTCAAAATTTGTCTCTCCCATTTTTACGCTAGACTGTTTAGTAACACGAGGGCTCCCGAGCGGAGTTATAGTAGTAGTAGTAGTAGCAGTAGTAGTAGTAGTAGTAGTAGTAGTAGTAGTAGTAGTAGTAGTAGTAGTAGTAGTAGTAGTAGTAGTAGTAGTAGTAGTAGTAGTAGTAGTAGTAGTAGTAGTAGTAGTAGTAGTCACCTTATCCAAGTTGTAAACATCTAAACTTGTAGTCTAACTATTTCAGTTTTTCTGGTATTTTTGTGGCTATGTATTAGCTTAATAGTGTGTTCATCCTTCACTAAATGAGGGTTCCAAGCTGTAGGTGGAGTAGAGTTGTTTCCATAAAGAAGCATCACAAGATTGGAAAGTGTGTTTTAGGATGCCTAGCATTTTATTTGCTTTACATGAGGCAATGATGGATTGGGTTTCTACTTTAAGATAATTTGTCATTTGAATTCCCAAGTCACGCTCAGAGGCGGTTGCTTCCAATGTAGTTTTAGTTCATTTTTTTTTAGCCAAAGTGGATGACCTTGGTTCAATGAACAATTCGGTCAATATCTGATTGGAGTTAAATTAAGAAGCAAGTGAGTTGACTCAGGATTTTAGTGTCATCAGCATAGATCTTACAAGTGTTTTCTTTGTATATTACATCCGGCAGATCGTTAATGAAAATGACAAGTAAAATTGGGCTCAATACTGATTCTTGCCGAACCCCACTTGTCAAAGGTAACCAATTTAATTGAGTGTCACCAAGGATGACTCGTTGAGACCTCTTAAGTAGAAAAGCTTTTATCCAATTGAGATTACCTTCGATTTCGTGATTTTCGATTTTTAGTTTTTAGAAAAGCATTCGTTGATGTGGCACTTAGTCAAATGATTTGGCAAAATCCAAGAATATGATGTAAACTGGTTGTTTTCTGGCAATATTTCCAGTCAAGAAGTCCATTATTTCAAGGAGATTTGTAATGCATGCTTTTTTCTCTAAAAAGCCATGTTGACTATTTGATAGAAGATTGTTTGATTTTAGATGCTGCATGATTGTCTTCTCAACTAGTTTCTCCATTATTTTACATGGAAACAAGGTGAGAGATATTAATCTGTTGTTTGATGGGTCAATTCTGGAGCCCTTCTTAAATAAAGGTGTTACATTTGCTTTGGACCATGAGTTTGGAATTTCACCATTGTCAAATGACTTTTGAAAGATGAGAGTAAGTGGAGTAGACATTGAGGTAGAACAAAAGCGTAAAACGTAAGGACTGACATTGTCTACACCAAGTGATTTAGATTTATCTAGTGATGAGAGTTCCATTAGAGTGGCCTGAGTGTCAAAAGACCCCACAGCTAAAATTTCTTTTGCCACCCATGGTTGTTTGTTTGGAGATGGTTTGTTCGGCATACAAGGGATGAATTGAAGACAACATTCATTGTATTTGTTTAGCCAAAGTTAGTAACATTGTTCTACATTTAAGTCTTGAAAAATAGATGACCAACCTTATTGAATTTTTCGTTGATTTTTTCATAGTTACCAAGGTTGTAAATAAACTTAGAGCTGTTGAAATGCTATAATTTTACGGTGGAAGCCAGCTTGTATTGCCAGGTGATAGAGCAATATTGATCAGACAAACCGAGTAGAGGACCGATGTTGATTTCGTTAGCAAGATATGGAGAGTCACATATTATGAGATCAAGAGTGTTTATCATAGGGCAATTATCAGGTTTGAAAGTAGGGACAGTGACAATTTGATGAAGATCTTAAAAAAGAGAGAAAAATGAAGAACTGAGACCGATTTTACTAGAGGAGAAGGCTTAATTGGAAATTCAAGTAATCTCTGGGAAATTGAAATCACCGGCAATGATGATACTATTGTATTTTTTGGTCGATACTGATGTTTCGGTATGGATAATAGCACTTGAAATCTCTGAGAAGAAATTATTAGTTTTATATAGAATTTATTAGTTTTGATATGGTAGCATCAAGCTTTTGAGAAGCAACCGAATGGTTACCTTGAGCCAAGCCTTACCTTGACCTAATAAAAGTAGTTATTTTAAATAAGCCAGATTAATATGACAAAATTACAAAAAAGTTTATTGTTAATATCTTGATAAACAATTTTTTTTTGGTTTAATTAACTCTAAACTTTTCTAAGGTTTCTAAGGTTTATTTAAGATTAATTTCTTACATACAGAACCATAAAAAAAAATTCTCAGTACTATATCTTTCAGACATTTTAATATATAATTCTTTTTACATTGGTATCAGAAGACCTTTAAAAACATTATTATATTATTTTAAAATAAAACTTTTATATAGAAACTTTGATACTGTAATGTTTTAGTTAAAATATTTGAATTTTTCATCAAAACAAATTGTTAACACTATTGAACAATATGAATAGAAATATGGTAAAGTAAAAAACGTAACCAATTTTCAAATTAAGACAAGCTTTTTTTTTAACAAAGTTTGAAACACTGTTCTAACAAACTGCAAAATAAATCGACCTAAAATAAAGAATATTTTAATGCCCACTTAATTTATGCTTTGATAAATAAATCAAACAACTTAGTGGATATTTTGAATAAATTTGAATAAAAAAACTATAAACTGCTATTTTTTGTTTGTTGGTATTTTTATAAATATTTATTTCTATAAATCTTTTTTTTTAATAAAGTTTGTTTACGTTTCTATAAATTAAAAAACACAAAATAAATATTTGAGGCACAAAATACCACAAATTAAACACAATTTTTAGGTTATTAAATTACAAGAATTATGTATACATATGGTTGCCAGATGTCCAGCTTTTGCGGAGGAGAATAGAGTGTCAAACCTGTAAAAATACATTTTTTTTACTGTTTTCTCTTTTGTAAAAGCCGGACCTCTGTATGTATACAACTATAAGCTTCTAAAACTCTATGCATACAACTTATTTTTTAGTTTACTATAAGCTTTAAATCTTGTAATTTAATAACCTGAAAATTGTTTTTAATTTACGGTTTTTGTGCCTTAAATATTTCATTTGTGCTTTTTAATTTATAGAAATGCAAACAAACTTTATTAAAAAAAAGAGTTTATAGAAATAATTATTTATAAAAACCATTTATAGAATTTTTTTATTTTTTTTTTATAAGCTTCAATAAATTTCATACTATAAAATTAAATTTTATAGTATAAAATTTAATTAAATAAATGTTTTATTTTAATATAATTTATTAACTTCATTTAACTTATTAAATACCAGAATATATTCGAACAGAATATTTATTTATTTACTAATTTTATAACATTTAACAATATTACTAATTAAAGATAATGGATGATAACTAGATTTTATAAATATAAAAAGATAAAGTTTATTACCTGTTTTTATTTTATATTTCTATCTTTGCAATCGAAAGAAGCTTAAAAATTTACAGTGATTTACTTTAAAAAAATATAATTAATTTTATTATTATTTTAATTTAAATTACTGCAATTTATTTTTTGCACAGAATATATATTATTTAAAACAGAAAATAAATACTTAAAACCAAACTTTTAGTTATAATTAACTTATTGGAAAATTTGACTTAAGTGCCTTAAGAGGTCCTAATGAGGTATACTAATGGCTTATTTTAAAGAGCATTTAACTAGGAAGTTCACATGTCCATTCTTACTAATAAGACAAAGCATGCCCAGACCTTGTATTAAACCCTATAAACAAATAAATATATAATATATATATATATATATATATATATATATATATATATATATATATATCCTCCCATAATTATTAAACCCTATAAACAAATATATAATATATATATATATATATATATATATATATATATATATATATATATATATATATATATATATATTAAACCCTATAAACAAATAAATATATAATATATATATATATATATATATATATATATATATATATATATATATATATATATATATATATATATATATATATATATATGTATTATATATTATATATATATATATATATATATATATATATATATATATATGTATTATATATTATATATATATATATATATATATATATATATATATATATATATATATATATATATATATATATATATATATATATATATATATATATATATATATATATATATATATATATATATATATATATATATATATATATCCTCCCTATATATATATATATATATATATATATATATATATATATATATATATATATATATATATATATATATATATATATATATATATATATATATATATATATATATATATATATAAATTAGTTTTTAAAATTTTCACATAAATATAGTACAACTAAAGTAACTTGCTTACTTACTTTCCTTACATCCATAACTAAATAGCTCATTTTGTGTCTTTTTTTTTCATTCTTTAAAATCATCTGTTTAATTAATAGATCTGAGATATCTATATTAATGATTCTTTCATACCCAACATCATACATATTCTCACTTAGTTGTGAATTTCCACAACCCACCATTAAAATATTGCTGGAAATTTTGCAGTATTGGTGAATAAATTTACAAAGATCAGCATATTCTCCATACCATTCAAATGCAGTTTTTCGTTTAGTAAAAAAACTGTCCCAGTATGTTTTTGTGGCAAATTCCTCTTGAAATTTTGGTATTTGTATAGACATTTCTTGTAAGCAAATTAAATTGATAACTATATCACATCTTTTCTTTATCATCATAAAATCATCCTCATCGTCATCATCATCATCATCATCATCATCATCATCATCATCAATAACAATAATATATATATATATATATATATATATATATATATATATATATATATATATATATATATATATATATATATATATATATATATATATATATATTCATATATTTATATAATTTTCAAATGAATAACAATTTAAAAACAAAAAATTTTAACAACATCTTTTATCAACATTAATTGATATCATCAGGTAAAAAAAAATTACAATTTCTATATATAAACAATTTATTTGGCTGCATTAAAAATTTAATATTTTTACAATTGTTACCATAATTACATTTTATAAGATAAGTAATTACCATGAAGAAACTCTGACAATAATAGAAAAAGAGTCAGTTGAGTTTTTGCATTTTTGCGTTGAAGTAAGATGTTTGTAAATATAGGATGCCTTATTTAAATTTAAATGTTCTGAAACCGTTCTTGTGTAGTGTCTGGTGTTTTCACCAATATATTCAGCATTACAGCTGGAGCAAACAAATTTATAGACAACAAAGGATTTTAAATTTGGGGGTTAGGGGTCTTTGATGAAATCATACTACATATTTTAAAAGTTGTAAAAACTAGTCTTGCTTTTATATTATCTTTACAATATTTGAAATGTATTTAATTAATTGATGTTAAAATGTATTTGAAAATTTTCCAATATAAGGGAGTTTAAAGTAATGTATATCAGATGGTTTTGGAGATGACATGTTTTCTTTAGGAGAGATAAGATTGTTTAGTCAATTTTTGAAGGTTTTGTCAATTAAGTTGAAAGCAAAAGAGTTTTTTTGGAAAGTTTATTTAGTTTTTACAATTTCTAGATGAAAACTTGCTGTTTTTTGAAGGCCCTATTGATCAGAGTTTTAATAAGTCCTAGTTCATAATTAGTGAAGCTTTTAAAATTAGTTTGTAAAACTGTGTATTTTTTTTTGTAAAATTTTGAAGTATTAAATTTATAATTTACAGAGTTAATAATTATATCAATAAAGTTCAATTTGCGATCAACCTCTTTCTTTTTAGTAAGTTTGGGATAACTTAATAAACTTAAGAACAGTCACAGTAAAGGGATGAGACTTCATTGACGCATAAATTCATGAGAATGAATTTTAGTAGATAGCACAAGAGACACTAGCGCCATCATAGTATTTGTAGAAAAGAGAAAGAGAAGCAACATTAAGATGTGACAATGTTTGGAGATTGGCTGCAAGAACAGGTCCAACTATGTTTACAATTATGCACCTTATGAAAAAAAGAAAGAGCATCATTGGAAGATCCACCCCAGATATGGCAACTATTCCATAAAAGTATGACAGAATCAATAGTAAGAATGTGGCAAGCCTGATAAGGAGATGCATGCTATTTTATTTTGAAATGGATTTGATATATGGTTTCTGAGAATGATCAGAGGTAAGAGTTAATTCTAGGAGCCAAAGTGTAGATGATACATCAAGTATATTTCATTCATAAAAATAGAAAGATCTCGAATATTGTAATAACGATTAGCTAAAAACTATTAAGTCTTGTCTGAGTTAAAGTTCATTAGCCATTCAAAGCCTCTATATATATATATATATATATATATATATATATATATATATATATATATATATATATATATATATATATATATATATATATATATATATATATATATCACCGTTCTCCTAAATGAGCGATTAGTGTCAACTCAAATTCCAAAGAAACCACAAGCTTTCACATGCCTGTGAAAGCTTATGACTCCTGGATTCCAAAAATATAAAAAATCAAATCATCCTATTATGTCAGAGAAAGAAAATTACTTTTGAAAATTTTTATTTTGCACATATTCATGAAATGACAGCATTCTCGAAATTTTACATTTTTACAGAATATCTTAACATTTAAAAAGCTCTTTGAAAATAATAAAACCTACTTAACATAATAAAGAAACAAAAAATATGAAAATGTGAAAGATTTTATGTTATAAAATTGGTAGTAATCCAAATAGGTAAAAGATCACTTGGGTAAAATATTGCTTTTCTGAAAGTTTTTTCTAATAAGTTGACTCTAGAATAATTTCATTAATAGTTTGGTAGTAATCCAAACATTCTTGACAAAAAAAATACTTTACAAATTCCTAACTGTTCACAGACTTTTGCTGTTAAAATCAGCTAGGCACATTTCTAGCCTTTTTCCATAATCTGGATGGCTGATAGGTCGTTTGTATCGTTGCCAATGGTTCTGAAAACAATGATGAATAGATTCTGTTGCTTGCTCACTGTAGATTCCAAGAGGAGACCTTGTTTTTTGGATGAAGTCCTTAACATGGAAAAACACTGCATGTACTTTTGGAGTGATGCTTCCTCTTGGCAATGCCAAATATGAATCTCTGAATGAATCAATTTTTTCTGCATAAGTGCAATCCAACTTGCAGAAACAATGGGACCAAACTTTCGAAAGCTGTCAATGATGCTGAAAACTTGAAAGGCACTGTCATTTTCAGCCAGTGTTTGGAGAAGGTCGAAATTTTTGAGGAGCTTGTGGCAATCATTCCTAGCAAATTGACCACCATGAAAAGGTTGGGGCTGAATCTGCCAAGCTTGGAGCCATTCAGCTGATTCGGGCCAAAGGTCTGTTAAAATCTTGAACAGATGGTTAACAACCCCAAGCTGTAGATAAAGCTCCATTGGTGGAATAAGATCAAGCACAAGTGCATCATCATCAAGTGAGAGAATAGGGTCATGAATTACTTTTCTAAACATTTTGCTTTCTTGATGTCAGATCCAGCTGCTGTGTAGGTTTTGTGTGCTTGCTTTAAAGATCTAAAAGTCCTCAGAGTACCCCTGTTTGCAAGGTTAGAGCTTTCCACAGTGCACCATGTGCATGGATGAGCTGAAGCATGTGATTGCAATCCACAAATTATATTTGCCAACTTCATATCACACGAGACAACAAAGTTGATTTCACTGATTGAAATGAGAGAGAGAATGAGCTTTACATTGGAGTAATTCTCTTGAACTCCTTTAGCAACTGCAACCAGAAGTTGCTGTTTTACTCCAGAATCCTTGGACGTTGAAGATGTCAGAAATCTTTTGTTTGGCGGAGACACAACTTCACTATCTGCTTCATTTTGTTTAACTCCAAGGTAGACTTTAAGAAAACCTCCACCACCATCTATTCCAAGTTTAATGATGTGTTTTAAAAGTACTTGTCCTTGAAAGTAGAACTTCTTCAGTGAGTGCTTGGAGATTTTTGCAATGGACAACAACACTTTGAGACTTCTTTTAATGAATGTTGTTGGGGTTTGTGTAAAGTGTTCTTCTAGACTTTTTCCGAGATCCTGGAACTTGTGCAATATATTTGGTTCTAGAACTTTGGCAGGCGAAACATGCCTAATGGTGAAAGTCAGCTTTTTTATTCCACTGTTTGACAATCCTGTATTTAGTTAAACTTGAGCAAGATCCTTTGCGGTGACTACAGCTGGATCTTTGAACAACTGCTTAGAGCAGAAAGGACCTGTTAAAGAGTAAAACATAATATTTCAGTTACTTAAATGTGATAGTCGACCTTAATGGAGAATTATATACAAACCTTGTGTGATTGGGAGCAGTCCTCCTCCTTTTGGCTGCACAAGTCTAATGGTTCCACAAGGAGAAAATTCTTTGCTGACAATTGTTGAGCTGGCAATTTGTTCTGCCACAATTCCATCAGATTTTGCAAGCTCCCTTAAGTTTTCACGGAACTGTGATGAAGAGCAATGATGGGGTAAACCTCGACCAATAAGAGAGAGACATGTAGAACATCTTCTGTCTGATTTTTTCTCTCCAGTTTTTGTTCTTTCAAGAGGGTGTTTCTTTGTCAGTTTATGTTGCCCTATGTCACAAATCAAGCATTCACAAGCTTGACCACGTGTGTGAACTTTTATATCAATGGTTTCAAATTGAAACAGCTTGGGCAAAACAACCTTCTGCCCTTGATCACACTTTCCAAGGGCCAGTCTACACAGATCACAAAGACCTTAAGGAATTCTTGGATCATCAAAGTTGAACTGCTTTTTGTAGTTGTTTTGAATTTTGCTGACCAAAAATGGTGTCAATTTACAATTTCCTTTTTTAAGACACATGATACGAACAACTTTTCTGTTCTCATCATGACTTCTTGCATGATTAGGCATTTTCAATTTATTTCAAGAGAAAAGGTTAAAAAATTGACCTTCAAAAGCTTTGATTTGTAGTAAACTGCCTTTTCCCGGAAGTTTTTGGTAAATTTTTAAAAATAATTTAAAATTACCAATATTATTCAAAAAGTGCAATGTATATATGTATATATATATATATACATATATACATTATATATATAATGCTACAGTCTCCCTGGGAAGGGCCTCAAAAACTGTTTTAATTTTATCCACTAACTGGGCTTTTGTATTACTGGAAGTGCGATTGGTGTCTTTTTCAACTGCACCCCATACAAAAAAATCCATGGGGTTAAGGTCTGGGGAGTTTGGAGGCCAAACATTTGGACTGGTGAAGTCGTAGAAATTTTCAGACAACCATTTTTGACTTTTTCCAGAGGTATGGCAAGGGGCCAAATCCTGCTGCCATACATACGGCCTACCATTGGCTACCCTTGTTATCCAGGGCTTGACTACGGTGTTCAGCAATTCCACGTAGCCATCTGAAGTCAACTTGAGGTCCTCTTGGAAAAAATGCGGAGGCATCACATTGCCTTCAGAGGATACACCAAAAACCATCTCAGTTTAGGGAAATTTAGTCTGCATTACACAAGGAATGTCCTTTGTACTGCATACAAGCTATATGTTATTCTGCGTGTTGTGTTTTTGATCCTGGCAAAAGTTTTTCTCATCGGAAAAGAACCAGATTGTTTGTGGTTCCACAGGATGTTTCACTTTGTCTAGAAGTTTCTTCGCGTTTATCAAACATTTTTCACAGACCTTTTCTGTGAGTAGCTGACCTTTGCGGCGCTTGTATGAGTAGTAGCGAAGGTCTTCATTGAGTGCAAGCTTCATAGTAGAGGCTGCAACATTCATTTCACGTGACAAAACCCGAATTCCAATGCCAGGGTTCTTCAACACCTGTTCCTGCAGACTTGCGAGGAATTCTGCTGTACGAATGCAATCAGATCGTTTGCTAGGCATCTTTCTTCTTACTACATCCTTGTAGTCACCATTGCAAGTCTCTAGTTCATGCCTGATTGTTTTTACTGTGTTCAGGGAGCATTGGGCAGCAGTCATAATATCCTTATTTTGATGGTCGGCACAAATCCTCATGATGCAAGTTATTCTCTTCCATGATTCAGGTGGGTTCCAGTAATCCATCCTTTCTTGTATATGAATGAAAAAGGGTCCAAACTTTTAAATGACCTGTAGTGTGTGTTAATACCTCTAATCTACAAAAAATATAATCAATTATAAATATGTCAAATTTATCCCGAACACCCTGTATATATATATATATATATATATATATATATATATATATATATATATATATATATATATATATATATATATATATATATATATATATATATATATATATATATATATATATATATATATATATATATATATATATATGTATATATATATAATTGATTAAAAACATCATGTTCGATTATATATTATTTTTTATTATTAAATGGTGATATTTCGGCTTATATAGTATAAAGCATTATCAAACTGAAAAAACCGTTATACAAAATTTATAAAAACTAAAAACAAAAATGATGTCATTGCAACGTTGCAGATTTAGACTTAACTTTAACAAAAATTGGTCTCCAATGGAATGTCATCACTAAGTTACCATTGTCGCAATTTAAGATATACTCCTGTGAATAAGAGCACTGTAAGCGTTGTATTTCAATTGCTAACTTCCAATAACTCAAACCTTTAGGGGGCTAAGAAATCAATTCAAGTTAGAGAATGTTTGAGTTATCGGAACATTCAATATGTCAAAATATTTCTTTTAAGTGATATAGAGAAAATCAAATAAATTTGATTTCATAAAAAAAATTATTCACTTTAATAAGATGTTGTGTTATTTTTCTCTTAAAGATCGAGTTATAGGTAAAATATCAGCCACTGGGACAATTAAAATAGTTTGACTTATCAGGTGAATGTTCAAGTTATCAGGGGCTTCAGTTATCGAGTGATTTTTATAAGAAAGTGTTAGTAAGGGCTTAAGGGGAACTCGAAAGTTTTTTGAGTTATCCGAGTTCAAGGTATCAGGAGTTCACTGTTGTCAATGATGTTTTTGATAAAAAAGAAACTATTTGTAAATGTAATGCTAGCAATATAAATTGGATTCAGTTTCATTTGTACAATACATTTCTTTTATCTTTATTAAAAACTGATGAAATTCCTTTGTTTTTCAAAATATTATTTAATTATGACAACTCTGGTTATTTTGCGGTAAGCTGCTACTTTGTGACACCAAAGTAGCAGCTTACCGCATTATATGTTTATATGTTATATGTTTACCAAATGAAGTTTGTGACTATCAACTGCTTGATACATATATACTACAAGATGGCTGTACCTATATTGAGTCTAAATACATGGTTACCATCATGATTTTTTTATTTTATTTTATTCTGAGTCACTCCTAACAAGACTGCCACTATCAAGTTGGGAGTTACTAGAAAAAAAGAGTATAGTTATAGAGCAAGGAGACGGTTAACAGAAGAGTTAAAAAGATGTAGTTTGTATGAGTCAGGAAAACATGAAGATGAGAGAGAGCTCCAAAGGTTTGAAAAAAGATAGATAGTTTTAAGGGTTGAAAAAGTTCTAAAGTGTGTGGAAAAAAAATAGACAAATATAAGTTTTTGGAGCATGCAGGGACAGATACAGTAAAATGAATAAGGCTTTGTTAAATGAAGAGTCAAGCGAGAATGAGTTTTAGTACATGGAACTAGAGATAAAAGCTTCTTAGAGCAGTGACCATGATAGTATTTGTAGAACAGAGAAAGATCTGACTTTAAGATGATAGGAAAGAGGCTTGAGCTTAGAAGATAGACCAAGTCCAACTATATTTACAATGCATTTTTCATCTAGAAAAGAAAGAGCATCATAAGAAGAGCCAGCCCAAATATGACAACAGTTTTTCATACAGGGGCAAATAAGAGATTAGTAGAAGTGAAGAATGGAATCAGGAGAGATGAAATGATGAGCACGAAGAAGTGAGATCAGATTCAAGATCGGCTGCCTGTTCTAAGCAATCTAAAACAGAACTTTTTGTCAAGACAGGAGTATAAAGTTGAGTCATCAGCAAAAAGAGTTACCTTATATGTAATGTTGCTGGAAAAATTAACAATTTAGATAGAATAATTTAGAAACAAAACAAGACCAAGAATAGAACCTTGAGGTACCCCAGAAGTTACTGGAAATGAATAAGAGTGTTGGCTTTTGATGATGAGCTTTATAAAGCCATTACAAAGAAATGATTTGATAATCTCAAAAACTCTTCCAGATACACCATATGAATGAAGCTTATGGAGAAGACTAACATGCCAAACTTTGTTGAAAGCCTTAGATATGTCAAGAGCAATAGCCCTTGCCTCTCAGCCTTTATCTAATGCACAATCTTTCAGTCACAGTAGTTAGCCAGATAGCAAATAGTGGAGCGAGAGGATCGAAAACTGTATTGATTGTCTGACAGCAAGTCATTTGACTCAAAATGGAATGTGAGATGTTTAAACGAACAGGCTCTTTTCTGTCTACTAACTTGATGAGAGCATAATCATAAGTTCTCATACCTACATTGAAGATTGTCTTCATATTTATACTTTGAAATTTGAAAAAAAGAAATGTATTTATAAATTGTATTTAAGTTTCAGGTGATGAAAAAGTTTTAAAAAATTGATTATTTAAGCATTTTGCAATAAATATCTTATCTACTAATTGCACTCCATCGTGCACTCAACATCGTGGTCGAAAAGAGACATACAAGCATATATATATATATATATATATATATATATATATATATATATATATATATATATATATATATATATATATATATATATATATATATATATATATATATATTTATATATATAAATATATATTTATATATATATATATATATATATATATATATATATATATATATGTATATATATATATATATATATATATATATATATATATATGTATATATATATATATATATATATATATATATATATATATATATATATATATATATATATATATATATATATATATATATATTCATTCCATTATTGAATTTTAGATAATTCTTCAAACGAATGCGACTTCAAAAATCTCACGTTTATTCGTACAGCTAATTTCAAGCAAAAACATTTATATATTGGACAGTGGATTTTACACTAGAAAACTTTTTTTATAACTGATGACATATTTTTATAAACATAGATATATTGGATTGTAAAATAAAATTTGTTTTTGTTAATTTTTTAAAAATATTTATATCAATTGCTTAAAAAAAGTTTTTTTTTTTTATTGCCTTATATTAAAATATATGTAAAATATTTAGGAAAGTCGTTATTTGCATTTTTATTTTGGCCTTAAGTAACTAGCTTAAATATCTTAAATAATTATAATTAAATATTAAAAATCTATTAAATAGTTATATATTATATAAATATCAGATAATAAAAAATGTTTAAGAAGTCAAAAAAGTATCCTTGCAACGAAGTAATAATGCAAAAATATTGAACGGTTCGTTAAAAAACTATAACGGCTTCTTTAAAGAACATTGTTTTAAGGTTCTTCCGAAGAACCTTCGCAAAGGGTTCTTTGAAGAACCTCTACGAGTTCTCCACCAGCGTCAACACGAAGAACCCTTAAAGGTTCTTTGAAGAACCATTCGGGTTTAGAGTGTAGATACGATATAAATGAAATGATTATTATTAGATTTTAGCCTTAGACCATATAAACTGATAGACACGGCGCTAGTTAAATAAAACTCATCTCAAAGTGAAGCCAAAATAAGTTTTGTGCGGTGACGTCACTTTGTGGCAAAAAACATTTTTTTAAAAAGAGTTCGCTCTTACATTTATCTCATTTTTAAAACCAATTTTAATTATGGTGCATTCTTGCAGTGCATACAACTGCACAGAAAGATATAAAAATGGTTCAGACATATCATTTCATGGGTAAGAGTTTGTAATAAATAAAAAATAATTTAATATCATATAATTAATAATTTTAAATCATAGCCTATGACATAGAGATGTCATTCCTATGACATAAGATTCTAAGATTCGTGCTAGATATTATCTAGCTATTATGCTAGATAATATCTAGCACGAATCTTAGAATCTTATGTCATAGGAATGACATCTCTATGTCATAGGCTATGATTCAAAATTATTAATTATATGATATTAAATTGTTTTTTATTTATTATCTAAGATAATAAAATATCATAATATGATTATGTGTCATTATTATTGGTAAATACATTGTGTTGTGTAGCATGCTTTGGGTTTTAAATACGTTTTGATGAATAGTACCATTTAACATTCACCTATTATATTTACACTATATTATATTTACACCATACATTATTACATTTAACCTATTATATTTACACCATACATATTACACCTTTGACTATTAGTAATAGTCTATATGTATTCAAAACCCTAAACATAATTTATAGTTTGAAAAATGCTAAAATCAGCATATTGTTTATAAAATCTTATTTTTGAATTTTTAATTCCTGATTTTGGAATTTAAACAATTAATAATATGTTAATAATTGCTATAGCGTTTTTAATAAACAGAAATATTAGTTGGTATTTGTTTAAAATTTTTAATTATATATAAACACTAATTATAATTTGTTTTGTTTTTATTTATGAAATATTTTTATGTTGTAGATTTCCAGAAGATTTATTAATTCGGAATAAATGGATTGTTGCAATGCGTAGAGAAAACTTTAATCCAACAAAGAGTTCAAAAATTTGTTCTAAGCATTTTACACAAGAATCGTACATTGTTTGTGGTTGGAGTTCAAAAAAGCAACTTAAAAAAGATGCTATACCAAGCATTTTTGATTTTCCTAGCAGTTTAGTGAAGCTAGTGAAACCTAGAAAACCTCCAGCAACTAGAAAAACC
Organism: Hydra vulgaris; assembly: GCF_022113875.1. Taxonomy (NCBI): domain Eukaryota; kingdom Metazoa; phylum Cnidaria; class Hydrozoa; order Anthoathecata; family Hydridae; genus Hydra; species Hydra vulgaris. The sequence goes on from NC_061157.1 coordinate 38,517,451, forward strand.
ACGAATGAATGTGAAAACATTGAAACAATAAATTTTGCTGCATCTTTTTCAAGTACCTCAGAAACTGCATCTTTAGACAGAGATGAATCATTAGAATTATTTGAGAAATTTGAAAAAACAGTCATTGAACCTCTTCTAAAAAAGAGAAAGTATTACCTAAATGATTTTAAAAATAATTCTTTTTTACATGATGACCAGTCTTTAATATTAATTTCAAAGCAAAAAAAAAAATCAAAATTCTTCAGCAAAAAAACAGGCGGCTTCAACGAAGAGTATCTAATTTAAATTCCTTGCTTAAACATTTAAAGGAAAAACAAATGATTGATGGAGAATCCTCTCTTAAACTTTCTGTAAGTTTTTGTAGGTGATATTTATGCATATTATAGTTAGACTATAGTATCTAATTGAGCTTTCCATTTATTTTAATTTATTTTTAATTTTGTTTAGTTAATAATGTATTGTACAATATATATTATAAAATAGTATATATTATACAATTGTATGTATTATAGTAATGTATAATAAGGTATTAACAATATAATTACTTTATATTTTTGTAGGACACAATGCCTGCTTCTACAAAAATCATTTTTAAACAGTTGCTAAAATCCAAATGCATTAAAGCATATCCAATGGAGTTAAAAAACTTTGCTCTTACTCTTAATTTTTATTCTCCAAGAGCTTATTTATATATTCGAAAAACATTTACTAAAATGCTTCCTCACCCAAGAACCCTTCAAAAATGGTATCAGGTAGTCACATGTGGACCTGGATTTCAATCTGAATCAGTTAAAGTCTTAAAACTCAAATCAGCAGAACTAAAAGAAAAAGGAAAATCATGTATCTGCTCATTAATGATTGATGAAATGGCAGTTCATAGAAAAATAGAATGGGACGGTGAAAAGTTTTTAGGGTAGGTTGTGTTAATATATTTAGATATATTAGTATTTACACAATAGTTTTATAATTAAACAAATGTTAACAATATTTTAGTTATGTCGATATTGGTTCTAAACTTCAAGGTGATTCTGAAGTTGAAGCAAAAGAAGCAATTGTGTTTTTGATAAATAGTTTAAATGATTCGTGGAAATTACCAATTGGCTACTTTTTAATTAATGGAATCTCAGGAATTCAAAAGAGTAACTTGGTAAAAATGTGTTTAAAAATATTAAGCGAAGTTGAAATTACTATAACAAGTTTAACTTTTGATGGTGTTTCGTCTAATATTAGTATGGCTAATCATCTTGGAGCTGATTTATCTGTTAACTCTATTTGCACATACTTTTCACATCCAGTTACAAAAAAGCCAGTTTATGTCATAATGGATCCTCCACACATGTTAAAACTGATAAGAAATACATTTGGTTTGCACAAATTATTGTTTGATTATAATAATGCACCAATAAAATGGGATTATATTGAAAAATTAGTAGCTATTCAAGAAAAGGAAGGGCTGCATTTAGGAACAAAACTTACTAAAAGACATATAAATTGGTTTCAAGAAAAAATGAAGGTCAAGTTGGCTGCACAAACATTTAGTCAAAAAGTTGCAAAAGCAATAGAATATTTAAGAGAAAGTCAGTACTCTAAGGATTTTGAAGACAGCAAAGCCACAGAAAAATTTATCTATAATATCAATAACATTTTTGACATTTTAAATAGCAGGAATTTATTAGCTAAAAATTTTAAAGCTAGTTTACAAGAAAAAAATAAAGAAGCTATTTTCAAAAAAATAAAAGAGTCAATAGAATATTTAGTCACACTTAAATGTGCTAACAATGGAGGGCCTATACATTTAAGTCAGAGAAAAACAGGCTTTATTGGGATGATTGTAAGCCTGAAGTCTTTTATGGGAATATGGAATGACTATGTTCAAAATAGCAATAGTAGTTTAAGGTATCTTTCTGCTTACAAATTATCTCAAGACCATTTGGAAATTTTTTTTAGTGCCATAAGGAGCCATGGAGGATATAACAATAATCCCACAGCAAAACAATTTCAAGCTGCCTACAAAAAATTATTAATGCACACAAGTGTTTCAGGTTCTTCTCAGGCCAATTGCATTGAGCAAGCACCATCGATAATTTTAGCAATGAGTACATTAAAAAATGTTAAAATGAAAACAATTGATCATCAGCTCATTGAAGATTTTGAAATGGAAAAAACTAACTCTGATGACCATGCATATGCTCTAAATAATATTAGTTTTCAAGAAAGTTATCGTTATATGTGTCTGATGTTGTCGAATATATTGCTGGATTTGTTGTAAAAAAAGTTGAAAAGGTTTTAGATTGTGACATTTGTTTAATCTTAATTCAATCAAAGACCCCAACTTCAACTTTAATAACAAATAAAAATTACAGCAGTGTTAAACTCTGTTTGGTTCAACCATCTAAAGACGTAATTCACATATGTAAACTTGCAGAAAGTGAAATAAGAATTTTTCAGGAAGAAAAGAGGTTGTTTCAAAAAAATATAATGACAAAATTGATTATTAATATTCTTAACAGTGTTCGCAGTTCTATTTTTATTGATAATAAAGATCATATGTTTGACAATGATGTTCAATCTAATCATTTGGTCAATTTAGTAAAAATGATTAGCTTCTATTATTGTAACCTTAGGTTATACCACCAAGCAGATACTTTAAATAAACATTCAAAAAAACTACGAAGTAAATTAACTAAGAGTATTTTATTTTGTGGTCAATAATATATATTTACATATACATTTAACTTTTTGTTATTTTTACCGTCCAATAAAATCGAGGGTTTTTTATTAATTTAATTTAAAGTTTTTGGCTTAACAAAATTGTTTAGTAATTTATTTTTATTAAAAAAACTTTAATAGAATGATTTTATTAGAAAAATAGTCTTTATTAATAAATGAATCCTAAAAAATAAAATAAAATAATTTTTTATAGGATTAAACTTTCTTTCTTAAAGAAAGAAAGTTTAACTTTTAAGAACAAGTTCTTTTTAAAAACACTTAACTAAAATCATTTTTATTTTGCGTTTTTGCCACAAACTGACGTCAAACGCGAAAAATATTTTGGCTTCAACTTTTTCAGAAAACGCCGTGTCTATCAGTTTATATGGTCTAAGATTTTAGCAGCCGTGGTGCAGTGGTTAGAGCGACCAAAGGTTGCGGGTTCGTTCCCGCTCGAAGCACTTAAACGACTCGAAGCCGTTTTTTATTTATTTAAAGTCATTTGCTAATATGAAAACATTAAATGTTGTGAAGCTTTAAAATCTATTGTTTGTTTACCTGTTAAAAAAAGAACTAAATTTATACGAGTAAAAATTTATGCAGAATTTCTTTTTTTAAACTCTTTACAATAAATTTCTTTTGTTTTTAATTTAAATTCAAAAGTATTATCACTATTTTTACTTTGTAAAAGTTAATGGCCAGGAATAAATTCGCAATGGCCATGTTTTGGATCTCTGGCCAAGATTTGATGTTTTTCACGCTTTGTAATATTTGTGCTAAAACTTGTTAACTTATTAACAAAAAATTCCAAATTTGTCATAAATTGTATCTCAAGAGGTTTTTTAAGAGTTTCGAAATATTTTTAAGAATCTAAGCGATTCGCGGTAACATGAAGCAGTTTAAAATTAAGCAGCGCCGTGATTTGGTGGTTTTACCCTAAAAAAGTTTATTTAAAATTAGAGATCGTTATTTAAAGCAGTATATAATGCATTTTCGGTACTTAAATCATTTTTAAACATTGCTCATTGTTAGTTTTGTTTATTGTTATTCTATATTTTTATTAAATAGCACCGTTATTTAAGATAAATTTAATAACACTTCAGTGTCATTTAGAAAACAAAATTGTCGGAAATAGTGCAAAACCGCGTGACTAGCATTGGATAATACCGCGTATCTACAATACATTTTTTTTACTGAAGAAATTTATTCATATTTTTTGTAATCTCAACAATAAATATTTAGTGTTAAAATTAATAATATCCGAATAGCCAATGCTAGTAACGCGGATTTGCCAAAATTTTAACTATTGTTTTTATCTCGCTTGCTTTTTAGCTTTTATCTACCTTGCAATTAAAAATACGCAAATATAAATAATCGTTCCTAATGGGATATGATCTAAACACAATCACATGTGGCTTGCATGCTTGAAAGTAGTCAACCAGTTAAATAAAGACCGGTCAAATGGTCTTTTTTTTAAGTGTAATAACTGGTTAATTTTGTCTTACTTTATTTTGAAAATAACTTTAAAGAATTAAAACTAAAAATCTGCTAATTACTTGTTTTGAGACTCCATTTAACAATCTTATAATACTAACAAAGGAAACCATTGGAGTCACCTAAAAACTATATCATTTTGCAGATTGGGACAGCGACCGATTGTAGATATACTTATTGGATTGGATAACGCTGAGCTTCACTCATCGAAAACATCGCTCTGGAGATCCAATAGCACGACTTATACCACTGGGATGGACATGTGTTGGGGCGCTTGGACGTACTCAAAATTATCAAAATTATTGCGATATCAAATTAGCATTCATTGGAAAGAGGATCCAAAATCGTTAACAAACAACTATGAAATGACAGTAAATCAGTTAATAAGTATGAAAAAACGGCTTAAAAGAATACCGGTCGTGATGGAAATTTACAAAAAAACAATACGTAACTACTTAACAAAAGGTTATATCAAAAAAGTAAGCGAAAATGATTACAAAAATTAATGGATCCTCCCACACTTCAGTGTTGTAAGTTGGGAAAGGAGACTAAAGTCAGTCGTTTTTGACGCTGCTGCAAAATGTCAAGGTGTTTCGCTGAATGACGTCATCATGCTACGAGATCGCTGAATGACGACCAAAACTGCTACGAGATATCTGTGTCGTTCTGCTGCTGTTCCAAAGAAATGCAGTTGCCTTGCTGGGTGATACCACAGAGATGTACTTGCAAATTGAGCTAAATTCGAAAGATTGAAGATACCACAGATTTCTTTGGTGGGATCTAGAAGAAAATAAAAACCTTGAGTTATTTGAATTTACAAGAGTTGTATTTGGTGTCAATTTGGTGCCATTTTCAAGCACAGTTTGTTATACAAAAACATGTAGAGAAATATAAAAAGAAGTTTACACTGGCTGCAGAGACTGTTGATAAGTCTACATATATGGATGAAAGTATGGATTCAGTTGAAATCAAAGAAAAAGCAATTGAACTATATAATCAACTTACACAACGGAAAAAGTGGAAAAAGGCGGGAATGACCGCAAGAAATATGGATTTCTAATTCAAAGACATTAATGGAAAGCATTCCTATTGAAGCTAGAGCCGCATAAAGAAACATAAACATAGAGAACTTATCTACAGTAAAAATACTTGGTGTATCCTGGGAAGCAGCCGAAGATATGTTTACATTCAGTTATCTCATAACTCTTTGATCCACTTGGATTCTTGTCTCCTTTCGTTATTTGAGCAAAAATATTATTTCAAAAACTATGGACGTCAAAAGAAGATTGGGATGAAACGCTACCAGACGAAATAAAACAAAAGTCGGATATCTGGTTTAGCGAACTGACAAGTATTCATTCAAAATACTAAGCTGTTTACGTATTAAAAAAAATGATAAAATCATTTACTCAATTCTTCACTTATTTATCGACGCTTCACAAACTGTTTTTGGAACAGAATGTTATTTAGTTAATGGTTATGAATTTAGTGGAACGTCAAGTTCTTTTGTTTGGTCAAAAACTCGTGTAGCTCAATTGAATTCAGTTAGCATTCCAAGATTGCAGTTAATGAGTGCAGTACTAGGAACGAAACTTGCGCTCTCCGTCATAGAAGCTTCGCCTTGCACAATAAAAATGTAGACTGTTATTTATTGCACAATAAAAATATAGAATGTTATATATTCTGGTCGGATAGTTTGAATACGTTATCCTTGATTAAAAATCCAAGTACAAGATTTAAGACCTTTGTAGCAAACAGAGTTGGAGAAATCCAGTCTCATTCAAATCCGAAACAATGGCGTTACGTACCGACAGGGAAAAACCCTGCGGATTTGTCATCTAGAGGAGTAAAAGTACTGTGCCTGATTTCATCCAACAAGAGGAATCCCAATGGCCAACAAAGCAATTTAAAGAAATCGAAGACAAATTAATTTTAGAAGTAAAGAATATTTGTACTTTGGTGGCTATTAAATCTGAAGAAAATTGCGATGAGTGGCGTTTGGAACCAACCCGCTACTCAAGTTGTAAAAGATTAACACGAGTTTTAGCCTGGTATCATTTTTTATTTGGACAATTAGGTGGTAAGTTCGCCGCCGATGCAGTGAATATTACTTCATTCAACCCAAAAAGTCACGAAGTTGTTTTACATTAACACAAGCTCTTTATATTTTTAAAACAACTTTGCAGTTTGTTTTATTGTTGTTTTATAGCTTTTTACAATAACAATACTCTTCAAAAATAACACGTATTTTATCGTCAGCATGAACGTATTATGTATTTTTCTATGACTAATTAAAGTGGTTTAAATATTGTAATGTTTGCTTTTTACTCTAACTTTTTTATTTTTACTTTTATAAGTATGATGTTAAGTAAAAACAATTACTAAAATAAATATCTTAATAGTATTAAATACGTTACTTACTCATTACACTGTAACTGCAACTTAAACTTTGAGTTATAACTTAAGCTGTAAATTATAACAGTAACTTATGCTATTTTTAACTCCACCAAACGAGAAAATTATAAAATAATATTTAAATATAAGAGATAATATATTTAAAAAATAACAACTACGTACAAAAGATACAATTTTATATTAAAACAACCCCCTCCCCATTACCACAATTATTTTTCTAAATAGATCATTAACCAATTTGGAGTCACACTCTTTATGGACTTTAGTAACAATTTCCATTCTTTTTTGTGACATTCAAAAAACAATGATATTACGTTCTCATTTTCTAATATCCTTATTTAAGGTAACTATTAAAACTCATGGCTTGAAACTTTGATTTATATATATATATATATATATATATATATATATATATATATATATATATATATATATATATATATATATATATATATATAACAACAATAATCTGATAAATTAATTGCAATTAATTAATCAGATTATCGTCTTGCAGTTGCAAAGAATGGATTAGTTTAAATCAAAGTTTCAAGCCATAAGAGTTTCAATTGTTAGAGCGTAACATCATTGTCTTTGGAATGTCACAAAAGAGAATGGAAAATGTTCTAAAATCCATAAAGAATGTGACTCCAAATTAGTTAATGATTTATTTAGAAAAATGATCATAAATAAAAATATAATCAAAGAACTTTATCATTTCAAACCCAGGAGCGATGCACTAAGCAGCCTTATTTTAGTAGAACTAACCAACAATGAATGAAATGAAATAAAAGTTTTAAAAGCTGTTATAAAACTGAAGACATTGAATAATTTTCAAAAAGTATCCATTAATCTGGATCAAACTGAGGTCGAAAAGAAAGAACAAGTTATTGACGAAAACAAATTCAACAGAAAACTTACTATAGAAGGAACTATCAACAAGTCAACAAGTGATATTGATATTCACGGAATTATAGTGTGCAAAGTCTGCATCAAATAAATTGACAAAAAAAACAACTATTATTTGTCTTGTTGGTATACTTATGCAACATCGCTAAACAACAAGTTTGACAAATTGTTAATTGATATTGAAGTTAAGCAACTACATATGTAATGATATGTGAAACATAGCGAAGAGAATCATCAACAAAAAATATTCCGAGTTATTCCTTTTATAGACAAAACAGACTGATTAATAGTGGACATGGATTAATAGTATACATTTATATTCATGAAAGCATCAGTTTTTTTAGTTTGACTAATAGTTATTTACATAATGACAATGTTGAGTAAATATGGTGCTCGGTTTGTACAGTTGCAGAAATAATTTTTGTGGGTCTATCTATAGTGTAGAAGGTTGTAGTGAGGGAAATAACAAGCAAGTTGTAGGTTCAGTCAATTACTCCTATAAGTTGTAAACAAAAATCAATATTTAGGTTTACATATATGCGGTGACTTTAAATACTCAAAATATAATCGATACAAGTTATAAACCAACCAACATTTCAAATAAATAACAAGGAAATAACAAACGAATTAGACTTAATGATATCAGAATCTTTGGCTAGAGTTTTTCGAATAGAACGCATATTAAACATTTTTTTTAATAATTCTTTTTCGTTTGTTTTGTCTTTTAAAGAATAGAGTTTTAAAGAATAATTTTAATATATATATATATATATATATATATATATATATATATATATATATATATATATATATATATATATATATATATATATATATACATATATAAATATATACAAATATATATAAATATATGTATAAATATATATACATATATATATATATATATATATATATATATATATATATATATATATATATATATATATATATATATATATATCGTCACATTAAAATTATAGGGTTCTATCTGCCTTTTTTTATGTTGTGAGAACTTGGCTCAGTGTGAGATTTATGTATTGTGACATATTATTCGTTTGCCACAAAAAAAAAAAGTCAAAAAATGTTTAATCTTTTTGGGAAATGCAATAGAAAAACTTTCAAATTCTACATGAAGTCACCTAAGGTCCGTAAATAAAACTCAGTTGTTTTTTTTAAACGTATAAAATATACAGCAAACTACGAAGATTTGCGTTCGATATAAAATCTGTTTACCAAACTAAAACGTAAGCTAATTGTTTTTTAACAAATAGTTTAAAACATATTTCATTTAGAAACTTAAATCGAAAAATAGTTTCATCTTTTATTTTTTAGTTATATAATAAATTCATATTGTCATATTAGCATGAGCTCAAAAAAACTTGGACGACCTGTGAAAGTTATAAACAGGTCATTCAATACGGTTACAAGGTTGAGAAAGAATTGTTTAATGGACAGAAACTTGACTCTGTATCAATTGTTACTAAAGTCAATAGTGACTTGCAACAGCTTTGGTCTAGAGTTAATCCAAATCTACCTCTGATAAAAGATAAACCATTGAAAAATAAAATATCAAGAACATTTCTAAAGGTGCTGTCTGCAGAACGAACTCAATCTAAAAACCATAAGTCCAGTATAAGCTGGCTAGAAAAGAAACTGGAAACATTGTTTGATGTGTCTGCTTGCCGGTGCGATCTTCCAATTATTGATGATTGTCATGATAGGTAAACATACATTTTTTAACGTTTTTTATTACAACTTTTTTTTAATGTTAAGTGAAAAAGATTTTGTAAAAGTAAATGAAAATTTACAACCCCATCCCTCTGCCTTCTACTAAGGTATTAAAGTAAGGCATACAACCGTAAACTAACGGATGTAAGCCTATCCAATAAATAGTTTCTATATTGTTTTGATTTTAAAGTAGAATAATATACGTTTAGACGAATTGGATGTCGGAAAAGTAATTGCACAATGAAACACATAGTTTGTCTCTTTGAGGAAAGTAGAAAGGTAATTCATGCCATTTTTGTGTTGATATTATTAGGCATTTACAGTTAAAATTCATAATAATGTAAGGTTTGGGAAAATAAAATATTCTAAAGTCATTTTAAAAATCGCTGCTCTTTTACGAAGTTATGTTAAAATTATTATTGATTACTAATCATTTGACCGTTAATTCTTTCTATTTACTTTAAACTTAAATACGTTCAATTTTAGAATATTTGACTTATTTTAGGCCCTGTTCTGGAAAGAGAATATTTAAAGATGCAAGATAGGACCAAAAGGAAGTTGGTAGTTAGGCAATGTGGACCATGTGGAGGCAACAAGGAACGCCAAAAAGTATATTAGAGAGGAAAACGAGGCAACTAAAAAGCCAATAAGACAAAAAAATCTTCAAGAAACATTAGAAGTCGATTCAAATGGTAGTTTTAGTGCTGAATCTTCAAGTTTAGATACAACTGAAAGTGAAGAGTTTGAGGAGCAAATACTTAGTGAAAGAAATGATACCGAATTAACTAATTTGGCCAAAGCTGCAATAAGATACGAAGTAAGCGATGCTGCAGCAGCTGCAATAGCAACAGCTATATTAATTGACTACGGAATAGTAAGTAAGAGTAAAAAATCTCAGATAGTGACAGAATATAAGGTATTTTGTGAAAAAGCACGAGTGGCTGAATCAATTGACACTACGCATCGTCAAAAAATTTTAGAAATAAAGGTAATTGGTGTTGATAGCAAGAAAGACAAAAATTCATTAGTTCGTGTCATGAAATACAAGAACAATGGGAACCCTTTTTTTATCGAACCACCAATGATGAACATCATCTCACTTTTACTTGTGAAAATTATCCATTCTCTGGAAATTATCTCACAGATGTGATAATAGAAAATGGTAAAGGTGGTACTATGGCTCTAGCAACATTAAATGTGCTTTCTGAATACAACAGTGTTAAAAGTTTAGAAGCGACTGTTCTTGGCAATACAAGCTCTAACACTGGTTAGAGCTTGTATTGTCAAGAACATAATGGTTAGTTGAATAATGGTTTAGTTGTAAAATTAGAAAAGCTTTTGAATCGTAGCATTCATTTAGTTGGATGTTTGCTTCACCAGGGTGAGTTACCTCTTCGTCATTTTATATCTGAAATAGATGGACAAACTAATTATCCAAAAAAATACAAAGGTCCTATTGGTATACAAGCGTCTAATATATTCATGCATGAACAACCTTTAGTTCAGTTTATTCCTATAGATTCCGAGATAGAGTTTTATGTAAATCCCGCCATCGTTTGCGATCTGAGTACAGACCAGCGTAAACTTTATAAGTATTGCATTGGAATAGCTAAAGGTTCAATTTCTGTGAAGCATGCTAAAAAGAAACGTGGTCCTGTCTGTCATGCACGCTGGCTAACCCTTGCTTTAAGAATTATGATGGTTTATGCAAGTACTGAGATACCTACACATGATCTAAACTGCATCACAAAGTACATAGTCCAAGTCTACTGTCCAATGTGGTTTGCTGTAAAAAGTCAGCGCATTACAAAGATACACCAAGGCTTCTCCATAAAACAATACAGTTAGTCAAAAAATAGGATGACAGAATTAAAAAGATTGTATTGAAAAATCTTCAGGGTAACTCCTATTGCTGCTGTCAAGAAAACTTTCTTTACGCTACGCTATTAGACGATGAAAAAGTTTTACGAGATCGTGCTCTCAATAGAATCTTGGAGATTAGGTTATCTAGGGAAACTAATCCAGACTTTAAGCCTAAAATCCAAGCTAAGACAATTATGACCTTGACCTTCAATGCTGATGTTTGGACCGACTTAATTGAAGTTTCTTCAATTCAAATTGAACCTCCCACTACAATTTTTGTTTCTTCAAATGAATTAAAACAAGCTATTTAAACCGGAAATAAAATTTCTATAACTGACTTGCCAAACAATTCTCAGTCGGTGGAAAGAGCTGTAAAACTTGAATCTGAAGCTTCTAAAAAGGTTTATGGACGGGTGAAGAGACAGGCTAAAAACCAAAGTAGAGCCGAAAACAAGCGAAATGTGAAAAAGTCTGAATATTGTATACTTTTGTGAGAGTAATTTAACAATCTTGTATAATGCAAATAATATATATATTGAATACAATAAATAAATATAATATATGAATTTTTTTATGACTCTTGATGATTAGCACACATAAATTTGAGTTCAATATACTATTTTATGAAAAGACATTCAAAAACGTTATTCCAGCATCAAACTTGGTTTAACTTTCAGTGCAAAGTCTATAAAAGCGTTCAAGTTCCTGTATAAGCTAAAAAGACCTTGACCCAAGCTAATTTTAAACACCAACAATTTTGAAGACCTTTTTGGTAACAATCGAGTTTTTCGAGAATTTTTACAATTATTTCAGCAATTACTTCACTAAATCCAATATATTATATACTGAGTAAAAGATTTTCATGTCTATTGTTATGTTTTGAAAAAATATTGATAATTTAATTTATGTACTATGAAATTAAATGTACTATGAAAAAATGTAATATGAAAATAATTTTCAAATCAATTAAGATTTAAAAATTAATGATTTTTAATGAGCTCAAAAATTTGCAGACATACTGAAGCATTTTACATTTGTTCCAAAAAATTGCTAGTTTATCGATGCTGTAAACAAATACTTTGTGGAAATAATTAAAAAGCTTTATTTATTAATGATTTGGGTCACGGGGTATAAGAAAATATAATATCTCCACTAAAAAACTGGATAGCCAGTTCAAATGCAGCATCAGTTCAAATAGAAATTCGTTTCGTAAGACAGCACAATTTTATGAAGTTGTTAAGTCTGCTGATAGACAAATAATGAAGAGATATGAACTAACGGGATCCACAAAGATTTGAAAAAATCAGAAAGATTACGTAAAACAACTTATCGTCAGGATAAAAGGCTCGTGATACTAAGCAACAAAAAAACTCTATTTGACAGTTATTGATTTAAACGAATAAATTGAACATTTTTACGGAATGAATTGTGATTTTTCTTTTAGAAAACTTGTTTGCGACACACAAATGCGTTTGGAAGACCCCCAATCTAAAATTCATCAATTTACTTGAAAAACTAAAACACCCAAAAAGAATTAGCATTACAAAATCTAAACTGGAGTAGTCAACTTTGGTCAAAGAATCTTTTTAGGTATAAAAACAATTTTACGCAGTCCAGGTCAGATGAAATCAAGTTTGTTTGACATCCAGTAGATTACCTCCTCAATGTTTTACTGCTTTCCGTAAAACATTGAGGAGGTAATGCAATGGTTTTGGTATGATTTGAATTAATCCGCTCCATTGATATACTGGATATACTCCATTGATATACTGGATATACTCCATTGATATACTGGAACAATTGATCAAGAGATATACAAAGACATATGAAAGAGCATTGAGTTACCTCATGCAAAGGTTAAAATGTTGCGTTGATGAATTTAACATCAGGAAAACAATCTCAAACACATAGGCAAATTGGTTTAAAAATTCTTCAAAAAGGGTAAAATTTGTGTTTTGAAGTTGATACCCGAATTAACTGGCTTAGTTGAAATAAGATGCTGTTGGTTATTTATGGCAACATGTTGACCGTCAAGTATTAGACGTCTAGCTAACAAATTATGTTTATTGATTCATAAAAATAAAATTCTTTTTCTTTTTAATTCCTTTGAGAATTAAGTTCTATATAAAAAATTCACCAATAACATTAATGAACCTTTGAGTTTAAGAAAACCATCTTCCCCTTCAAATTTTTCAACGGTCTCTGAAGGAGAAGATGATAATCGGGTGAGTTTGGGACGCATTCTTATTTTATGAAAAACTTGCAGATATTAAAAAAATCATTTAATACCTACAGATTCTAAAATCATATTATCTAATATCTGCAGATATTAAAAACATAACACAGTTCTGAAATGCTTTTTTTAATTTAGGATCAAAAGGCGATTTAATTGGGTGATCAAGCACCTTGATCACCAGTTAGAAACAATCCCGTTTTGTGGAAGAGGGTTTTATTCAATGTTGAACACAATCTAGTCATACTAAATGAACCACCACAAAATCTGGTACTTTTTCCTGCCTCCGTTTTTTACGAATCTTCTCTCTCTCGGAGAAAAGATTAACAGAGACAGGCTTATCTGGAGTGGAACTGCAAAAGCTTTCGTTTGTTTTAAAAGAAAATATTTGAAGCAATTATAAAACAAGTTCCAGATGTTTTACGGTCTTTTTATAAACTTTTACACAAAAATCATCTATTTTTAAATCACGCATCCAAATATAACAAAAAGACCGCATAATATTTGGAGCAATTATTATACAACTAGCTCCAGAGGTTTTGCGTAATTTTCTATCAAACAAAGGAAAAGTGTTACACATGCCTTCAGTTCTTAACACATTGTTGAGAAAAGTATCATTCGGAAAAAATACATACTGAAACTTTTTAGTCCCTGTGTTTATCCGCCTATATTAATTAGGTGAATTAACTGTATGTGTTGCACCTATTGCACCTCCTAACATCGAATTCCTGTTTGCTTTCTTTATGCTATCTTTCTAACATGACTATTTCTGTTTAACATAATTTCACTCTGACATATCTTTGTCCTTCTTAAACTCACTTTACTCTTGGTCCGTAGAGCAGGGTATGACGCTATTGATTAGCTGAACGTCTTTGCGGTGCTTGGTAATGTGGCCTCTGTATGGTAATTAGCTGGAGGAGGATAAACCACAACACCAAAAGAATTATTCTAAATTAATTCAATACTGTACAGATTGCATGACAAAGAATACTCACATGAAAAGGATCGGACACACCAGAAATAAATATATGATGATCGAACTGTTTTTGTGCAAGAGATAATATTGGCGTAGACATGAAAAAAGTAATTATGCTACCTAGGATGGGAAAATTTAAAGAAGCAATGTTTTGTCAGCAGTTAACAACATACAGAGTAACATTTATGCTTATTGGAAAACGAAGGAAAGAATAGTTTCAATTGTTTGGCATGAAGAAATCTCTGGGCGGTGCAAAGAAGAGCTAATCTCGACATTGTTTTTGCTAGAATATTATTACGCTCAAAACAAAAATTGGAGTTTAGTGATGTTTCTGATATATATGAATAATGGCAATGAAATCAAATTACCAACAAAATCAAATTAAAATATTTGAAAAGTGGTCGCACATTTATGATTTGTGACTCATTTCATCATTTAATAGAGAAGCAACTGAAACTATGTCACGTGTACAATTTCAATGGTTTTATTCAAAGAGTGAAAGCAGCGAAACGAAATACAAAAGTTAAAATTTTTCAGGTAAGTTTGATTTTTATTTTTTTAAGACCACAAAAATTTTTGTGCTATAGGAAAAAATCACTCAATATATATCGTTGTGATTATGATTGCCCCGTGATTTAAGCATCAGTTTTATCCAAAAAGCAGAAAGAAAAAAAAGCAGAAAGAAAAAAAAGCAGAAAGAAAAAACTTTACCATATACTATAAGAGATTTAAAAGCCGGAATCAATTTAAAAATTAAAAATTGTTTCAACAATTTGTCTTTTAATAATCTCTACTAGAAGAGAGTTTTTGGAAAATTTGTTTTTAGGGTTTTTACGTTTAATTCTTAAATTTCAAAATTATATATTATAAATGTTTTGCACTCATAGAAATATCCTTGTTATTTATTTTTTCCTTTTTGTATTATTACTTATTTCATCTTCTAAATACATTTATTTTATATTAAAATTTTTTTAATTTTAAACAGATGCAATTAATATAACTTGTTTTTTAATATTACGTAAATGATGTAAAAAAATTGATTGAAGAAATCCGTCATCTATATGTTCTGAAACTATCAAATCTCTTTGTTTTATCAAGTTGCTCAACAGATTTTGCTCAACAGAATTTGCAAAAGTTGCTACCAAAAATATCTCCAGTCAATATTTCCTTCGATCTTCATTTTGCTTTGCATTTTTAATACAATCCTGGTTTCAGTGGCTGAAGGAGAGCACTCTTTCAGTAAACTTGCCCTTTTCTGGATTTGAAGAGGGCAAGTTTACTGAAAAGAGATTGCGATCAACAATGACTGAAGAACGCTTTACTAACCTTAATGTGATTTCAATTGAAAACGATCTTGCCAAGACTTTATCTTAGGAAAATGTTGTCTCTAGTTTCGCAAAGAAGAAAACCCGCTAAGTGAAATTAGCGTGATACGACTAGTCTTCATAATTAACATTTTATCGATAAAATATATAATTCCATTCATTTTAAATGTACTTGTATTTTCGTTTTATCATATATAACCAAGTTCAAATATAGAGTGTTTATATGGAGCGATTGCTAAAACAAAAATAATTACTATTTTCATTAAATTGTAATGTGATAGTAGACATACGGACAATAAACAGTGAAATTTATACATAATTCAATATACCCAGGAATCTAAAGTTTGAGACACCAAAAAAAATTGACACCACAATGCCAGTGCGGGCCTGTTCCAGCTGACACACACTTAATTGCTTCTGTCAGGTTTTTATTCCCCATAAAAATGGATTTTGCGGCTAAATGCATTTTGCACGACTGTATTTTTGCTACTAAGTTATTTTCTAAAAAATTTTCAACGATTTAAAAGTTAAAAAAGCGATATTATTTAATATGAGTATTATCGAAAAAAATTTTAATATTTTAATAAATTAAAAAAAGATTTGGGATTGTTAAGAAGTGAAATGTCTGAGTAGGGCGCTTCAAAATAACTCTTTCTCTTTTTTTTAATTTTACATTAGCAAAAAAGATGACATTAGATACTAATACTCTATTTGACATTTTAACTAAATTAACATTAGTATTTACATTTAAAATTAACATTAAAAGCAAGTTAAAAAAGTTAACCAAATTGAAATAAATAAAAAAAAAAAAACTAAAATGATAGATTGTGGCCCTTTTTTTTGTTTTATAGAGAAAATAGCATTCATCGTTAGGCAAATTTTCTATGCTATTTGCTTGTCGAATAGTACTATTCGCTTAACGAACAGCACTACTCGTTTAACGAATAGTACTATTCGTTTGCTATTCAATAAATAAATAGTAGTATTCGTAAAAACAAAAGATTCGAATACTACCTATTCTAAAATAATATTCGAATAATATTAGATCCTCATAAAACTTTGTCAACAAATACACTATTTTCAATTCGTTCCATTATTCGTTAAAATCAAGTTTAAAGGTATGGTTTAAAGCCAGGTTTAAAGTTTCAAGAATCTGATTTTAGTTTTTTTTTAAAAGATTACCAAACAAATAATTTCTTTCGAACATTATTAGCGATTCGTATAACTCTTTCTAGACATAATTGTTGTTTGGAACACAAATAATTCCATTTGGGTACTATATCCGCACGAAGTAGCATGACTGACGACACGGGTTTTGAAGTAGAGGGGCACAATTGTCATGCTGTTAAAAAAGTCCTCTATATCTTGAATTTTCTATTTAAAAAAAAAGCGGAGGGGGGTGTCGTCGGCACTGAGAATTTTAGGTAAGAACGCAAGTAAAATTCGTAGCGTTAAACGGTACGTTAAAGAACTATTCGCATATGCTTAATGCGCAATAAATATAAAATTTATTAGAATTTGTTGCTTTGCTTAATATTATTTAACATTAATTGCTATTAGAGGAGAAAAATTTTTACCACTGATAAAATGCAATAGCTAATATTTTGTTCGAGTTAATAGTAATATTAAACAAAAATATACTAACTCTTGAATAAGTACATTAAACATGAATTTTAATGTATTCAATTTTCTTGTTTTTAACTCTTTATCTAGTTCTCTATTTTGAAGTTATGGTACGTTATTTCTCTAGGTAATTAATTTAATAAAAAAGAGTTATTTCTTTAGGTAATTAATTTACCTAAACAATTGCTTGAATGAGCTTATATCCAAAATCATTTGTGATTAGTAAACGACCGGGGTTAATATTTAACCAGAGCCGGGGCCGGGTTTGATAAAATACAGCCGGGGCCGGGTTTGTGACCGGGGCTGCATAAACATTTATACATCCTAAAGTACATTTTTTTTTCTTTAAAATTTATGTTTGATTTTGAATATATGCGTTTGTAAACATCATTATGATTAATATCATCATAAACAACGTCATCATAATCATCATAATCATTATTATTATTATCATCATCGTCATCGCTATCATCATCATCATCATCATCATCATCATCATCATCATCATCATCATCATCATCATCTGTTGATGATGATGGCATCATCAGGCTTTAGCCTTCCTCTTTTATGTTATTTCTCTAATTATGGTCAATGCTCAAACGAGCTATTATCTCTATTACAATAAACCAAAACTCATTCTTGCTCAGCTTCTTATTCAATAAGTTGCATCCTTTTACTGTATCTTTCCCTATTTATTAAATACTAGCATAAATATATGCCAGAATTTAATAAATAGTAAATGTAAGCATAAGATTATAATGTATAAAGAATTATAAATTTATTTCTAGCCCCGGCTATCAACCCTTTCTAAATCTTATAATTTTGCCGGGGCCGGGGCCGGATTTATAAAAAGTCTTATTTTTAGCTGGTCACTTACTATTTATATATTACAAAACATAGTAGCATAACAAAGTAAAAAAATAGCTGACAACCTTGTAGCGAGAATGACGACCTGGTGGCAAGAATATTCAAGAATGTTGTGGATTGACTGAGTTAGCTTTCACAATCAATGAGCAATGTTCTCAAACTTAAAAAGTTTGAGAACACTTCCATTTGATTGTTGTCATTTTTAGCCTAAAGTATGTCAAAAATAGGTATTTGTATAAAAGTGAAAACAATTAGGATTTGTATATCTATTGTCATTAAAGGCTGTTCAAATAATAAGCAACACGTTTTTGAGCTTTTTTAGAGCTCCCCCATTTTATAACATGTTAACTTTCTCCCCCCCCCCCCCCTTCCTCTACCACACATCTTTTATGTGCCGTGCTATTAATTTTAAATCAAATATATATCCAAGTTTTTTTGATTTTTGCTAAAACTTTTCTATTTCCGCTATATTGAGAATTAAAATTAAAAGTTTTTTTGTCATGCCACACTGTAGCTAACCACCCCTCCTCATTTAATATTTGTTAAAACTGTCGAAACTCCTATTATTTGAATAGTCCCCAAATAATTTTTTTTCCAAATATAATAAATGTTATGTAATCAAGGCATTATATCATTTAAAAAGGGGTTATAAAAGCAATTATTACTCGCATTGTGGTAAATCAGTTTCATGCCTTCTTTATATTCGATGTCGCAAAAACTCGCCTAAAGGTGGGTTTGAACCACGGAATCTTTGCATCTGAGGCAAGTGCACTACCACTCCGCTTTGGCTGCTCAAATTCAATAGTTTTAAAATCTATAAAGAGTTTCCATAAATTTTCATTGCAAGCATTTTCATAGATTAAATGTCAGATTTTTAACTAAAACTGAATTTTAACAAATCATTTTTCCTATTTATTTTTCTAGTTACAACTCCACCTTTGAAAGGTGCAAAAAGACATCTTATAAAAAATTATTTGATTGTAAAAGGTGATAATTTTTAGGAATGCATAAATGAAGAAAATTATACAAACAATATGTTTAACAACAACTTTTAGTTCGTTTAAAATACAATTTTTTATATCCGGTCGTCAGGGGCGTCGAAAGTCTTCACGCTGCTTGGGACGGACAACCCCGATTGGAGCCCATATTTTTTTAAAATACTTCTATATCATCATTAATGGACCTTTTTTTTAATTAACTTCTTTTTTCTTTGGTACCTATTAGACATCTGTTACTCGGAATAAACTGTCCCTTTCTCCACCCATGTCATTTTCATGCCTAACACTGAGTACCACTTTTAAATAATAGTAACAACTATTTTTTTTTAATTGTGATGGAAGAAAAATTAAGCTACACCACCACCACCATCAAAAATTCGTGGAATTTTTGATGGTGGTGAACCACTGTAAATATTATTTAGTAGAAATATTTTATTAATCTGTTCTTTCGAGTGAACAGAATATAAAATTAAAGTGTGCTTATAAAAAAAATTGAAAACAAAAAACTATATTAAAAAAAACCTCAATTCCCACATCCAATCTATTGACCATTTCCCTCCACCCACAATCTTTACAAACTTGAACACCCCATAGACGGGACATATTTTCAGAGTATTATATTCTTTTTGAAGTAATCTTTTATTTTAATATTCTCTTATATATTTTTTAATCACTAAATATACTATTTTTTAGAAACTTTTTAAGATAGTAATTTTATTTTTATTTGATTCGGTGCCACATTTTTTGAAGTCTGTTTTGAGTTAACGTGGTGAAGACTTATTTTGTTGGAAAACTTTTTAGAATTTGATATCAACGTAGACTATTTTTAAAAACTAGAATAGTTGAACTTTATTACTGTGTGGTTTATGATTGTTTTGATTCGCGTTACTCTATTGAGTTTAAAAATATATAAAATATTGTAAAATAAAGATAACAAATATGTAAATAAAGATGCTTATTTTATTTAGCAATGCTATTCATCTTCTGAACTAAATTATTTAATGGCATCGGAAAACTTAATGTAGGCATCATTTTCTTGGCTTGTTTGTTTTTTTGGTCTTGTCTAACTTTTTTTCTGCCATTGCGGTCTGATGCACCACACAAAAAACGCACAACCTCATACTGATAATCTGATTCAGTTGCTGAAGTTGCTCAGGATTTCTTTTTACAGCTCATAAAAATTAATTTAAGACTTTTATTTAACTATCTAGCAGGAAAACAAAAAATATATTTTTTAACTTAATTTCAGACATATATAGAATTTTTTTTAAAGCAATTTATTAACAAATTTTATTTATGTATTTATTAATTTTTTATTTTTATATAGTTAATAAATAAATTTTATTTATTTATCAACTATTTATCAACAAATAGATTAGTAATTACTAAATTAGACACAAGTAATTATTAAATTAGAGTAACAAGCCCCTACAAAAAAAATTACTTTTAAGCAAGTGTAAGTCTTTGTTTTACAAAGTTACTTTCATTGTCATTTATGGTAATACCAGACCAGTTAAGTTTACAGCAGAGGTTATTAGTGAATAACGCAAAGGACATTTTCTGGACAGCCTCCTTTAAAGTCTGGCCTCCCTTACTTGCCACAGCTATTATCTACAAAAAAAAATAGAAAAAGCATCAGTAATATATATGCTGAAGAATATTTTTTGAAAAATTAAAAAAAAAATAGATATCAAATTAATGCCATTAATTATTGCATAACATTTATTAATAGGCTTTATGTCCTTTATTTCTGTTTATAAATGATCTAGCTGGTGTACCACAAATAAAAGCTGATATACCAAACTTATATACTTTACCATTAATACTAATACCAGAATCAAATAAAGCAATACTTTCATTAACAAACAAATTCATTACGGTCTTTTGGTTTAGACCTACTATAAAAAATACTAATTTTAAATGGGGTTTTATTGTGTTGAATATTGTTTATCCACATTTTTTATTAAACCTAATATTGGCCAAAATTGTCCAATGCTGCTTTTAAACAATGGTAAATCATCAATGTTGACTTGAATTGGTATACAATCCTTTTTCTTTAAAAAACATAAATTATTACTCAAAATACCTTGTCTAATGCCAATATTTAATATCAATAGATTACTGTCAGAGTTCACTTCACAATCAATATTATTTGCACCTTAGAGAACAGCACTCTCAGTTAAAAGTTTTTGATCTGATATACTTTTTAAATACAATGATTGTACTTTTTCTGGTGAATGTGAAATATTGCTTGATTTAATGGTAAGATCTTTTAGGCAATATTCAACATCAGCTATTATCTTACGTCGTTTTGTCTAAAAGCTCACTATTGAAACTTACATAAATTGTTTTATTTACTAAAGCTGGTACATATTTAAAAATGTATATATTATATATGTATATATATATATATATATATATATATATATATATATATATATATATATATATATATATATATATATATATATATATATATATATATATATATATATATATATATATATATATATATATATATATATAACTTCATATTAGTTTTAACATTGTTCTTGTTATATTAAAAGTTATATGACTAGTCATGTAACTTTTAATATAACAAGAACAATGTTATACTAATATGGTTATAATATATGTAACAGTTATGTAACAATATTATAATAATATTGTTATGTAACAATATTATAATAATATTGTTACATAACTGTAACAATATTGTTAAAGTTATATGTTTAAAATAAAATCAAATTTGAATTTTTAATATTGTTTATTATTTCAAATTGTTTGAATACTATAATGTTATATATCATTAGAAAGAGGATTATTACAGTATTTTAAAGGTGAAAAAATTATCAAAATCAAACAATTGGTTCAAAAGTTATGACGGTTTAAGTACCGATTTTTCGATATTAGGATTAGTTGAAGAAACTGTGGTCAAAATAAATTTTCTTTACTTAAATTGTCATAACTTTGTCAATTCTTATCGAAAAACAAATATCTTAGTGTCAAAAGATAGGTGTAAGAGTGGGCTACAACTTTATGTTAAACTCTAACCACTGGGCGTTTTGGACGGACAGAGGGGGCACCAAACCACCACCATGCCCGTACGAAACTGAACACTTTTTTCAGAAAAAAAGTTTTTTTTAAAGACATAAGCAATATAAATATTAAAACAAATTGTTTCAAATTTATACTTAACCATTAAAATACATAAGAGGTATATGTTAGCAATAGAGGTGGGTGTGGTGGTGGTGGTTTGATACACTCTAGTATCAAAAACGACTTGATTTTATATTTATATCTGTACTGAAATGTGTAAAATTAGTATACAATATAAAATTATGTTATACATGATCTTACGTCTACAACTGGTGTTTCTATTACGGGAGGCCGTATGCCCCCCCCCCCCCCACTCATCCTAAAAAAAAAAAATAGAATTACTATTTTCAAAATTTGAATAATAAATTTAAAAATGAAATTATGAAATTGGAAGTAAATTAAAAAATAAATTCATATCAGACAACCATCAAATATGGAAGATGAATGTAAAACTCATAGTAGATATGTTGATGATGTTTTAAAGGGGAAAGAGGCATTGTAATGCCCTTCCCCCTCTAACCCAATATTATTATTTAATTGGTTATATACTACTAAAAAAATTATACAACTACTATTGTGGGGCTATAGTTAAGTCAATTGGCTTTAAAAAACATGTCATCTTTATAACCAAGTATAGCAAATACCTATATTATTGTCTTTCATGTGATTCTCACATTAACAGAACCATACAGTATGGTTAACGAGCTAACCATTTTCTTTGGTTAATAAACAAATTTCCTGTTTTAAAATAAACATTATTTATGAAAGTCACAACACTTACAACATATTTTTGACAAGTCACAACACTTGCAGTGTTATTAAATTAATTAAATTGTAACTCACTGGAAACAACATCTTTTTCATGCAATAGTCAATAGCTCCAATATCAGTTTCATCATCTTTCCAATAAGAAATGGTGTAAATAAAGTTATTTTTTCTTTTATTAACTTTTTCTACTCTTTCGCTATATAAAACACTTTTGCATGATTTTTGGATCGTACCATTCATGTTCTAGTTTCTTCCAAACAATTTTATCAGACATGACATCTTCTAAATCAAATAGTTGGTCATTGGACAAGCGCTTGCATGAATTAATAATTTCGTTAAAACTCAATTTGGATAGCTCATGCTCTAACTTTCTTTTTTCTTTTTCATCCATTTTATAGTGCTTGATTTTTTGTCTTTGGCAAATCTCATCTCTCACTTTGCATTGATGCAGTTGATTTTTAAATCTGTTTTTATGTGCTACATTAATTGACTATTTAACAATCTTTTTTCTTAAACTTAAATCTTTTAAAAAAAAATTTTAAATCAAAAAATTTATTTAACAAGGAATACTAACACAGCATACAAATACTTTAAATGATATAGTAACTAAAACAATTCAAACTTAACTTCTGATTGTTTGTTCTAAATTGTCTACAGAAAAAAAAGAGTGACTTAAAAAAATGTAAGTATTAAGTATACAAAAATACAACTAACAAGAAATAATATTGTTAGACAACAATCTACACAGGCATAGTAAAGAACTGTATTAGAAAACTAATATCATTTATATATGTATCTATATATATATATATATATATATATGTATATATATATATATATATATATATATATATATATATATATATATATATATATATATATATATATATATATATATATATATATATATATATATATATATATATATATATATATATATATATATATATATATATATATATATATATATATATATAGAACATATATTATAATATCATCTATTTAATAACTACTAAGCTATTGAATACAGAAAGTAACTAACTGATGTTGACAACATCAGTTAGTTATAAAAAAATATTTCTTTCACTGTTTTAGATCCCCAAAGTTTTAGTGCAGTCGACAACATTGTTGTCGGCTGCACTACAACTTTGGGCATCTAAAACAGTGAAAGAAATATTTAAGTTATACATAAAGATTTAAATAGTGGCCAGATAATTTTAAAAAAGTTTAATAAATTTATATCGAAACAACTTATCCATAAAGATATTTCTTATTAAATAAAAACAACGTTCAATCTTCAAATTAGATATGAATCATCAATAATTTAATTCAAATCAAGTTCTTATTATGAATATGATATGAAATACTAGATGAAACCTTTATTTTCTTCCTCCATTTTATTTCTAAATCAAATATAAAATCCAAGTCTTATTTTAATATTTACTAAAAATCGTTTTATTATAGTAATTTCTTTTAAATGTAAAAATTTTTAAACTATATTTTTATTCTAAAACATCTAGGTTTACAATACCAATTTATGACATAAGTCAAATATTGCTAATATGAATACTATATGTGTAAAATAAATATAAATAAAAACAATTAATGGACCCCTCTGCCTCCCGCGCCAAAATCAGGCAAAATGTAAATTAGGTAACAAAAGTGCAGCAAGAAATAAGGTGACTGCTACAAAATATTTTTCAACGAAAATTGGCAGGTGCATAGATAAATGAATAAATTTAATAAAAAAAATGGATAGAAAAAAAAAAGACTATATCCTGGACATTAAATTCACCACAGAAGTACAACCAAAATTTTGACATCAATAAACTCGTTAATAAATTAAGTGAGTATAATTAAAAACCAATCGAACTAATGCTTCAACTATTCTTCTTTCTAAAAATAATCTATTTTGATAACGAATACTAAAAAGTTATTTCACAAAGCCTTCCTCAAGCACTCTAACTTTTAAGAGACTACGAAAAACGTGGAACAGAATTTTAGCACAAAATTCGGTTCCGTAAAACGCGATACTATTGTAAGACTTAAAAATAAAAAGACTAATTTGATTTTTTTTAATACTATTTATTTATTACTTACTGTTTTACATAGACTATATACTACAGTATAAAAAATAAAAATCGATTAATCTAAGTCTCATGGCGCTTGAAATGCTTACTTTTGGTGTTTTTACGACATCTTACCGTTATCCGGGAGCCATCTCGGGCATTGTGTTGGTGTGTTGGCAAAACTAAAGCGTATCGCCGAAGCTGGCATGCCTGTTTAAAATCGAGGTGTTTTATCGCTCTTCGGCCGATGGAGGAAAGTCAACACAAATTAGCATGCCGGTCCTACATCAGCTACCCGGCAGCGGTAAGCCGCATTAGGAATCACAATGGGCCAGCACCGGCATTCCGGCGGCGGCTTTGCGCATCGCGGTCCGCTGAAAGCATGTTTGCTGGGATGCTGTCAAAATCGTATCTAAAAAATATTTTATTTTTTACATACAATTAAAATACAATTACATACATACATATAATATATGTTATATATAAGACATTTTATTTTTTACATATTATTATAGTATGTAATACATAATAATGTATACATACATTATGTATGTATTTAAAGTTTATAGTAGTTTTATTTTATGACATAAAATATATATATATATATATATATATATATTTATATATATATATATATATATATATATATATATATATATATATATATATATATATATATAAATAATATATATATAAAATATATATATATATATATATATATATAAATAATATATATATAAAATATATATATATATATATATATATATATATATATATATATATATATATATATATATATAATAATAATAATATAGATTGCACATAAATTATTAATTTATGTGCAATATATATATATATATATATATATATATATATATATATATATATATATATATATATATATATATATATATATATATATATATATATTTATATATTTATATATATATATATATAAAATATAGATTGCATATATATTTATACTATATATATATATTTATATTTATAGGCTGACCTTTATGCAGGCTGACCAGATTTTTTGGGAGAAAAAAAGAGTATACTTCATGAACCCAGTTTTAAGTCAAACACTTCCTAGTTTTTTCATGTCAGTCACAAAAATATTTCTTTAGTATTTATGTTAACACATAAAAAAAGTTTGAAATGCAGCTAAATCTGTGTATAGTCAATATATTTTTTAACATAAGTTACAATATTTGATACACAAAATTAGTTTTGAGATATTCGATATCTCATTGTATCATATTGTATATATACAATATCATATTGTAGTGATAATTTGCTGAATTTTCTCCAAAAAAAATAGGTTTTCCATAAAGTTCCTTAAAAAGAGTATATTCAGTGACTTTAAAAAAAAAGAGAAAGTATCAAATATTTTACCTCAAAAAGAGTACAACACTGTAAAAAAGAGTATGTCTGATCAGTCTATAATATGGTGTGTTTTGTGTATGATATTTATTATTATTCATATTACATTTTAAAAATGGTGTCACTTCTTTGATCAGATATCTGTATCACACCATCTATATTAATAATAATGTTATTAATATTTTTGATTTAATTTATTTTTGTTATTATTGCTACAAATTATTGTTTATTATTTTATAATTGTTATTGTTATTATTATTTACCTTATTGTAAAAACTGTTATGGAGAGTTGTAAATGGAGAATAATTATAAACAGAATTTATGAATAAGCTCAATCTTAAATTCAAATTAAAATAATTTAAAGTTTTAGTTTAAAATGACCTATTGGACCAAAAGACGAAAGATATGCGCTAATGTAGAACAATGTTTAGAAGTGTTGGAAGAATCGCGTGAATCAGCTAGTGATTCTGTTGGTGTTTATTTAGGTTATGAAATCTCTGAAAATAAAACTTCTACAAGTAGCACAACTAATAAAAGTATTTTAGATATAATTTCTGCTGAAGATCTTTCATCCACTAATGTGCAGACAACTCTAAACATTGTTAATTACGATAAAAATGAAATAAAATCTCAATATAGTTCTGATTCGCATGGCATTCAGGGAAGTATAGTTAACTCAGCTAGCTTTGAAGATTATGAGGATGAATCTTGGAAAATCAGTGAATTTAAGTACGATTTGCAAAAATGGGTTGTAGAGTTTCAGATAACAACAAGAGCCAGTTCATCGCATTATTGACAAAATCATTTCCTAATTTACAATTACCAAAAGACCCCAGAACTCTTCTTCAGAAGAAAGCTAATATTCCGATTAACATTATTTTAGGAGGAGAATATTGGCATTATGGTATTCAGCAGGGGGTTAAAGATAATATATATAACTTTAACTTAAAATGTTCTGATTGTGTGTCAGTTCAAATTAATATTGATGGATTGCCATTGTTCAAAAGTACAAATGGACAATTTTGGTCAATTTTAGGTTTAATTGAGCAATTTGAAGAAAGAAAACAATGTAACAAACATCCGTTTATAATAGGACTTTTTTATGGTAATGCAAAACCCAAATATGCATCTGAATTTCTGAAGAACTTTGTGGAAGAATCCAATACCCTTATTAATAGAGGTATTGATATTGGTGGGAAAAGGTGTATGTTTAAAATATCTGCTTTTATTTGTGATACACCGGCATGTGCGAATATAAAAGGTTGTAAAGGCCACAGTGCTTTTTTTGGGTGTGATAAATGTATTCAAAAGGGTTTTTATGTTGGAAGGGTTACGTTTCCAGTTATTAATGCAGAACTTCGAACAGATGAATCCTTTGCTAGTATGAAGCAAAAAGAACATCATAATGTAGAATCCACACTAGTTAAACTTAGTATTGGCATGATTACTCAGTTTCCTGGGGACTACATGCATCTTTATTGTTTAGGTGTAGTTAAAAAATTAGTTTATCTTTGGGTTAAAGGTCCTTTGAATGTCAGATTAGGTCCTAGAGATATAGTTAACCTTTCAGATAAACTAGTTGGTTCTGCAATGTCTTTGCCAAAAGAGTTTGCTCGCAAACCAAGACCCATAAAGGAGTTTGAACGATGGAAAGCAACCGAGTACAGACTGTTTGGCTTATATACTGGTATTGTATTTCTACGCAAAATATTGCCAGTTCCTTTGTATAATAACTTTTTACTTCTGTCTTGTGCAACGAGAATTTATTTAAGTCATGATTTGTCTCAAAAATATGCACATCATGCTCATACATTATTAGTTAGTTTTATTGAACATGCTTCCTCTCTGTATGGAGTTGAAGTTTTAACTTATAATATGCATGGACTTTCCCACTTATACCATGATGTGGAAAAGTATGGTGTCTTAGATAACATTTCAGCGTTTCCATTTGAAAATTATTTGGGTAAATTGAAAAAAATGTTCAAAAAACTAAGTTATCCTCTGCAACAGGTTGCACAATCACTAATCATGCAAAATGCAGTGCATTGTGTAAATAGTGTATCAAATGCAAAATACCCTCAGTTAAAAAAAGAGCATTATTCGGGTATATTGCCAAACGGTTTACCAAATATTACATCTCAGTATTTGCAATTGTACTTAAAAGACTTTTGTATAAAATGCTCATCTGGTGATAATTGTGTTGGGTTAAAAACTGGTGAAATTATTATTGTCAACAACATTGTTCAAACAGCCGGGGATTCTGGTGATATTTTTATAATTTACAACAAGTATAAACAAATAAACCGTTTTTTTATTTCCCTTGGAATTCTTCGCATATAGGTATCTATAAAGTTACAGATCTTTGTGATAGTAATCTCTTTTGCTCTGTAAGTGAAATCAACAAAAAGTACGTACTCCTCTGTTGCAATAAAAATCAAGTTGCAATTCCATTATTGCATTTTTAGACTTTTTTTGTATATATCTGTACGTGTGAAGTTATGTAAAGTAAAAACAAGTTTTTTTTAAATATATAGTTTTTGTTCAAAAGCATTTTTACTTGTATACGCTTTTTTTTTATTATCTGGTTATAATTTTGCTTTTTTTTAGATCTAGATTGTGTTTATGGTCTTTTGGTTTAGATTTTATAATGTATATATATATATATATATATATATATATATATATATATATATATATATATATATATATATATATATATATATATATATATATATATATATATACATATATAAATAGAGAGAGAGAGAATAAAAAATAAAACATAGAACTTCGTAAATGTTTTGACAATTATTTTTCAAACCATAAAACTGCAAACCTCCAATATTCTCTCCTTTAAATCAGATCTATATATACCTTTTTTAAACAAATAATTGTTTATATTAGATATGTTATTCTGGAATAATCTAAGTTTATATATATATATATATATATATATATATATATATATATATATATATATATATATATATATATATATATATATATATATATATATATATGTATATATATATATATATATATAATCTTTGAAAGTCATTTTCTTGTTGTACGTTAAAATATGGGTAGAATTCAATAAATACGGCTGCGTATAAACTTTTTTTTAAAATATTTATATATTTTTTCTTTAATATATAATTATTTCAATAATTCGCTGATATATATATATATATATATATGTGTGTATATATATATATATATATATATATATATATATATATATATATATATATATATATATATATATATATATATATATATATGTATATGTATATATATATATATATATATATATATATATATATATATATATATATATATATATATATATATATATATATATATATATATATATATATATATATATATATATATATATATATATATATAATATATATATACAGTCCGCGAAATTCGAAGGATTTTAGGTCGGCACGAGTAAAAAATCGAGTAAAAAAAAAAGGATGCATTATTTTTTTAAGAAAAACTTTCCAAATGTGAGTTTTTCAAAATTTCTTTAAAAGTAGTTACAATAACTAAATAATAACCTTATATTGAACAAATATTATTTATTTTTTAAATGTTTTTATTTATGTATGCCGACACTTTAAGAGATTCAGGTCGGCAGTTGCCTGCCATCGTAAAGCAAAGAAAGGTCGGCTTTTGCGCCGGCATTGCGGAATGCTGACCTGAATTTCGCGGACTAAATATATATATATATGCATATATATATATATGCATATGTATATATAATTATTATTTTAACAGATTTAATTTATTATAACAAACATAATTGACTAATGGCGAGCAAAGGTTCATATGCAGTAGTATCTTTTTGTAAAGAAAATGGAGAGTTATCTGTGATACCTCAGGCGTGGCTGTTAGCAGATGGAGATGGCAAGTTTAATCGTTGCTACTGGCCTCCTTTTGCCAGACAAGAGTCCATTGATAAGGCAATACATAGTTCAACAGCTTGTTCTATTTTATGGGCACAGCATCCAATTCGGCTTATGGCAGTGGCAGGTATGTACATAAACAGCATTAAAGTCAATATTTTCTTCAAGATTTTCAAGATTTTCTTCAAGATTTTCTTCAAGATTTTCTTCAAGATTTTCTTCAATATTTCTCTCCCCACATTTTTAAAGTCTATTATTTCAAAATATTTAATCTTGATAGTAGGGTAATTTTACGTGAAAACATGGTTTTCGACTTTGCGTTTATTCTGTATGCATTAAAAAGCTGAGAATATGTACCTATACCATATTTTGGGATTAGGAATCCGATGAAACAGCTTAAAAAATCTAAAGTTATAGCATTAAACATAATTTTACTGGGCAAGTTAAATTAAAAAATGCTGATGTAGCTCAAAATTTTTTTTTTTTTTTAAAGTTGCCTCAAATAGTTTAGTTAAAATAAATCAGAAACAAAAACAAAGTTAAATTAGGACTCATTTTAGTGTTCATACTTTAGTGGCCCCCCAGGCCATTTCCAAGACCTAACCAAGGGGGTTAACAACCAATAATTTTTCTGTCAGAAGCAGGGATGCGAAGTCCCATCGATTTTTTGGGACTCCGGGACTCCGGACTCCGAGCTCAAAAATCATGGACTCCACGGACTCCGACTCCGGACTCCGGACTCCGTAATAATTTTTTTTTTCTTCATTTAAATATGGGGTTTTTATTATTTGGAACTTTTACGCGAAAGTTCCGGAAAAATGAAAGGGTACCAATAATATTTTCTCTTATGAATTATATATATATTTATTTTATGTACCCTAAGAAGTCCTTACGGTCTTATAACAGCGCACCTTAGAAAAGCAATTAAAAGGAAATTCACTCCTACTTCCTAACCGATGTCGCAAAACCAAAGGTGGTTTTGAACCACGGATCCCTTATTTTTTTTAGGAAAGTGCGCTACCACTGAGCCACGGCTGCTTAAACCCAAAAGTTAATTTGTCCCGCTTTTGCTGGATCGTAAGAATTTATAAGAACAATACAACTCCAAAGATTTTTATTTGATTTGTATTGTCGCACTCAATTTCTCAGATTATTTGAAACGACATGATCATAAAATTATAAAAAGATTTAAATGCTTATTTGCATTAATTACACGCTAAATTAAAAAGTTATAAGGACAAAATATTATAATATTTACATCATCAAAAAACGTTTAAATAAAAAACTCGTTTGTTCGTAAAAAAAGCATATCATCAATTAAATCAGACGTAAATCGACTACGATGGTCTGGTGTCATGTGCTTTAAGACTGAAAACAGACGCTCGACACTGACTTGGGATATGGGTAGCGACAAAGCAACACGGCAGGCGTCCCGTACAACTTCAGGGAACTGCTCAATTGATTTTAATGGGTTAAGTTTTAAAAACTCGTCTAAGTTGGATGATTTTTCTTTAAACATTGAACGGATTTCCGGAATTGTTTTTAGAGCTAGTCGAAACTCCTTTTCGATTACATCTAGTTGAACCTGCATTTGTTCTTCTGAAGAATTTTCTTGAACCTCCTGTTCACACAACTTAAATAAATTTGGTCGACGCTTTGCAACTGGTGAAGCATTCTCCTCATTTTCTGAACTAGAGTCTGACACATAAACTGCAAAAGAGTTGCGCTCTACTGCTTTTTTGGTTTTATTGAGTTCATTATTCTTATTTTCATTAGCGAGTTGAATAAGTTTGTAATGTATTTTCCAAAGTCCATCAGCTGCAGTTATCTATAGAAGTATTTATACTTTTTGGAATATGTATTTTTTAAAGTTAAATAAATAAATATATATAAATAAAATTTTATTAAAAAAACAACCTTGTCTTCAGTCGCTGTTAGCATACAGCCATGCCTAATATCAACGTAAACTGCTGCAAGAAACAACGGATTTTCGCGTAGCGCGCTTTCTCTATTATCCATTCCTTTTTGGAAATCTTTGGCTAAGTCACTGTCCTTCCCGTCAAGTTCACACTTAATTGAATTCCAATCAAAAAGAAATTCGCCTGCGGTGATATTTTCACGTTGAAGACGAATAGTAAGATCGCGTGCCATATGCAATACATCTCTCAATTCCTCCCACATACCCCAAAAACATGGTCGCACATTAAATTCTTTAGGAGCTTCTTTTTGCATATTTAGATTTTGAATTACTGGTCGAATCTAGAAGAACAGAAGAATTCATTAAATATATGTACAAAGTTATTAACTACTTAAATAAAGAGGATTATTAAAGAAATATTTACATAAACTAACATTTAAAAATTATTAAGTAGTATAAATGTCATTACCATTGAAATAATTGGATTTATATTATACCGGTGAGAAAACTGGCTTATACACTTTGATTAAAGCTTAGAAGTTATAAGTTATAACTTACCTTAATTAGCCTCTCAATCATATTGAACTGGCTAGACCAACGGGTAGCCTGATCTAAAATTGGAATGAGATGTGGAGTCTGGTCTCTGAAGAAGTCAATCCACTTCGAATTTCTTGCAGCTTTGACAACATCTCTGGCATGGTTAATTAGATTTTTTATTGTGGGCCTTTTCAATGCATCATTTACGGCTAGCTGTAAAGTGTGGACAGCACATCTTTGAAGATGTATAACACTCATGCTACTGGCAACTCCACTTGCCAAGACTGCTTCCGCATTGTCTGCTTTAGAATAACCATCTTCGTCAAATTCATCAGTTTCTACTGAAAAATCGTCTTCGTCATCTCCAATATCTTCAACGGCGCTGATGCCAAAGTCGCGCACCAACTTTATATTCACCTAAGGATATTAAATATGATTTCAATAGTTAAAGTTTAGTGAACCTTACAGTATACAAAAGATTTTATCAAAATAGTTTAATTTTTAAATGATTTTATGGAAAATAATAACTTTAATCACATAATTTAAAATTTTTTTTATTAACAAAAAATATAGTGAATTTCAAAATATGTTACTCACTGCTGCGTTGTCAACACTGAGGCCTAAAATATTAATTTTATTGATTCCAAACTTATCTAAACACTTCTCAATAATTTTTTTTGTGTATTCCGCCGTTTGTTTTCCCTTTGTATCAATCGTGCCAAGATTGATCACAGCAATTTCATCATTGTTCGAGTATTGGGCATTTATACCGAGGTAGTGACGCATATGCCTTGATGTAGAATCGACTTTCAAATAAATTAGCATTTTCGATAATTTGTTTTTGATTTGTTCGCGATGCTTTTTGGCAAGATCGATAATTTGAATTCTCATATTATCTCTATTCATTTTAAATCCAAAATGAGATGAAACTTTTCCGCAAAGCTTTTGAATAGGTTCCCGATCAAACGCCTATAGATATTGTTTTTAGAATGATAAATGTTAATTTAAAAATGCCAAAAAAACATATAACTGTCTAGATTTTTTTTTTTTAATTAAAAAATAATTACTAACGAAAAAATAAATTGAACCTGGAATGAAAGACCTTCAACCAAAACCAGCTGGTTTAAGGCTTCTAAAAACTCATCTTTTGTAATATGCAAACTAATTTGCTGTGGTACAAAACACTTTAATATGGATTGCTGTGAAGTGCTGCCTTTGATGGCTGTATATTTTTGCTTCTTATTCTTTTCTTCTATTTTTTTTTCTAATTTTTTTTTTTCTAACGTAATGAGGAGCTCCGCATGTTTTCTAGATAAGTGTCGTATAAGGTTGCTAATGCGAGCTTTTGCGGCACATGTAATTTCTTTACCACATAACTCGTTACTTTTACTTTTTTCGGGTACAAGACATTTGAAGCATACTACTTTGCATCCATTCAAAATTTTATTTGTGCGATGAAAGTGTCTGTAGATCGTATCTGATGCATAGTTAGTGGCCATTACTGGTCAAGATTGATACACGCGAGTTAATAGCAAATATTATTTTAAAGAAAGAATGTTGTTATTGCAAGTTATTGTGAACATGTAATGTATTTTCTTTGTGTTATATATGCTTCGCAAAATTAATTTTTTGTAAAACAACCCACGAAAACATAGTTAGGAAAGCTGTTACAATGGCTAGTTATGAATCGATGACGTTAGTAGTTTTTCTGTAAAAGAAATTGCTGTGCAAAATAATTTTTATTTATTTGTTGAGGTATTTTTATAAGCTTTTTTTGGCTTCTTTCTGACCTTGATGGTACGTTTTTTGCCAACTGTCTAGATCGTTAGCTTGATTTTATAGCGCAAACTCACAGACAAATTTGTTTTTTTATTGCGTATAATTAATTTGCTAGTGAAATTTGATTGCTTTTCGTATCTAAACCATATTGCTTTCATTACAATTTTTCATTAGGCGTTATTAAAATAAAATTTTTTATTTTATTAGCAGAGTAGACTTTTTATTTTCTTAGACAGAGTCATGCCATTTTGGGTTGAAATTAAAAGAAATAAAAAGATATATATTTTTTTCTAATAGTATTTACAAGCTTCATTTATTTATAAGTATAGTTTCCTACTATAGTTTACAGTTTTAAACAGTGCTTAAACAAAGCAAAAAATATATCGACAATTTTTTTTTAAAGAACTTGACTTTGGTAAAATATTTGTCTACTGCTCATAACCTAGTTAATCTATTCTAATCGACTTTCTTTCTATGATCAATCTAAAAAATTAAAGATAACGAAAAAACTTATGCATAAAAGCAACTTCAACACTAAAATATCATTTATCTCTAAATTTGATAAATATTAAAAAATAATAAAACAACTAAGCGTTCAAACATATCTTTATCTGCAGGTCTAGCCAGTGGCGATTTTGTGAATAAAATGAGGAGGATGAATCCTTCAAAAGTGACTAATGTCTTATAAAAAATATTTAAGTGTCGAATGTTAACTTCCTCTCTTTTTAGGAAAATTGTCCCTGGGTCTCGAAATTTGATGATGAGGAAATACTTAAATAAACAGTTAATCATAAGTACTTTCTTAACGGGATAAAAAAATTAATTGTTTTAAAACTATAAATAAATAAACAAAAATTGTTACATATAAAATGAAAATAATTTGCGAATAAAAGTTTATTAACTTAATATAAAACTTAACATTAAATATCATGAAATTTTTAAAGTTAAAACACTTTATTTTTTTTAATTAAATTTAACAGAAAAAAAATTTTTAAACAGTTTCTTTAACAAAAAAAACTATTAGATCGCAATTGCGGTTAAATACTTTTATTTACAACATTATATTTTCTGAATAAACGTCACATCAACGATATCAAAATAAAAATTAAATATTCTAAAAGAAGAAAGTTTTCTCTTAACGTTAAACTGCTGAACGCATAAGCATATGGCCTTTTCGCACGTAAAATGCGAGCTTGGTAACGCCTCTTAACAAGGCGTAACATTCTAACCGATACTCAATCTGAGTATTGGTTCGAATTAGTAAGGAAGGAGATGAGCTTTCCGGTCAAATGCTCTTTTACAGTGTTTTGTGACAAGACTATCAG
Source organism: Hydra vulgaris (assembly GCF_022113875.1). Lineage (NCBI taxonomy): Eukaryota > Metazoa > Cnidaria > Hydrozoa > Anthoathecata > Hydridae > Hydra > Hydra vulgaris. The sequence goes on from NC_061157.1 coordinate 38,553,383, forward strand.
GTATTTCTTATGCATATTAATAACTATAAAAAAAAAAAAAAGAGTCCTGGAGTCCTAAAATTTTTATGGACTCCCGAGACTCCGGACTCCGGGCTAAAATAGGGACTCCATGGACTCCGACTCCGGACTCCGACTCCGGACTTCGCATCCCTGGTCAGAAGTAATTAACAGTGGTTGATTGCCATTATTGTATAGGTCTCAGGAATGGCCCAGGGCGCCAATGCCTGATCACTAAATTTAGCTACTTAATTTATTTTTTTGTGTCGCAACTCCTGATATTATATTTACAATTTTTTCTTATTTCATTAATGTCATATTTTAAGATTTTTTTATTGTTTTACTGTTTTTTTTTGCTTTTTTTCAGATTCTTACCCAAAAGCTGTTGAGAAATTAAAAGATGCTCAGTATACATCTGATTTACAAACAGAAGTTGATGAAGTCTATCAACGACCAAAGCGTAAACGGTACTTTATATTATTTACACAAACAAAGAACATTGTTCTCAGTAAAACCCCTAATGTAATAGTTGGTAAAAGTTGGCTTGTAATTGTTAGTTTTTTCACATGGCTTTACAATTAAAACTTCAATTTATTTATTGTTTCATTAGTATGGGTTAGTAATAAAAGTATAAAATTTATATGATTCTGTATATAAAACTTTGTGGACAATATAGTTTTTTGGTTTTTCTATTTGTCTGATATAGTGAGGGGTATAGTCTTTTTTACATTTTTTTACTCTTAATGTTCTAATTATCAAATGATAATATATTGTCAGTATGTCATATATGTCAGCAATTATATTTAGAAAAGCAAGACAATCGCTTGATGATGCTGAAAATGATAGCGTTGATGAGAATGTTAGTTCTCATATTCAAGAAACAATTAAACAGTCAAAAAAGTTAAAATTCTATTCTCAAGCACCAAATGTACCACCTTTTCCTATTGATGCTTTGGTACCTGGTAATAGTAATACACCTGATACAAATGAAAATTTTGATAGCAATTTTAAAGACGATTTTGTAGTGGGTGAGAGTTCAGAAAATAGCCAAAATAATAACTTTGCTTCAAAGTATGCTGGAACAGGGACTGAGCATTTCACTACAAACTTTGAATTTGTTTTTAAAAACTTTGCAAAACAAACTTTTAAAATAATGGCGGAATTGAAATCGACCTTGTTAGAAGTCCAAAGTCAGGTTAATTTAAATACGCAACATCTGCAAGCATTGACTGATGGAGGTTTTGAAACTGCTGATAGGCTTTTTGAACAACTTGAATTGCCAATTGGTAATATATGTGATTTTCTTGATTTAAATCTGAAGCTTTCAGACAAAGTTTTGTTCAAGAGACTGGTGAGGAAACCGTAATTTTTTTAATTTTTTTGAGTTTTTTTCTGTTATATTCTATATGTATTTTAAATATGCAATTTATGGTTTAACTAGGTGGTTGCTGTTTCTTCCAAAGGCGGATCTACATTAAGAGAAGCCGTGAAATTTATGTTAAGGAGCATGTTAAATAATACAGTTTTAAGAAATTTAAACTGGACAGGGCAACCGTCAAAAACCAAATTCGGAAATACAAAATGCCATCAAGTTATTTTAAGTATGTATTTATAATATTTTAAGAGTCTAAATACGACTTATATTATAAATTGAAGGATGTAGATA
>NC_061157.1:38560045-38610045 GCF_022113875.1 Hydra vulgaris
CTATAAAATTAAATCTTATTTGAGCTGACAGTTAACCAAAAAAGTTATTTTATAATTGAAACGTAAATTAATTTTTTTTTTTTTTATTTAATTTTTTTTTTCGGTACATCTTAAAACGTACTAGACGTACCTCTGATATATATATATATATATGTATATATATATATATATATATATATATATATATATATATATATATATATATATATATATATATATATATATATATATATCAGTTAAATTGGATAAAATTTGTTATAACAAAATATATATATATATATATATATATATATATATATATATATATATATATATATATATATATATATATATATATATATATATATATATATATATATATATATATATATATATATACAGTCAGCGAAATTCTAAGGATTTCAGGTCGGCACACACGTGCTGTTCTTAGCCAAGGTCAGGTCGGCAAAACACTTTCCTATGCTTTAATAATGCTATTAAATAAGTTTGGAAAAAAATTGAAAAAATTAATTGAATAAAAAAAAGAATGCATTATCTTTTTAAATAAAACTTGCCAAACGTGGATTTTTCCAAATTTCTTCAAAAGTAATTACAAAAACTAAATGATAAACTTATATTTAACAAATATTATTTATTTTTTACATGTATTTATTTATGCATGCCGACACTTTAAGAGATTCAGGTCGGCAGTTGCATGCTGTCATAAGGCAAAGATAGGGCGGCTTTTGCGACGGCGTTGCCGAATGCTGACCTGAATTTTGCTGACTGTATATATATATATATAATATATATATATATATATATATATATATATATATATATATATATATATATATATATATATATATATATATATATATATATATATATATATATATATATATATATATATATATATATATATATATATATATATATATATATATATATTAGGGTGGTGCTTAAAAAAACTTTTTTGAGAAAAACCTGCTGGTACCCCCTAAATGTGTTTTATCTAATACAAAAACACTAGGTTTAAAATTTTTTTGAACAAAAAATATTTTTAGGGGTAGCTCAAGGCCCTCAAAAATTTGACGGGTCCCTAATATTTTGAAAAAAAAACTTTTTCTAAAGTATGTCAACCTGGTACTCAAAAGAAGCGAAATTATATAAAAACTTCAAAAATAATAATCATTTTACATAAAAAACATGCCTAAAAAAATTATTCTTAAAAAACTGACTTTTTTCATTTTCAGCCTAAAAACAATAGTTTTTATGCATTTATAACTGAAAAAATTATTTTTGTAAAAAATTATTTTCATTTTTAAATTTTTTATATAATTTTGCTTATTTTGAGTACCAGGTTGACATACTTTAGAAAAAGTTTTTTTTTCAAAATATTAGGGACCCGTCAAATTTTTGAGGGCCTTGAGCTACCCCTAAAAATATTTTTTGTTCAAAAAAATTTTAAACCTAGTGTTTTTGTATTAGATAAAACACATTTAGGGGGTACCAGCAGGTTTTTCTCAAAAAAGTTGTTTCTCAAAAAAGTTGTTTTAAGCACCACCCTAATATATATATATATATATATATATATATATATATATATATATATATATATATATATATATATATATATATATATATATATATATATATATATACATATAATATATATATAATATATATGAAGAGCGTATTTTCAAAATGCGGTATATCCATTTTTGTGGTATTGAGATAATTGACTTTTTTCGCCACACCAACATGTCTCGTATATTTGGAAAATATATTGATTCTTAATGTATATATACATAAAGTATATTATATAATGTTAATAAATAAAATATTATTTAATAGAAAAATTTATTTTTTTTGTCAATAAGTTTGCATTTATTTTCAAAATCCTGTATATCCAATTAAAGCTTGTTAGCAAAATGCGGTATATCCATTTTATAAAGATGTTATGGAAAGTTTTTAAACTTTAAAAGACCTGAATAAGTTTTAATGATTAATTTTATTTAACATATTGAACAAATATGTGTATTTAATGTTTGGTCATTATATTTTATTGATAATGTGAATGTAAACAATGTTTTATTAAAGTAATGTAAACTATTACATTTCACAATTCGCAATTGTAAATTTATATTTGTTTCGGAGAGTTAAATATGGACAATAAACAATAATGTTTTTTTAGTGTTGTGTAGTTGTAGCAATGATGATCACTATTTTTAAGTCTCCATAGAACTAATGGACAATTAATATAACGTAAAATTCATCGTTATATTTTTGAACGAAATAAAATTTTAAAAATGAAAGACTGCAATAGCCTCATTTTATTTACAACAAAGCAATTGTCGGTTTAACAAAAAATAAAAAAGAAGTATTATTATTGAATGCTTTCCATTAAAAAACAGGTAACAATATGTTTAAACTTATTAATTTAAGTTGCCTTTTTAATATATATTCTTTAACGCAACTTTAAAATATTTGCGCTTGCGCAGAAGTAATATACATTTGCCACGGATTGGTCAAAATTAAATACCGCATTTTGAAAACAAATAAAAAATTTTATACCGCGTTTTGAAAGTAAATGTTTTTTAGAAGTAAAAAAATATTGAGTTATACTTCGTTTATCATATATTCGGACACAATGTCTGCTAGGTCCTTATAAACTAAAAATAAACCACACAATTTCTCAAAAATTTTGAAAATGGCGTTTACCGCGTTTTGAAAATAAACTCTTCATATATATATATATATATATATATATATATATATATATATATATATATATATATATATATATATATATATATATATATATATATATATATATATATATATATATATATATGTATATATATATATATATATATATATATATATATATATATATATATGTATATATATATATATATATATATATATATATATATATATATATATATATATATATATATATATATATATATATATATATATATATATATATATATATATATACATTTTGTTATAACAAATTTTATCCAGTTTAATTCACTAATCACGAGGAAAAGTTCATATGCAAGTGTAATTACGTATTGTTTTATGGATCCAAAATTGAATACAGCTTACTTTTTATGGATATAATATTGAATACAGCTTATGGCAGTGGCATGTATGTAAATAAACAGATTTAAATTCAATATATCCTTCAAATATTATGTGCTGTTACTTACTTTGAGCCTATTGTACTGCTAGAAGAAGAAGAATGTTTTAGGTAGTTGCATATTTTGTAACGTCTAAAGTCTTTTATACTGTTTATACATTTTATTATTATTTCATTCATATCATATTTAAGGATATTTTTATTGTTTTTTCTGTTTGTTTTTTTTCAGATTCTTACCCAAAAGCTGTTTAAAAATTAAAAGATACCAAATATACTTCAGATTTACAAACAGATGTTAAGAAAATTTGTCAACGACCAAAACGTAAATGGTGCTTAACATTTTTTAAAATAAATAATAATTAAGATTTTCTGAATAAAAAATTGTTTTAGGTATATAATTTACACAAACAAAAACAGAACTGTTTTTTTTCTGAAAAACTTCTGATGTAATAGTAGGTAAAAAAAAGTAGGAAACGTTGGATCGTTTTTTTACTGATTGTTTTTTATTGTGATTAACATAACAATAAAAATTTTAATTTATTATTTTTAATTTATTTATTAAAGTGTTTGTATGGCTCAGTACATAAAATATAAAGTTAAAATGTGGCTGATACTGTAAGCAAGAATTTGTGGAAAATATAGTTTTTTTGTCTTTCTATTTGTCTGATATTTTGATCAGCATAGTCATTGTTTGAAGGTTATTTAAAAACTAGTTTACACTTTTTTACTTTTAGTGTTCTTTCTGTCAAATCATAATATATACATTATTAACTATTTTTTTTAGAAAATTTTAGAAGTGTTAAGGCAATAACTTGATGATGTTGAAAATGATAGTGTTTACCAGATTATTAATCTTCATATTCACGAGATAATGAAGCAGCTAGAGTACTTGGTCATAGTTATCAATCAGATGCAGCGCTAATACGTGACAATTTTAGATAACAGTTTTGAAGACGATTTTCAGAAAATAGAAAAAATAATTTTGTTTCAAAGCAAGCTAAAACAAGGATTGAGCATTCTATTCTGAGCATTCCACAGACTTTTAATTTTAATTATTAATTTTAATTATCAATACTCAACATCTACAACCATTTGCTGATAGAAGTTTTGAATTTGCTGATGAGGATTTTGAACAAAATTTTGTTCAGGCTGGTGAGGAACTTGTCATTTTTACAATTTTTTTGTACTATTATTATGGTGTATTCTGGTACTGTTTTTAATTTCCTGTTAAATTCCTGTAAGTGACAAAAAAGTAATCTATATATATATATATGTGTGTGTATATATATAAAAATTATTTTAGTGTATTCTACAAATAGAGTGCTCAATGAGCCTAAAGAACAGAGCAATAATAAATTAGTAAAAACACTTTTATATCTTTTTCTTTTTAAACTTGTTTAACCTTCAAATGGCTCATCAGTAAGCTATTGACATCATCATCATGAGCTATTTGAAGATGAAATAAGTTTTATAGGAACAATATAGATAAGGGGGCATCCATAAATTACTTAGACATTAAAACACTGATTTTGGACCCCTTGTATGCACCTGTATGCATTTGTTGAACCTCCCCCCATGTCTAATTTATTACAAAATCAATACGCATAATTTATTACAAAATCAAGCTCCACCTTCCCCAATGCATAAGTATTTTAAAATATTAAAAACAAAAAAAATATTTAATTAATTTAACATTTTTCTGTACTTAATTAAAACTTCAAATGCTACTTAATGTACTTATTTAAATCTTAAATTTTTACAACATGTTTAATCAACATTTTAAGAGAAATGCTTAAAACCAGGTTGCGTAATTGAAAAAAATTCAAAATATGTTTGCTTTTGTTTGTCTTTTTGCTTCTCATCTTGCTTCCAAATGAATTACATTGCAAAAAATAAAATACATTATTTGAAACAATTATTGCTCAATTTATATTTTTCTCTACTCATTATTTATAAATTTTTTTGAAGTAGTTAAAAATATTTATATATAAAAATATAATTTTGATAAATAATTGTTAATTGATAAGTAATTGTTTTATGAGTTTGTATGTGCAATGTGCAATTTATAATTTAACTAGGTTGTTGCTGTTTCTTCCAAACGTGGGACTGCATCAATGCTGTGAAATTTATGCTAAGGACCATGTTGACTAATCAAGATTTAAGAAATTGAACTGGACAGGACAACCCCTAAACACCAAATTCGGGAATGCAAATGCCATGGAGTTTTAAGTATGTATTTATAATATTCTAAGAGTCTAAATAATTCTTGTATCCTAAGCGGAATCTCCATCGGATGAATCGGAATTCCAAATGAATATTTGATGTTTTTTTACACAAATATTTAAATATATAAGTTAGGTAAGACTAACTTTAAGGGGAAAGAATTTTTTTTTTAATTCTTATTTCCTTAAAGATTAACAGCAACTTAGATTTCGACTGAAAAAGGAAGTGGAGGACATGAATAAAAAACCTATGTTTAAATGGCCAGCAGTGGAAAGCCAATGCTGCATTCCAGATGACATCGTTTGCAAGCTTGAAGTAATGACTACAAAAACAGGATGTGGCTACTATTTAGATGACAAAGACGACTTTAACAAATTTATTTTCTGAAGGAAATAGAGATTTTTATATTTAAACTATTCAACTTCATGAAAATTCGGATTTAGTAGGTTTTAAACTCTTTCGGTACCAAATTTCAGCATCATTACAAGCACCCTATAAGGTAATAGTAAACAGAAAAGTTTTTGGCACTTCCCTCTCATTTTTCAATCATAATCAAACAAACTTCAAGTTGCTGTAAATTCTAAACAGATAAAAAAAAAAAAAGTTTTTTTATGGCATCTAAACGTTTGTACCAAGTTCCAAAAAAGTTGGTGATATATGATGCAGATTTGTTTGTTTTGTTTTTTAATTTATTTATTCGTTGGTTAATAAAATAACCATTATAATTATAGTCTTATATTTAAGTATAATATTTAAATTTAATTTAAATAAGTTATAATTTTATAAAGTTTAATTGATTTATTTTGTTTGTAATTAATAGACGCTATAGCAAGGAATATTTCTACACGCAGCTGTACGAGTGAACTTTGTGAGTGTGATATTCAAAAATAAATCTTTCACTATATTCATGGGTCAATTGATAAAGATGGTGGTCGTATGGTGAACGGATGGTGGTCGATGGTTGATAAAGATGGTGGTCGTAAAGAACGAAAAGAAAGGAAGAAACTAACAAACAACGCTGATTAGCAATAATACGGATAATGAATCACCTTCTTCAAACGAATAATAATCTTTTAAAAATTTATTTTTTGGTTGAAAAAATTGTTAAATAAGTTTAAAAAATCTCTTGTTTTATGAAGTAATAATGTTGTTGTTAATATTTGCGGGTCCCAATTTTGCATTAACACAATTTGCTAACTAGTACTATTAATTGAAAGGCTATTTAGTTTGCAATTGAGATGAACACCCAATAGAAGTGAATGTATTACTAATGGAAGAACACTAGGCAGATTTCTAATTATTGCTAATAATTCCCAAACCCTGTTGGAAAGTTTATATACTTCTTTACTTGTTCAAACGCCCATTAATTTCTGAACTAGAGCAGTTTTTCTTTTTCTTCCTCTTTTTTAATAAATAAAGTTCTATATATAGAGCCCTATATATAGCATGTAGGCAAAAATATACTGCCATTACGAAAACGATAGCTGACCGCTATAGGTCCACTAGAAAACCATTTACTGAACGTGCCACTAAAGGACCACTGACTGACCGCTAAGTTTTGTGCCACTATTGGTCCGCTAAAAAACCGATGAGCAAAACTCAACTGCTCCATTAGCGGCACGCCGCTATTGGACCGGTAGCGTTGCCTACATCGGCCCTATCATGTTTACTGGGAAACCATAACAACTGTGCAATCAATACAAAATAATTTGTTTCCATATTTTAAAAAATAATGCAATATTTCATTTTCAGAATATATATAAAGATTATGTGGAGTTATTACAGAGTGTCGTCCATATTAAGGAAATCAGGGAATTTAGATTTCTGCAAAAGACCAGGGAATAATCAGGGAAATTGGGTTGTATTTTGAAATAATCAGGGAAAATGGCAATGTGGCAAATGTACATGACCTATGCAATTTTGTAACATACACGTAATGTAAAAATTTGTTCAGAAGATTTTTTTTATAGCCTTCTATTGATAATTTGAATGTTTCTTGTAATTATATATTATATATATTTTTCTGAATGAATTTAAGTAGATTTTCTCTAAAGTTCAGCTTTTGTTGCTTTAAATTAAGTCAACAAAAACAGTTTGAGAGTCATGGAAAAGTCAGGCAAATCCATCTTTAAGTATTGGCAGACACCCTGTAATATATTTAATTTATTTGTTTAAGGAAAACAACATCTTACATACCCTGGAACACTGGGAGAAGAATAGAAAAGTTGTTAGATGTTAAATATTATATCTATTTAAAGACTACAGGACAAAACCCACATTAGTTCATGTTTTTAATTTTAATAAAAGTAGCATTTTGTATTTGATGAATTTAGCTTTATATATGTTATATATTACTGTTAAATTCTGTACATAATCATATTCAAACAACTCAGTTATGCATAATACCGTTTTTTGTAGTAAAGTTAAACACCAGTGCACGATAAAAAGGATGGATATACACAAATTAGTGCCATTGGGTACACAAATATGTAAAATTGTTGTTTTTCCTGTTTTCAATAATGCAAAAGAGTCTCAATCTTTAGTGGTATTTGTTATATTATTTTTATAGTGTTGTGTTATGTCTTGAGTAATAACTTCTTTTTTGTTTGTTGAAAATAATACTCAAAAAACTTGAAAGTTTTTTGAGTATTATTATAGTTAGTCAGTAATATTTTCTCTTTTTAAGGTTTTAAAATACAATTTTCTCATTTAAAGTATCTATTCAGTATGGAATAGTCTTGCATAAGTGACTAGTTGTATTATATATTATAAGTATTATTTATACTATTAACATGAGCACTGTTGTATTTTTAATTATGAATTTGTTTCGAGAAAAAATTAAAACACTAAACTGTTTTATTTATTAGCATTCTCTACGCGAGAATATGCTTGGAATTTAGTAGCATCGGAATAAATACAAAATAATCATATAAGATCCGATAAATCTTACTAAGAATTCATACTATAACTTGGAAATCTAAGAAATTAAGATAAATCTTACTAATCTTATAAGATGTTACATTTCTTACAAATCTTAAGAATTAATTTTATTAGTAAATCGCACAAAAAATTTCAAATCTTAATAAGATCTTACTAGTTTTCTTGCACGTCTTGCAAGTCTTACTAATCTTACTAAGAATCTTATTAGGAAATCTTATTAATATTTGTAAGAATCGTCGCTCTGGGATGGGATAGCATTGCGGTTATTGAAAAAGATGAAACGAACGAGACAGTTATTCTCCATTTCACGGTGATAACGCTTGCAATTACCGTATCTTGGAGGGATGCTAGGTGGAACAATGTGCCAGCTGACTGAACCAATATTGTTTTCAATTTTATATTTTTGGACGAGGTTGTCGCGTAAACGTTTATCGTGTAGAGAGGTGAGGCTGAGTTTAATGCATCTCATTTTGTGGTCGAAACGCTTTAGTTTGTGTGGTACTTTGGTACCCCGATGTTGGATGCGTTATATGATGTCTATGTCTTTTTCAAGGTAAACTTACTAGGCAGTAACTGCAAACTCGAGATGTGGCCGTATATAGGTGGTGTAAAGTTGTTATATTTGCTAAAATGCACAACAAAAGTGTTATATTTGCTAAAATGCATGACTCTACATTTCTTGACGTTGAGCTCCTTCAACTAGGTTCGAGTCCAGGTGACGATACTATCCATATCGGATTGCAGATAAGCTTTGTCTTCAGCAGTTCTGACGACGTTCAGGATTTTGGTAACGTCTGCATACATTTTACACACGTTTTGAAGTCAAAAGGATTTTTCGTTCCCAGCCTCCAATCATCGCAATTTTTTTGCACAGTCTTATTATTCGACATACAAATGTTTGGAGTTTGCTCCATGTTTGGAAGTTAGCCATTTCAAGCAGGGCCGGGTTAAGTACTTTTTGGCCTTCCGACACTTTTGGTCTTCTGGCCCCTGTTGGCCTCCTAGTATTCCAAATTAAACAGCAGTTTTACATAAAAAAAATCTATGACCTAATAATGTATTTTTCTTTTGTATTTAAACAAGCATTTTTCGTTATTTATTATTAAAAACACGCTTTGATTAGTATAGGTTTTAAAACATCTTTTGTCAGCACTTTAAGGTTGCAAATGCAGATATAATATCTTTTAGGTCAATGAAATCCAATACCCGGTTTTCAATTTGAACAATAGAAAGATCTGAAAGACGTTCCTCAAAAAAGCTCCAAAATGAAGATATTCGTTCAATAAGTGAAAGTTTAGATCAGTAGGATATTGGTCAACAAATTTTGTGCACTGCAAATAATCTCGAAGATATCTATGCTGCAGAAATTTACAAGAAAACCAAACAGAGAGCTCAACAAACCATTAGCTTGCCGGTGATTTCATTGTCGGCAGTCGTTTAAGATCGCCCATAAAATATACAGTTTCCACATTCTTAATTTCATTATCGTAATGACTCTTGCGTGCTCTTGGTTGCCTTTGAACATAGACATATTTATCCGTGTTGATCAAAGACACGGCTTCCTTTTCATATTGCTCAAAATTGGCGCAAATTAGCTGCATGTAATGCTCCAGGGAGTTGTACAGTTCTTCAACCATACCTAAATCAGGCTTTACGAATTGCAGTTTCTTGTTAACTTTATTGAACCTTTCCATGATTCTGTTCCAAATGATTTTTAAAATAGCAGTCTCAAGTTGTTCCATTTTGGTCAAAGATTCGAAGGCCTCTGATCTTGGTTTTGCTTTCTAATTGTCGTTAAGATCAAGAAGAGCCTAATAGAAAATAATTTTTAATAAGTATGCTCAATCACAAATAAAAAATGTTTTTATTTGATTTTCTAAATAATTCTTAATCATTTCATTCTCATGGGAAATGAATGAATGAAAGCTAAAAGCCGCTTAACTGGTTTTTTGTTTTGTACATATCGGAAGTAGAATCAAAGATGATTGAGAAATATTTTGCAAATATGATTTCGCTAAAAAATTATGTTTGAAGTAAATAAAAAAAATTTGCTAAAAATATTACTTACAGATGATCATATTACCTATAAACTCCATAACCTCGGCAGCTGTTAAGTGTATGAGTTCTTCCGAAATGTCTTTAGATAAGATACAACCCTTTCCTTAGTTTCCATGAGTTATCAAGTGTTTGGCAAGGAAAGGATCAAATTTTACTAATCGTTTAATACATCCTTTCCTTTGCGCATCGATCCTAGTTATTCGTCTGATCGGCAGAATGATAATCCTCTGAGAATGAGCAACATATAAAATATCGAATTATTTTAAACTTCTTTTTTCACCATTATATTTATAGATTTTTTTTTAAGTTTCTTTTTTCACCATTATGTTCAAACTTGAAAGTTCTTTTAAGTCATTAAAAAAATAAAACGTCTAGTTTGTGATACGTTGTATGCGCTGTTATTGCAAAGTTTAAAAATCTCTGGGACAGAGATTTTTAATCTTTGCAACCACAGTAAAGGAGGTCAAGGATAGAGACCTGGAAAATAGGATAGAGGCCAATAATAATTTTTCTTTCAAATTTAATTTGAATATTAGTTAATTTGAGTTTGAATATTAAACATATTGCTATAACATATAGTAAAACAACGTAGCTTATACAGTGACGTATTTTTGAGAGATATATAATATACATCTCTCAAAAATTCACTTAAATGTTCTGGCCCCTTGAACTTTGTGGCCTCCCGGCACGTGTCTGATGTGTCCGTTGGTTAAATCGGCACTGATCTCAAACATCAAAAAATCCTGGATACGTCACTGTATAAGCTACGTTGTTTTACTATATGTTATAGCAATATGTTTTTATGTATGTTTTAAACAAAAGCCAGCAGGCATTATTAGGTATTCTATAATTTTGCCGAGTTGGACACCATTTCCCAACTTTTAAGGTGTCATCCCACCTGTTTTGGGTCATCTCATAGAGCTCTGAGTTATTTGCGTAAGATATCTTGAAATATAAGTATAAATAAAAATAAATATGGCTGATGATAATGGCGATTACGAATCTTCAATATCGTTGACTCCGCATGCAGAATCAAAAATAAATAGAAGTCGACATGCAAAAGAAAAGTATAAACATTATTCATTATAACTTCTATAATTTTTTTAACTTATATCATAAATAACTTCATATAATAATTTTGACAAATTAAATCTCATAATTGATATATGTTTGATATATTATACACTAAGTTTTTTTTTGTATTTGATATAATATAAAACTAAGTTTTTTTATGTATTTGATATATTATACACTAAGTTTTATAATTACGTCATTTTACAAGTTTAGATATAAAGATCAAATAGGCTTTAAAAAAATAGTAAGAAAACGATAAGAGCATAATAAAAGCTCTGCTAATAAATTTTCTTTGACTTCGTGGACATTTAAATTATATAATTATTATACAACTTTACAATTTTATGTTTTAATTTCATAGTCTGTCTGCCACCAGTTTATCTGCATACACCTCGTATACACTCTTTGATTATCTAGTTTTTATAATGATATTTTTGTATAACTTTTTTCTAATAATATAAGGTATAAGTGTTAAAAGTCCTACTAATATTAGGATGTTATATATCTTTTAAGTAATATTATAAAAGTAAATATTTTATCACAATTGGATGATGCTATAAAAATTTATGAACATTAAGGTGATAACATTAAAACAAAATGACTTCTTTAGAATTTTTTTAATTGTCATATGATTGTTATTTCTTTTCTAAATGCTTATAAAATGTAATTAAAGGCGAGGACTTAGATCAGTGAAAATATATCTAAAGCATGCAAGGTGCATATGAGGGCTTAGCTTTTTTCTTGAATCCTAAAAATTTATATTTTTGGCTAAATGTTTACAATTTGTAATTGCTTATGAATCAATTTAAAAATAAGCATTTGAAAAAACAATAATCCTTAATCTTTAAAAAAGTAGAAAAATGTCTCTGATGCATATGAGGGCTTAGAGTTATAATCTATGTTTCACAAAATTTTATTATTGTAAAAATGCTTATGATATAAATTATATAGGGTAACAGGGGGAGCTAAGCCTTTTTGTTTTCAAAAGGTGACCATATCTGAAAAATGCCAGACGTGTACGCAGAGCTGACAACATGGGTGGGGGAGGAGGTAATGGTGGGAAGGACATGTGTTTCTTCTCTTCCCACTTTATTTTAGTTTTTTTTTCTCAGAAAAAGATATTTTTGAAATAAGGCAGTATGCTGCTACTCTTATCCCTCCCCCCCCCCCTCCTATTTTGAAAAAGCCGTGTTGTCTGGCACGGCTGTTTCAAGGTGAGCTTTACAGCTTCTTGTTATTTTTTGAAAATAATCACTTAAAAAGTGTTACTAAAACCTTTAAAAATAATTTAAAGTTGTATGTTCATCATTTTAAAAACGTTAACAAAAATTTATGTGAAAAACTAGAAAAAGTTGCTAAACATGCTAAGTTTAAAAAGATATTCTAGAACATAGCTAGAGGTGCAGAAAATAGGTTTTTTATTTTTATATGCATAAAAGGTAAAATTTAAATAACTTACGTTACTGATCAAAAATGTTATATTTTACATCTATAAATAATGAAACTTAACATATAAAACCAAAAAAAAAATTTTTTCAAAAATAAAAACACACCAGTAACGTAAAAATATAATAAAATAGACACTTATTGAAAAGTGTTCCAAATTTCAACTGTTAGGCATGTAGCTATGTTCTAGAATCTTAGTTGGCCCGAGACAGGTTTTCAGTAAAAGTCGCAAAAAAGAGAAAAGTGATCCTAAATCATAAGCAATATTTTAATAATATTTTATTATGGTCCATTTAATATAAATATTTATTTAACAAAGAAAGATAGATCTTTTATATTTTTTTTATTTGAAGGGACAGCTTTTATAGGGAAAAAAAAAAAGTTATTTTAAAGTTTGTGAATTGTTTAGGGTTGTTCACGAAAGCCAAAGTTGAATTTTCGATTAAAAAAAAAGTTTTCGAAACTCTATTTTTGTTTCGGTAAATTCGAAATAATTTTAAAGTAATTAATTTTGCGTTGAAACAATTTTTTACTTTCGAAATTATAAAATTTGCTTCGAAATAATTTTGCGATTTCGAAATTTTGAAAATATTGTCGAAATAATATAATAACTTTTTACTTTCGAAATTGTAAAATTTGCTTCGAAATATTTTTGCGATTTCGAAATTTTGAAAATATTGTCGAAATAATTTTTTACTTTCGAAAATGTAAAATTTGCTTCGAAATATATTTGCGATTTCGAAAATCCGAAAATATTACAAAAAAAATTTTTTACCTTCGAAATTGTAAAATTTGCTTCGAACTTTTTTTGTAATATCGAAATTCTGAAAATATTACTGAAAAAAATTTTTTACTTTTGAATTTCTTTGAAATATTTTTGTTATTTCGAAATATTTTTTTATTTCGAAAAGTATTACACAATATACAAATATTACTATTAAATTCTAAAATTTGCTTATATTTATTTTATTACTGAAATTATACAAAGTTTTATTAAAATGTTTTTATAAATAATTAAATTTTAAAAAATAACATAAAATAATACCTAAAATTTTTGGTGTTACGGCACAGCGTTGGCAGAGAAAAGGGTTTAACTACCTCCCACTATTTTATAGAAGAATCTGCAATTATTTTAAAAATAACTCAGGGGTCGTTCGCAAATCACCTCACATATTTAGACCTAGCGGGGTTTCGGATTTTATGACACTTTGTAACTTTTTAATTAGGAGGGGGGGGGGACACATTTAAGGGCTTTTTTTCAAACTTTTGAGGGTGTTTTACCGAATATGGGGAGTTTTTTTATTATTAGTAACAGGTTTTTTAAATTTTGGGGCCTTGGTTTTTGGCTCAAAGTTCTTGATTGGTGATGCAAATATAACAATAACATTTATCAACTAAAAGTAAACTTTCTTAAGGAATTTGTTTATCTTTATACGAAGTTATTGTTATTAGTTACAGTTCATTGATATTCCATGGACATCTGCTGCGCCGGACAAACAATACCTTCTCCTTCACTTCTCTCGCCTGATTAGATTATGCTTCATGACTTTTTACTTTTTTAAAATTATTTTTAGGAATGATATTTACCCTCACCAAAAGCTTGAATAGTCTTTTTGATAGCTTGAATAGTGTTAAAAAAATAAATAAATTTTTTTTTTGCCTGTCGTTTTGATTACATAAAAATTTCTTATGAAAATATTTTTTTTATTTCGAAAACAAAATGATTAAAAATCAAATTCATCCATCTAAATTTGAATTAGCAAAAACTAATTGTTTTTCGAATTTTTCTTTAAAAATCTAATAAAGATTATCTGGTTAAACAAGAAATAAAGAATTTTGACACTCCCTTCTTAGAATGCCTAGTTCACAGCACGCACGTAAGTCATTATTATTCCTCAATGGCAATTCCCTTGAGGCCTTAAACGCATGAGATGAAATCTTTGTTGCAATGTAAACGGCTAATTACTCTCTAGTGGTTATTTAGAGATTTACAACGGTGTCAAATCAATTTATGCCTTTGCGATTTTTGTGTTACATAACTCTAAAAAAAATGTAACTTTATATTAAAGTTATAACAATCTCATTAATATCTCGGTAACGTTAGTGAAGGAACATGTGATACAAATTTATTTTCACATAAGTTACTAATTTGTTAATATTTGTTACATACGAACAATTAAAAAACTACTTGATTTTTAGTTTGAATAAACAATGTCAAAACAAATAAATCTGTTATTAAGGAAGGAATAAGAAAACAAAACTTCGTTTGGACATATTTTGAAATGGACCAAAAGAATCAAACAAAATGCAGCATATGTTATAAGATTTTACCTTACAACAGTTCGACCAGTTCAATGCAATCCCATTTATCAATTGATCATTGCATTAATTCTAAAATATCTAAAAAATCAACATCAATCAAAATCAATCTATATCAATTAATCAAAATCAATCTATAGATATGCATTTTTGATAAACTCATGCATTTCAAAGGCAAAAATGTTTATAAAAACATTTTATGAAATGCATCTAAAAGAATCCGAAGAAATCGATATAATAATTGAAACAAATTGTTTAAATAACACTTTAAACTTGTCAAACAGCTCAGCTGACAATACCATAAAAACATATCAGCAATCGTCAACGCCACCTATTGCAAATAATATTACTTTAGTTGACAACAAAAGACGAAAGTCAATCAACTTAATTGAACTAGTAACAGATAAATCTTGTTGTAATTTAATTGAGAGCAATGATAAACTTGAAAAAGAAATAAATGATTACAGTCTGCAATACTTTCAGAGCTACGAAAATAGTGCCATTGAGTTTTTCCAAGCTAATCAAAAATTGTTTGCGGTTTTGACACAAATTGCACGGATAATATTTTCAGTTCCAGTGACATCCGTGCCATCAGAATGCTGATTTATTGAAGCAGTTAGTTTTTATTAAAGAAAACAAGTAATTAAAAACATATTTCTTTACTAAACTATATTTTAGTAAAAGTGCATTTTATAAATCTTAGTAGTTCAAAGCACTTGTGTTCTTTTTTTTTTATCTGATGAACTTTTTTACAAACAGCTTAGTTAATGACAATATGTTTTCTGTTATATTCTTTTCAATTCTGGAAAAAACACAATTATCCAATCATTGAGCTGCCATCATGGCAGGTGCAAATAGGTGTGACGTGGTGAGGTGTCATTAAAATTTTTGAGTAAAAAATTAGGTCCTTGTTTTTTGAAATTCGACGACCTGTCTAAAAGGTCTACATTTGCCGACTTCTTTAAAAGGGTTATTTTTGCCGACTTGAAGGTGTGTGTGTAAATGATTCGTAAATTTATATAATCTTTCCCCGTTACTGAATGGTTTAGAATTTGTAACTAAAGAGGAGTAATTTCATAGCTTGCAACAGTAGCATTTACTGTTATGATATTGCCCTTTTTTAAGAAATCTTGTTGTCCAAACAACTAAATATAAATTGGATTGTTTTATCTTTCCCTAACTTGAGGAAAATCTTTATGAACAAAAAAGTGATTAAAAGGGAGTCTTTTTTTAACTTTCTAGGAGTGATTATAGATGAAAATATATCATGGAAATATCGTATTAAATCTATTGAAATTAAAATATCCAAAAATACTTCAATACTATATAGTTAAACTTAACTTTATTTAGCATAAAAAATATATAATTTTTTTAATACAGAGTCTTTGAAAATTATATATTTTTCATTTAGGGAGAGTTGGGGAACAGTGGGTCGGATTTCTTTCTTTATAATTTGAGTGAAAGTTAAAAATATATTTTATGTTTGTCAAGGCTAAAGGATTGAGAGATATGTCCTTCATGATAAGAAATCACTAAAACCTAAATATATATTATCTAACAGCTCACAGAAAGGTTTAAAGTGAGTTGTGTTAAGTGATTCACCCCAGTACTGGGTTACAGTGAAACAATTAACTCATCTACAATTTAGTGGTAGTTAATGGGGGCATAGCCAAATAATTTTGAGGATGAGGGTGTAAATACATTGTACACTATACTTTTGGTGCATTTTCGGTAATTAATATTAAATAATTTAAATTTTTTCTGAATTACAAAATAAAGAATAAATTTTATTGATAACAAAACTTATTCAACCATCTAAAATCACAAAAAAAAATTATTCAATAAAACTTATTTAACCAACAACACAAGAAATTTTTAAAAGTGAATTTTTAATTTTTATAAATATTTTAATTTTTGTAAACATTTTTATCACAGTGAATCAACCGTTTCACGGTACCCCGATTCATTGTGCCCCACTATAAAAAATAAGGTTCAAGTTTAATTTCTTGGGGCATGAGTTTTATTAAAGGAAAAGCAAAACTACTAAAATGAACCATAATGATCAGTATTCTGAATATAAAACTTTAACTTATAAAATGATTTTAACCATGATCTCCGCAACAAACATAAAGATAGTAAGAGCATTTACTTTAGTTAGCTAAAAACATAAATTACCTACCTAAAACCGAGAGTCAAAAATTATGTGGTAACACCTATAAATAAAGATGGGTGATATATGCGCACATAAACTTATTACATCATCGTGATGAACAAAATCATAATCTTTGAAAAAATGCTTCTTATTCACTGTGCCCCTCAATCCACTATACCCTGACTTCCCCTATTCATAGTTATCTTTCTTATTGTAATCTTTCATGGGGAAGTACCAATTATGGAAAGCTCAAAAAAATTTATAGCAAACAAAAACATTTATGCAGGATTATATTAGGCGTTAACAGAACTGTTAATGATGAATCTCTTTTTAGAAACTTAATGTGCTTAATGTTTGTAAACTTAATATATACCAAGTTATGCTTTTTACGTTTAAATCAAAACATGCGTTATCTCCTAATATATTTCACTCTTAGAAATATCTCATTAATACCCATCTGATAATTTTGTAATTCCAAGATCTTATTTAAAACTCAATTCATTTCAAATTCAATACCGTGGACCATTTATATGGAAAAGTTTTTAAAAAAACATTATTAAAAATAAAATTCTTCTAAGAGCAATTCTAAGAACATCTCCTTAGAACAATTCGAAAGAGAATCTAAACGTTTTCTATAAGAAAAAAATTTCAATATTTCTTTTAATATTTTTTTTAAAAGTTCCTAAAATAATTTAACCTGAAAAAATCATCACTACTCATTTATTGTTGTCTTGATGTATATCTTATTTATTTCTTATTAAAATAAAATATATATACTATTAATTTTGAGCAAACAAAACAAAAAAACAAAAAAAAAATTTTCAATTTATTACTTGTGTTTTATATGTGTAGAAGTAATATTGTATTTTATTTTTAACTTTATAATTTTTAACTTGTTACTTTGTGACGTTAATGTAAACGGGGCTTGGCAATAAAACAGCTTATGTCTTCTTCTTGGCCATTTTTTATATATGTATGATCTTCCTCATTGTAAATTTTATTATACGGCAAAAAAAAGATAATAATTGGAAAAGGAAAAAAAAAAAGAAACTGGTTAAGTTTTTTAAATGTTATGAATCATGGTGCCTTATTAAATTATATTCTTTGCACTCAAAAACAAATTCATTACATACTAAACATGCTGGCGCCGAAATATTTTTACCAAAATAGTATTCTTTTGCGAAATATATATATATATATATATATATATATATATATATATATATATATATATATATATATATATATATATATATATATATATATATATATATATATATATATATATATTATAAAAGGTTTACCTGCCGATACCCATGGTAAATTATTTAGGCCCCAGGTTGTTAAGTATTATTATTCAAATAAAATTTAAGGTATTAAAATTGCATTTATAAGTTTTGCTTTTAAAATTTATAGCATTAATTCGATGTTATTTTTTTTTGGAATAAATTTAACTTTCTAAAAAAAAAATTTTTTTGAAAGAAATTAAACTTTTCGATAACTTCACTTTCGAAATTAATTTAGCTTATCAAATATCTATTGGTTTTTTTCTTGAAATTAATTGCACACTTCGTAATTCTTTTTTTTCTTTCAAAATTAATTTGACTTTTCAAAATACACTTTTTTTTTTCGAAGTTAATTTGACTTTTCAAAACTCTTTTTTTTCTTTCGAAATTAATATCACTTTTTGAAATACTAAATTACTTTTTTTTTTCGAAATTAATATGGCTAGTTCGATTATTATCGAAAGTTTTTTTAGATTTCGAAAAAAAAGAAGTATTTCGATAACGTTTTAATTGAAAATTTTCGAAAATTGCAATTTCGATAATGAACACTAGAATTGTTATACTTTCTATGCGGAAATACTTTCTTTTTTTTAAAACTCAAAATTTTTTATGACGTCAAGCTCACTTTTACATTGAGTGAAACAGCCATGCTGGTACAAAAAATGGAATTCAAATGGGTTTTCCTAAAAATTTGTTTGAATTAATACTTATAAGAGTATATTTATTTTAATAAAGGATGGACAGTTGATATATATATATATTAGGGCTGTACCGGATTTATTTTTTTCAAATCCGGCCGGAGCCGGATTTCTATTGACAGATCCGGCCGGAATCGGAGCCAGAGCCGGATTTCAAAATAAAACTACAGGAGCCAAAATCCTGTACATCCCTACTTGGTGTTGAGCATGGTCAACAATGTGGACTATTCAGAATACCAAGTGACTGCTGTTTTCTGTTAAACTTCGTTGTTGTTATTTAAAAAGTTTTATAGCAATTTCTATATATAAATTAATAGGAATTCTAAAAAAATTCTATAGGCCATATGTTTTAAAAATTTATAGTAATTCTATTGAACTTTTTTTCCGGGATTTTGTCACTCCGCCACTGTCGTGGATCATTGTGTCTATTTATTTCTGGTTCTTTCGGATATTTCCTTTGCTGAGTTTCAATGCCTTTTAGTAATTGTTGTTTATGTGCCCTGCCACCAGCGGACGTAAACTGAATAATTTTATCAATAAATTGCCAGAATAATGATGATGTAGAAAAATTATTAAGCCCGGCTTATTTTGGTGGATTTTCTTCAGTTTTGTCAATCTTCTGTTCAGCATGCTCAGATTGACTTCAATCTTGTTTTTTCAGCTGTCAGTGTTGCCTGTAATGAGGAGAATTTAGTTTTAAATTGTGAGTCAACCAGCCTCGTCAGTATATAAAGAGGTTTCTCTTTTCAATGCTTTTAAAATGCTCATCCAATCACTTGATTAGGGTTGACATCATAGTCTTTATACCTGCATCATAGTAGAATATCGTGTGTCTTCCCTTCAGAATTTTTTGTTGCGTTGTTGTTTGAAATTAGACTAAGCTTATTAAATTATAAAGAAATATAAATACAAATACCAAAACAAATATGAGGTTCATAAAATATAGAATTACAAAAAAAATTGATTTTTATAAATAAAATATTAGGTATACATGTAAACACGGGCAAAAAAAATGTAATAAATATTTGACAAAATTCAAAACTCCGGCTAAAATTATGCCGGATTTGCTAAATTTTGACCGGAGCCGGATTTGGGCCGGATTTGTAAAAACGGCCGGATTTCGGCCGGAGCAAGAGCCGGAGCCAAAATCCGGTACAGCCCTAATATATATATATATATATATATATATATATATATATATATATATATATATATATATATATATATATATATATATATATATATATATCAAATTAAATCAAATCAAATGTATTCTGAAATAGATTTTACATTGAATGGACTTATTACGTATGGTTAATTCTGCATCAAATCACCCAGTCCATTGAACCATGTGTCTTCTTTTTATTTTATATTTTGACACATTTTTTAATTTTTTATTAATTATAAAAAAATATTGCATGCAAAATTTCAGCTAAAATGTTTAGCGGTTGACGAGATACTGCAATTTTAATATTGACCTGGTTTCCCAAAATGACCTGGTTTTTATAACATTCTAAAAAAACATTTTTCATAAAAAAATAAGAAATAAAAATGGCAAAAAGATGAATATAAACATATTTAATGTTTTTTTGATGCTAATTTCAATAAATGCTGAAATATAAAAGGAACATCCTTAAAAATTAATAAAACAATTAGTTTCTGTAAACCAACTTTGGGGCCCAATATCTCAAAACACCCCCGTCAAAATTTTTTTTTTTTTTTGCTGTTTATATTTTCAGCTGCTTATAATCTTACTAGGCACAAAATATCTAACTGGAAAAACAGTGAAACATATTGAACTTTAATTTCAAAAATGTATTACTTTTTCAAGAAACTCCTAAAAAATATTTGCAAATAAAATAAAAATAAGTGAATTGTAATTTAAAAAGGTACTTAAATATACAAGATTTTTAAAGATATCGAAGATGTAAGTTACTTTGACTGTGTTTGTAATAGTTCACAATATTGTTCCCATTTTACTTGTACTTCTTCTATTTCAGCATTTTCAAACACATAGTTTCTACTGGAACTAGAGCAAGCTTGTGGAACAGATAGTTTTTTCAATATGTTGATGTTTGGGAATAAAACAGAAGTCATCTCTTTCAGGCCAGTTAAAACAGATTGATAGACCTTTTGTGTGAAGAAACTTAACTTTTGCATCAACTTCTTCAAAGTTGGTTTTAGTTACAATGCCAATCCACCACTTATCATCATAGACTACAGCTATCAAGTTGAAATATATCTTGTTTCTTTTTAAGATTGTATAATTAGTGTCTGTACTACACCTCTTTGCCCTAACCCTGTTATCTCCAAGATGTATAAATTGATGAAAGCTACGAGTACCAGGTAGAGATGTTATACCAGTGTACCTTTCTTTTTTGCTCTTCATGTTGCAATTGTAAGTCCATTCCCTTTATGTAAATGAAGTTAACAACCTTGATTTTTTTAATACAAAATTCATACATAGCTTTTAATATGAGAATTTGGTTTTTGTAAGGTCATTTTAAACTTTCTTGCGCTGTTAACCTTTTTACAGTACCGACAATCTTATTGCATGGTGACTTTCCATGGGACATGGCAAAAAAGGTTCCATTCAACTTTAAAGGCAAATTTGCTCTCTAGTTGGCATAGATTGTAAAAGCTTTTACAATTTTTGTACTGTCCATCAGTGAATATATTTAATTTGGAAAATTTTGTTTTTAAGATTGGTATGATTAGTTGAAATATTTTGTACAACTTTTACATTATGTGTAATGTTGTCTGATATAAAACAGTATGAAATATGATTCAGTACACCTTCATAATCTTTATAGTATATAACTAATGGATTTAAAGAACATTATTGGGTGTTCCAATGATAGCTTTGCATTTCATCTTGGACTACAAAAGTATCAAATTTGCAAATTCGACAATAATGATAATGTTTGATTGATCCATATTTTGTTTTAGTTGGTTAAGATACTGTGAGCAATAAAAGAATGAGCAATAAAAGATTGAGAGTGAGCAATAAAAGAATGAGCTTGTAGCTTTTCAAAGCAAGGTACTAGTAGTTCAATAAACATTGGAACATCTGCTGTTAAACTCAATAGTGTTGCACAATCAGTAGTTTGCCATTGCTTGTAGTATCTCAAAATCATCTTCGTATTCTCCAAAAATCTTATACAAATATTTGGTCAGGGTTTCTTTACCAGGACAATTATCACACTGTGCAAGCATGCATTTTTTGATTTCTACTGAGCAAACAGATTTTGAAAGTAAATCCTTTTAATATTTAAGGCATCTACTAGCAATATGGCATTTTGGTGATAAGAAAAAACACAAACAGAATGTGTACCACTTGCACCTGGCTAAATGCACCACTTTGGTCTAAGTGAAGCAAATTTTGAGTAACTTATTTGTATTTCTGGATTGTTTTCTTTGTATAATACATTTAGTTCCTTTAAATTACACAAAAGCAGTTTTTTTTTGTTTATGGACATTCTATTGAATGCTAACATAATCTTTTTTTCCAGGCATAGTTCTACATAAAATCTTGAGTCATAAAACAATTTCACAGAATCTTCTATTTCTTTGTGTAGGAATTTACCTTTATACAAGGAGAGATAGCTAACAATCAATTTTTATTAAAAATTTGTCTAGCCATCTTTGGTTGGTATTCTGAAACTGCAAAGTTATTTTGTACTTCAAATATTGACCAACTTGGGGGTGCCAGTGTAAGAAATTGAATAATAGTCCTTTTGTCAGAACATAGAATTTTTTCTTTTATCAAGCTCATAATTTCATCAAAGTTTTCAGTCTTCTTTTTCATGTTATTCGTTTCATAACACAGTTTTGAGGAAACATTGATTTGACTTTTAGTTTTTCTAGTAAAGTTACTTACCATTTCGTTGATGCACGCAACTTTTCGCTTTCCTTCTGAGAGTATATGTTTTGATGACTTAGAATGAGATTTTAGAGGAGATAAATTAAAGTTTTTCAGTTCTTCATTGTTCTCCTGTCTTTTTGATTTAAATGATAATATTAGAAAATCCTTATCTTGTTCCCCCTGACTTCACTTTTCTTTTTTAAAATCTTCTTTTCTGGCAATCTTTTACTTACAAGGTTTGCAAAGTTTCTTCCCAGGAGCATATTCAAACTACTTCTCATCATGACTTGTGACTCATTTATCATAACTGAATGGATCACAACATGCTTTTTGCCATATAGGATACATTTTCAAATATATTGTACTATGTCATTCACATAATATCGTTAGGTTTGATTGCTCAATATTACAACGTAATGATATAATTATTTTTTCTTTATTGCTTAAAGTTTCAATAACATCTTGTTTTCTTTTGCATTCATCTGATGTCATTAAGCCAATAGAACTCATCTTATAATAAATAACTTAGTATGAATGTGTTTCCTAAAAAAAGAGAGTTCTTCTTTTCTACTTAAGTTTGAAAAAAAAAAAAATTAATATAAAAATAATTCAAACCTTTTCAGAATTTTTCTGTTGTATAATTTTTTACACTGATAAATATTGTTAATTTTCTTTATAGATATTTGTATATATACAATCTATATATATATGTATATATATATATATACATATATATATATATATATATATATATATATATATATATATATATATATATATATATATATATATATATATATATATATATATATATATATATATATATATCAAATTTTTAAAATTTAAATAAAATTTTACCAATAAATGTTGTTCTACAACTGAACTTTTACAAAATATAGTTGTCAAAATTTTGAAAACAAATTCACTTCAATATCACACCTAGTCAGTTTTTAAAAACAAAACAGGATGTTTTTTTCAGTTGTTAAGATCAAATAACTAAGTTATATAATTAAGACTTCCTTAAATATAACAAAATTGTTTTGTATTTTTCTTCTAAGGAGTCTATAAACTAAATTTAATATTTTACAGAATTCTATTTACAAGTTTTTCAAACTAATTTATTGAAAATTTGATATATTTTTGAAATTAAAGCTTCATATGTTTCAGTTGTTTTTCCAGTTAGATTTTTTGTGCCTAGTAAGATTATAAGCAGCTGAAAATTTGATGAGGTGTCAAAGTTAGTTTATAGAAACTAGTTGTTTTATTAACTTTTAAGCATGTTCCTTTTATATTTCAGCATTTTAAGTATTTTTATTGAATTCAGCATCAAAAAAACATTATATATGCTTGTTTTCATATTTTTGACATTTTTATTTCTTATTTTTTTAAGAAAAATGTTTTTTTAGAATGTTATGAAAACCGGGTCATTTTGGGAAACCAGATCAATGTTAAAATTGCAGCATCTTGTCAACTGCTCAACATTTTTAGCTGAAATTTTATGTGTTGACTCTTTTTTTAAAGATGCAACAGCCAAAGAAGTTTTTAAAAAAGTTGAGGAACCATGGTTCAAAATTTTCTAAATTTTGGATGATTTGATGCGGAATTGCCCGTATAGTACAAGTACTATTTTTAAGTAAACATCATAATAAGAAACTAAAAAAAAAAAAAAAAAAAAAAGTAAAACTATACAATACTTAAACGAAAAACTTTATGAAATAATAATTAAGAAGTTTGATAAATTTAGGACAAAATTCAATTTACTTTTATACATCTATCTAGGATATGACTTTTATATACCTAATTTAAATACAGCAATAAAAGAGAAGATTATAATAATATACAGTAACAACATAAATAGTATAGTAATATAAGTATCAGTAATAACAATAGGCAATAATAATAAAAAACAGTTATTGGTAATAATAATCAAAATAATAATAAAAACTAAAGATAATAACAATTCTATTAATAATAATAATAAAAATAATAATATCAATAATAAAAATAGCAATATTTATAATAGTGAGAGTTAGAAATAGAATAGTGATATAAAAATAATATTAATTTGAGAAAAAAGTTAGTAGCAAGTATTAGTAGTAATAAATCAGCACTGAAATGAAGAAAGTGGTAGAAAAAAATAAATAAAATAAAAAAATAAAAAAAAGATCAAGTATTAGTAGCTATAAATTAGCATTAAAGCAAATAAAGTTAAAATGGATAGTAAATAGTTAGCAGTAGACTAGCATAGAAATTAGTGAGAATACTTGTTTGATAAAAAATTAAATAGAATGTTTTTGAATTTGGAAAATGTAGGCAGATTTTAACTGTGAAGGGAGATTATTCCATGTGCATATGCTCTGATAATTAATCGGTTCATTCCCATAACAAACAGTTCTATGTATTTTCGTTTGACTTGATTTAAAGATAATAATTTCAGTTTTTTTGGAATTAAGTGATAATTTATTGGATAGAAGCCTCTGGAGTAGATTCACTAAGTCATGGTAATATTTTTATTTATCTTTTCAAGTGATATATATATATATATATACATATATATATATATATATATATATATATATATATATATATATATATATATATATATATATATATATATATATATATATATATATATATATATATATATATATATATATATAATATCAAGCCTTCGCAGGAAAGGCATGCAGTTTTTCCTCTTGTATGACCACACGCGATTATAATATTTTAGAAAACGTGAACAGGACTGTTTGCAAGTTTTATAATAATGCTGAAAAAGTTTCAAAAACAAAAAAACAAAACTAACAAAATAAAAAGACATTGAAATAAAAAAAAATTAATAATTTAAATGATTTGTGTACTGTTTTTATTTTTCTTTAGAGTTAGTTATACAGCAACAAAATTAGATAAGGCGAAGCAAAAAAAAAAAGTTTGAAGTCTACAATAAAAAGAATGATTTTCCTTTTCTTAATTTTTTTTTAAGAGGATAGCAAAAATACAAATTGCAATGTGTTTGTAAAATTTATTTGTATAATTTTAATGTAACAACAAGGGTTGAATTAGGCAAATGCAAAACGCAAAATCTGGAAAAATATCTAGTATTCAAAATTTTAGTTTATACAAAACTGTGTTCCTTGTTTTTAAGGGGAGAATCAACTTAAATTTGTTAGCAAAAAAATAAACTATAAACTTACGCTTACAAAAGTAATAACACTCTAGTCACAAACTGCATTACAAAAGTAATAACACTATAATAGTGTTATTACTTTTATAACGCACTTATAACTTTTTTTTTTTTTTTTTTTTATTTGCATTCACTCCCAACAAGGCTGCAAGCAACCACTATTAAGTTGGGAGTTACTAGGAAAAAAAAAGAACAGAGTTATAGAGCAAGGAAACGGTTGACAGAAGACTTGAAAAGTTGAAGGTTGTATGAGTCAGGAAAACATGAAGATGGGAGAGAGTTCCAAAGCATTGAAGTGCGGGGAAAAAAACTAGATGGGAAAGAGGTTCAAGCTTAGCAGATAGTCCAGGTCCAACAACATTTACAATGCGTTTTTGGACCTTGTCAAGAAGAGAAAGTGAATCGTTAGAAGAACCAGCCCAAATATGACAACAGTATTCCATACAGGGACGAATAAGAGATTTGTAGAGGTAGAGAATGGAATCAGAAGTAAGGAAATGGCGAGCACGATAAAGAGAAGCAACCTTAGCAGAAGCTAATTTAGCAATCGATTGTATATATGGTTTCCATAAAAGCTCAGTAGTAAGCGATAATCCAAGAAGACGTAAAGAGGAGGACTCAGTAAGAGGATTGCCATTCATTAATATAGGAATGTTGACCATATTACGGTAGTTGTTTGCAGTAAGCAATTGGGTTTTTTTAGAGTTGAAATTCACAAGCCACTGTGAACCCCAATCTATTACTGAAGTGAGCTCAGATTCAAGATCAGCTGCTTGTTCTAGGCGATCGAAAAGAGAAGACTTTTTGTCAAGACAGGAGTATAAAGTTGAGTCATCAGCAAAAAGAGCTACTTTAGATGAAAGGTTGTCAGGAAGATCGTTTATGTAGATAAGAAACAAAACAGGGCCCAGGATGGAACCTTGGGGAACCCCAGAAGTTACTGGAAATAAAGAAGAGTGTTGGCCTTCAAGGATGACTTTAATAAACCAGTTAGAAAGAAATGATTTGATAATCTCAAAAACTTTCCCAGAAACACCATATGAAGCAAGCTTATGGAGAAGACCAGCATGCCAAAATTTTTTAACTTTTAAAATTCATTCTTTGTTCAAGCAACATTAGTATTCCCAAATTTTAACTGAAGTAGAAAAATCTCTAGAAGAATAAAGTGGATGTTCAAATAAGATTAAAACTAAAGTAACTTATAAAATTGTGACAAACAACTTTATGAAAACGTATCGTATTTAAAGTTTAGCATTATGAAAAACATTACTAATGGACCGTAAAAACACGCGCTAATTTTAAAATTAACCAATAAAAATTTTTTATTGGTTGATTTTAAAATTAACGCGCATTTTTACATAAGTTTTTCATAATGCTACTTTTTATAAAATACTTTTTTATAATGTTGTTTGAGTGATATGTGAAAGTTCCTGAAATTTTTAATAATATTTGAATATACACATTATTTTTTCTAGATGCTTTTCTACTTTAATAAATGTTTGGAATTAATAATGTTGTTTGAACAAAGAATGAACTTTAAAAGTAATAAGTGCTTTATAAATGTCTGTCTTGATGTTTAAAGGGATCCCTAAGTGCAATAAAGATATGATCTCATATGAAAGAGCATAAAAAAAAAAAATTTGATGTATACTATTTTTTCTAAAACGTAATAATGAACACACACTAACAAATTTAATTTTTAAAAAAATGCTTTTCTTCGATTAAAAAAAATGCGTCTTGTCCAAAGTTTATTGACTCTATTGCCTCAAAAAACTAACGTTTGTACATCAAATTAAACAAAGTAGACAAAATGTCATTATTGCAAACTTATTAGTTGGTAATTAAATTTAAAAGTAAAGTCGTTTTTTTTCAACTAACACATAATTACTTACAAGAATAAGTTTTTTAGCATTTTGTGAAATTATATTTTTTTTAATTTTTTTTATAATTTTAATTTATATATTTGTGTTATAAGGCTAATTCCATGGCAAAAAATGAATAGAAGTCAAATTTTAAACTCTTTTTAGTCAGTTTTTAAGAAATGAATATTGATGTAGACGCATGAAAGTTTATTTAAAATATTTCCTTAGTAGAAAAATAAATTTATTTCAATCATTTTTATGGTTTTAAAAGTGGCGGTTACTCTCATTTTTGCTTGATAAAAAAAAAAATTATTATAAAATGTTTTAGTTAAATGTTAATTTTGCTATATTTTTTTGGTTCAAGTTGATAAGGTTGAATAGACATTTTATTAGAAATTAAACTAAGACAGAGCTCGAGTTAACGCAAAAAAATCTAATAGCGAAAAAAAATTTTTCTTTGCTCTCCCCCTCCCCCCCTCTATTTTAGCTCGCGCTGATGTGCGGTAATGGGGGGAAAAAATTATTGTCAATAAATCAAATCGTCAAAAACTGAATAAAAAATTAGATACCACGTTTTTTATAATTTATTGTTTCTTGAATAAAGGACTAATAAAAGTTTAAATATAATTGAGTTTTTTATTTAAATGGTTGATGTTTTTATTCAATTTTTCTATTTCAAGTTTTCCAATAAATGATGAAACAAAAAAAATTTGGTTTAATAAATCAAATTATACTTCAAGTTTAAAATAAGGCTTAAAGACGTTAAAGTAAAAAAAGTGCTGGTTTTTATTAGCATTTTTATACTGTTTGAAAAAAAAACTAATAAAAAAGAATTAACTAATAATATATTAATTAATAATTATTAGAATTAATAATAATAATAATTCTTTTTTAAAAGTTTTTTTTTAAACAGTATAAAAATGCAAATAAAAGTCAGTAATTTTTTTGCTCTAACGTTTTTAAGCCTTAATTTAAACATGAAGTTTTGATAAACAAATGCATTTATTGAAGTTTTGATAAACAAATGCATTTATTATTACAATTTAGTGAAAAAGAAAAAAAACTTACATATTTTTTTTTTATGCTCTTTTACATGAGATCATATGTTAGGAGCACTTTAGGATCCCTTTAAGAAATATCTTGCTGTACTGCTTTGTTCAAGTTACAAATTTTGTTCTAACTTGTCCAGCACTTGATACAATTAACATTTCAGTTTAAAAAATTTTTTGTTTATTTATACTCAGTGTTAGTGGCCTTCAGGTCCTTCTGTTGTTTTCAAATAAATAAAAATAAATAAATGTAGTAACACTATTATAATTTTATTACTTTTATAATGCAGTTAGTGACTAAAGTGTTATTACTTTTGTAGTCGTAAGTTTATTGTTTTTGTTTTGTTTTTCGTAACTTTCTCGCTAGCAAACTTTTAATAATTTGCTCCTTATATACAAAGTACACAGCTTTGCATGAACTAAAATTTTAAAGACCTAATATTTTACCAACGTTTGCAAATTGTGATCATATAATTTAACTCTTGATATAAACTTTTTACATTATAATTATACAAATATATTTTACAAACAGATGACGATACATATTTTCTCATTCCTCTTTAAATGAAAAAATAAATAAAATATGGGAAAGTCATCCTTTTTAACGCCTAAAACCGTTTTTTTTTTTTTTTTTTTGCTTTGACTTAATGAATTTTGTTGCTGATAACCATTAAGAAAAAACAAAATTTTGTTGCTGATAACCATTAAGAAAAAACAAAAATAAAAACAACACACAAATTATTTAAATTATAATTATTGTTTTCTATTTAAGTTTACTTTAATTTCTTATGCAGTTATTAAATTCTAAAACAATTTTTCAGTAACGTATATAATATAACTTGCGCAAATGGCCCTGATCACGTACGTTCTCTAACTTGAAAAATGTTTCGTCATCGTACGAGAAAAAAAACCGCACGCCTTTCCTGGAAAGGCTTGGCTCAGGAGAACAATTCTGCACAACTATAACAGGGATGTTGTCCAGGCCACAAGCTGTAGAACAGTCTAAGCAAGTATTCACTTTAGATACAAAAGCTAGAGTTATGCGAATGTCAAACAATCGATTAACCTGTTTGCTATATTAGGTAGAACGCAACTAGTGGAATCAAGAGATGATATTAATGAAAACTTCTTAGCAAATAATTCAGCTTTGTTTTTAGGTGAGGTGACAAAGTCTGAACCATACAAAAGAGGTGAAATTACAGACTTGCCCTTATTATTGATACTATCAAAGATTCTCCAGAAGTCACAAGAGTCTAATATTTGTGATGAAATACGAGATTTCATGACCTGAGAATAGCGGGTTTTGACATTAGACAAAACCTTTTTACAATGGTTCCTAACAGTAATAAACAGACATCTGTTTTTTGGAGAATTGTTTTCCTGATAGTGATGGAAGTAATGGTTTCGATTGGAAATTGCACCAGCACAATGTGAGAAAAAACCATGGAGAAGAGTGAGGCTTTACCTGGAATCGTTGAGAGGGAATAAAGGACTCCATACCAACCTGAATCCACAAAGTTATGTAAAAAGCACATTTGTCAATAGGAAGACGAAAGATTTCTACCCAAGGGCCATCACGACTAAAATCACGGAAAGAGTCCCAGTCAGCTTTAAGGTAGTTGTAAGATGTATGATGATAGGGGGAGTCTGATAAAGAAGAATGAGAAAATAGTTTTAGAGAGATCAAACTGTGATCAGAGACACATAAGGGCAAATGTGGAAAAACTGAGCATTGACTAGGATCAGAAACAAGACATAAGTCGAGTAGAGAAGGTAAATGATTCGAGTTGTCTGGAAAGCGAGTTGGAAAGTTGACTATTTTAGTTAGGGATTGAAAAAGGCAAAAGTTGTGGGCTTTAATGCCTGCAGAGTCACTGACACTAGAGCCAAGTCATTCAGTGTGATGAACAATAAAGTCACCGACAACAACAATATTGTCTAATGGATAAAGAGAGTGGGCTTGGTCAATATGATCCAAAAATAACATCAAAAAGAGTGCAGTTTTGAGATGAAGGAGAACGATAAAAAACAAAAAGAAAGGTGAAAGAGTGAAGTGGTGCTAAACAAAAGCACATAAAAGAGTAGTCTGTGGATTTAAACCTAGTTTCCTGACAAATAGGTGATTTCTTACGAATGTAAATGTCCAGGCCAAGCATATGACTATTGGAGTCTTTACGAATTAAAGTAATTTTTCTTTGAGGTTTAGAAGATCTTTTTTCCTTTTTAATTGGCAAATAAACTCAATAAATTGAAAGAGATGGTCAAACAAAGCTCTGATGTAAACACTTATTGATAAAGGTGTAACGCTCAAATTAAAATTAAATTAAATTGCTTGTTGGCAGTTTATTTTATTTATATCGCAGGTGCATTTTATTTATTTTTTCCTATTTTTACGAATAAAAAAGTTGAAAAACTATTTTTTAACTAGACTTACTAAGAAGAGCATGAAATTATTAAAAGTTACTATTTCAAAAAGACTACGCTATTTTTTTAACATTTTTTTTAATGCAACTTTTTTGAAAAAATAAATGTTTATACAATTTAAAAATATTTTATATAAAACACTTTTTTAATAAATTTGATGAAATTTGTTCATTTATTAAACAATCATTAGTAGTAATTCATTACTTAATTTAAAAGCATTTTGCTAAACTTTAATAAAACATTTAAAATGATGGTTCCTAACAGTAATAAACAGATGTCTGTTTATTACTGTTAGGAACCATTGTAAAAAGGTTTTGTCAAATGTCAAAACCCGCTATTTTCAGGTCATGAAATCTCGTGTTTCATCACAAAACATTTTTAATAACATTTATTTTAAACTATAATTATAAACATAATTATAGTTTGAGGTAATTATAAACATAACTTTTTTCGTTAGGAGTTTTATTTTCCTTTCTTTTTATTCTTTTTTAAAACTTTTTACATAGTTTAAGTTTAGCTTAGCGCTTCTACATTCAGCACATTTCTGAAATGTTTAAATCATCAAAACATATAAACAATCATGGTCAAGTTGTCAGAAAATAAGATCATTAGCGTGGTCAGCAATAGCGCTCGATTGCACGCTGTTCCTGTTCAAGCCTATTGTTGCAAAGTTCATTAATGTAGATAAGAGACAAATCAGGACCAAGGATAGAACCCTGAATTACTTGAAATAAAGAAGAGTGTTGGCCTTTGAGAATGACTTTAATAAAGTAATAAGAAAGAAACAATTTGATAATCTCAATAACTCTAATGATGCCCTTTCTCTTTTAGACAAGGTGCAAAAATGCATTGTGAACATAGTTGGACCTGCTCTTGCAGCCAACCTTCAACCTCTGTCACATCGTCATAATGTGGCTTATCATTCTCTTTTCTACAAGTTTTATAATGGGCACTGCTCTAAAGAGCTAGCGTCTCTTGTGCCATCTACTAAAATTCGTTCTCGTGTTACTCGTCATTCAATTAAGTCTCATCCTTTTTCTGTTACTGTTCCTAAGTGCTCCAAAAACTCTTATTCGTCTAGTTTTTTTCCTCGAACATCAGTTCTTTGGAATTAGCTTCCTTCATCTTGCTTTCCTGATTCATATAATTTGCAATTTTTTAAGTTGTCTGTCAATCGTCATCTTGCTCTACAATCTTCATCTTTTCTCTTCCAGTAACTTCCAACACTAATTAGTGGTTGCTTGCAGCCTTGTTGGAAGCGAAGATGTTAAAAAAAAAACTCTTCCAGATACACCATATGACATCAGCTTATGGAAAAGACCAACAAGCCAAACTTTGTTGAGACCAATAGCCCTGGCCTCACCGCCTCCATCTAATGCACAATAAAAATCATTCAGTCACAGCAGCTAGCAAGTCAACCATAGAGCAAGAGGACTTACATATAAAAAATGCCAGTACTTTTTTAATGTTCAGTACTTTTTTAGTTATTATTGGAAGAAGATTTATGCCATATAAAACACTGGTCAAGGAAAACAAGACTCAGTCAAGCTTATTAAATCGTTTAGAGAGAACTGAAAATAGTTATGGAGAACACTTTTGTTAGACTATGACAGAAATGTTGTCTGGACCACAAGCTGTAGAAGATTTTAATTGATATATGACTTTAGTAACAGAAGCTTAATTGATTTGAATGTCTAACAATGAGATAACTTGTTTAATTAAAATAGAAGGAAGAGAATAAGATTCAAGAGTCGAATTAAAAGTTCTTTGCAAATAGTTTGGTTTTCTTCTTAGGAGAGTTAATAAGAACGGTCCCATGAATGAGAGATGATATGTTAGACCTACCTTAATGATGCTGTTAAAGATAACTTCTGAGATAAGATTTAGTGAACTGAGAATATTGGGTCTTAGCATCAAACATCGCCTTTTAAAAAACAATTTCCTTCAATAATAAATAGCCATTTGTTCTAAAGAGAGTTTTTCTTTTGAAAAAGATGAAAAATATGATTAGATAAAGCCACTATACAAAAAGGTGAAAACTATGGAGTAGCTTGAGGCTTGACTTGAAAATGAATGGAAGGAATAAAAGCTTCTATTACTGCCTGAATCCAGAAGAATACATAGGAGGCGCATTTATCAGCTGAGAGAGAAAAGATATCAGCCAAAAGACTGTCACAAAGAAAATCATGAAAAGAATCCCAGTCAGCTTTAGGGTAGTAGTAAGTAGTGTGATGAAAAAGCCTGAAAAAGAAACATGAGATAAAAGATTTATAGAGATCATTGCATGGTCAGAACCACCTAAGGGAGAAAAAGGAGAAACTGAACACAAACTAGGATCAGAAACAAGAAATACATTAAGGAGTAAAGGTAATGGATTAGAGTTGTTAAGAAAACGAGTCACAAAGTTAAATATCTGAGTAAAAGATTAAAAAATACAGAAGTTATAGGCTTTAGTGCCAGCAGGGTCAGTGGTATTAGAGACAGGCCATTCAGTTACTGATGATGAGCATTAAAGTCACTAATAACAACAATATTGCCAGAAGAATAAAGAGAAAGGGGATGGCCAATTTTATCAAAAATTACATCTAAAAGAGTGCAGTCTTAGGAAGAAGGAAAACGGTAGTGAACAAAGAGAAAGACGAAAGAGTGAAGAGGTGCCAAGCAGAAGTATGTAAAAAAATGGTCAAAGGACTCAAACCTGATTTCAAAATGGTCAAAGGATTCAAACCTGACAAATAGTTAAATTGATGCATATTTATACTGTAAGCCAAGCATGTGGCTTGCATTATAAATACATCAATTCAACTATTTGTCAGGTTTAAATCCTTTGACCATTTTGAAATCAGTTTGAATCCTTTGACCATTTTTTTACATACTTCCGCTTGGCACCTCTTCGCTCTTTCGTCTTTCTCTTTGTTCACTACCGTTTTCCCTCTTCCCAAGAAAAAGAAAAACGTTTTTTTTTTTTTTTTGCTTTGACTTAATGAATTTTGTTGCATCAGCAACAAAATTCATTAAGTCAAAGCAAAAAAAAAAAAAAAAAACGGTTTTAGGCGTTAAAAAGGATGATTTTCCCATATTTTATTTGTTTTTTCTTTTAAAGAGGAAAGAGAAAATATGTATCGTCATCTGTTTGTAAAATATATTTGTATAATTATAATGTAACAAGTTTATATCAAGAGTTAAATTATATGATCACAATTTGCAAACCTTGTCCAGCACTTGATACAATTAACATTTCAGTTTAAAAAAATTTTTGTTAATGTATACTCAGTGTTAGTGGCCTTCAGGTCCTTCTGTTGTTTTCAAATAAATAAAAATAAATAAATATAGTAACACTATTATAGTTTTAAGACTTTTATAATGCAGTTAGTGACTAAAGTGTTATTACTTTTGTAGTCGTAAGTTTTTGTTTTTTTTTTGCTTTTTGTAACTTTCTCGCAAGCAAACTTTTAATAATTTGCTCCTTATAAACAAAGTACACAGCTTTGCATGAACTAAAATTTTAAAGACCTAATATTTTACCAAGGTTTGCAAATTGTGATCATATAATTTAACTCTTGATATAAACTTGTTACATTATAATTATACAAATATATTTTACAAACAGATGACGATACATATTTTCTCTTTCCTCTTTAAAAGAAAAAACAAATAAAATATGGGAAAGTCATCCTTTTTAACGCCTAAAACCGTTTTTTTTTTTTTTTTTGCTTTGACTTAATGAATTTTGTTGCTGATGCAACAAAATTCATTAAGTCAAAGCAAAAAAAAAAAAAAAAACGTTTTTCTTTTTCTTGGGAAGAGGGAAAACGGTAGTGAACAAAGAGAAAGACGAAAGAGCGAAGAGGTGCCAAGCGGAAGTATGTAAAAAAATGGTCAAAGGATTCAAACTGATTTCAAAATGGTCAAAGGATTTAAACCTGACAAATAGTTGAATTGATGTATTTATAATGCAAGCCACATGCTTGGCTTGCAGTATAAATATGCAAAAACAATAAACTTACGACTACAAAAGTAATAACACTTTAGTCACTAACTGCATTATAAAAGTCTTAAAACTATAATAGTGTTACTACATTTATTTATTTATTTTTATTCATTTGAAAACAACAGAAGGACCTGAAGGCCACTAACACTGAGTATACATTAACAAAATTTTTTTTAAACTGAAATGTTAATTGTATCAAGTGCTGGACAAGTTGTATTAACTTGAACAAAGCAGTACAGCAAGATAGTTCTTAAACATCAAGACAGATATTTATAAAGCACTTATTAAGTTCATTCTTTGTTCAAACAACATTATTAATTCCAAACATTTATTAAAGTAGAAAAGCATCTAGAAAAAATAATGTGTATATTCAAATATTATTAAAAATTTCAGGAACTTTCACATATCACTCAAACAACATTATAAAAAAGTATTTTATAAAAAGTAGCATTATGAAAAACTTATGTAAAAATGCGCGTTAATTTTAAAATCAACCAATAAAAAATTTTTATTGGTTAATTTTAAAATTAGCGCGTGTTTTTACGGTCCATTAGTAATGTTTTTCATAATGCTAAACTTTAAATACGATACATTTTCATAAAGTTGTTTGTCACAATTTTATAAGTTACTTTAGTTTTAATCTTATTTGAACATCCACTTTATTCTTCTAGAGATTTTTCTACTTCAGTTAAAATTTGGGAATACTAATGTTGCTTGAACAAAGAATGAATTTTAAAAGTTATAAGTGCGTTACATTAAAATTATACAAATAAATTTTACAAATATATTGCAATTTGTATTTTTGCTATCCTCTTAAAAAAAAAAATTAAGAAAAGGAAAAACATTCTTTTTATTGTAGACTTCAAACTGTTTTTTTTTTTTTGCTTCGCCTTATCTAATTTTGTTGCTGAATGTAACTCTAAAGAAAAATAAAAACAGTACACAAATCATTTAAATTATTTTTTTTTTTTTATTTTTTTTTTATTTCAATGTCTTTTTATTTTTTTAGTTTTGTTTTTTTGTTTTTGAAACTTTTTCAGCATTATTATAAAAATTGCAAACAGTCGTGTTCCTGTTTTCTAAAATATTATAATTGCGTGTGGTCATACAAGACGAAAAACCGCATGCCTTTCCTAGGAAGGCTTGTGAGCTGTCGTTTATCTTTTCAATACTATTCAACAAGTGCTTATCAGAGTCAAACACTTAATCTCTCATCTTGAATCTAATAACTTACTTTCTGATCAGCAACATGGATTTTGATCTTCTTGTTCTACAGCTGATTTGCTAACAGTAATAACCAATAGGTTTTGTTGTGCATTAGATAAAGGTGGATAGAGGTTAAGAGCATCGCTCTTGATATTTTTAAAGCATTTAAAGCGATAAAGTTTGGCATACTGGTCTTCTCCATAAGCTTTCTTTTTACGGTTCATCTGGAAACATCTTTAAGATTATTGAATCCTTCCTTTCCAATCGTAGTATAAATATTGTCCTTGATGGATAGCACTCTTGTTCTTATTCTGTAACCTCAGGGGTTCCTCAAGGTTCAATTCTAGGCCCTATACTCTTTTTAATTTACATTAACAATCTTTCAGATATTTTAACATCCAAGGTGGCATTGCTCGCTGATGATATTACCATTTATTTTTGTCATGATAAGAAGCCAATTCTCTCTGATTGCTTGGAGGGGGCATTCGAGCTTGAAAAGGGTCTCACTTCTGCTACAGCATGGGGTTCACAGTGGCTGGTGAACTTCAATTCAGATAAAACTCAATTTTTTTCAGCTAATTGTTATCGCAATAATTTAAACCTTCCTATATTTATGAATGTTAATGTACTCGATGAGTCATCTACCCTTTATCTTCTAGGATTAACTCTTACTTCTGATCTTTTTTGGGAACCATATATCAAATTCGTAATATAATGGACACTGCTCTAAAGAGCTAGTATCTATTGTGTCATCTACTAAATTCATTCTCGTGTCACTCGATATTCAATTAAGTCTCATCCTTTTTCTGTGACTGTTCCTATGTTCTCCAAAAATACTTATTCCTCTAGTTTTTTTCCTCGAACATCAGTTCTTTGGAATTCGCTTCTTTCATCTCACTTTCCTGATTTATATAATCTGCAATCTTCTAAGTTATCTGTCAATCGTTATCTTGCTCTACAATCTTTATCTTTTCCCTTCCAGTAACTTGCAACACTAATTAAAGGTCGCTTGCAGCCTTGTTGGAAGCGAAGATGTTTAAAAAAAAGTGAAAAAAAAATAAGCGCATCATGTAACGAACTTAAAAATTATTGTAAAAGATTTAAACTCATTCATTACTATTGTAATTAAAAAATAATAATTTTTTTAAATAATAAAATGTTTGTTTATTAGATTTTAAAAAACGTAAGTTTAATTATACAAGTTAATTGTATGAACAAAATGCTTCAAAACTTTGCTATTATTCAACAAAATACAATCTTAACCTTTCATCAGGCGCTTGATCAAATTGATACATGTCAATCAATTTTATCTCGTACGAGTTTTTGAGTAATGACTCAAAGTTCTGCTTTTTAGTAGCTTCAATTTTTTCCTTCTTTTATTGTTCTACATCATCAAATATGTTTAGATCACTTAATATGAATTGATTTTTATCATTTTGTTCAAATTGATACACTGCGCCCATTTATGTTACATTTTATAAGTTTGATTATGATAAAAAACATTATATCTGGTAAATACATCTTTAAATTTGTAGACATAATTTGATATTATTTATTGTTCAATTCAACGGGAATGTATTTTTTTAAATTAAAATATCAAATTGATACATTGTGCGTTAAAGCGTTATTGGTTACAAAAGTCTTTACTACAAAAGGTTGGATATAAATTTAACCTTTTATACTTATAATTAAAACATTTTTTGTTTATATTTTTAAAATATATTTTAATTTGTTCATCTTTCTTTTTAATATATTAGTAATTCCTCCTTTTTGCCTTTAAAATGGATTATTTAATCTTGAAAGTTCAAAAGATATAGAGGAATTTCAAAAAAAATCTATTAGATAGAAAAGGAGGTAAAGAATAAAGAAAAAATATTATATTTTGGGAATGCTCAACCTGTTGTTAGAAGAAATGTTTTCTGGAAGAGATTCTTCTTAAACAAATTGACATTTTAATATTCAATGAATAAAAATGGTAATTTGTTTATTCACTACGTTCATTTGTAAAACATAATATTTATTCACTACGTTCATTTGTAAAACATAATATTTATTCACTACCTTCATAAGTAAAACATAGTATTTAGCATTTTTCTATAATTCTGTTTTAATGACTAGATTTTAATAAATAAACAAAATCATATAGCAAAACAAAATTTTGTTAATAGGATCAAAAGGA
This sequence comes from Hydra vulgaris, assembly GCF_022113875.1. Classification (NCBI taxonomy): domain Eukaryota; kingdom Metazoa; phylum Cnidaria; class Hydrozoa; order Anthoathecata; family Hydridae; genus Hydra; species Hydra vulgaris. Next base: position 38,599,132 of record NC_061157.1, read on the forward strand.
TTAAAATAGAAATCAAATGGATTAAAAGCAATCAAATAAAATGTTTAATCATCAAGGAATATGTTAAATATTTCAATTTGTGATGATTAAATATTTCAAACTTGTAATTTTCTTTTCTATTGTCACAAAAAATAGCAACATAAAAAAAAAACACTAGAATTTTTATAGTTTTATTCATTTGTATAGTATATTATTTTTGTATATTTGTATTTGCATGTTATTTGAATTAGTATTTTTAAATTTGAATTTAATTTGAAATAAATCTAATATATTCTTTATTATTACTATATATAATATTTTATTTAGATTTTCATGTGGGTACTTGTTTGGTATCATAATTGAAAAAAAAATTAGAGTTCATGACCTAGTTGAACTCGATCTTGGTCTATTTGAAAATAATGATGCAACAAATATATTAACTGATGAAATCCAAGTTGAGTTTGCTTGTATTCGATCATCTTTTCCTGTTGGTTTAGATATAATTGGTGTCTTTATAACTCAACCTGAACAAGAGAATATTGAGGTTAATTTATAAATCTAACTGAAAAAATTAAAAATTTTTGAATTGTTAATTAGTGTTTAAATTATATATATATATATATATATATATATATATATATATATATATATATATATATATATATATATATATATATATATATATATATATATATATATATATACATATATATATATATATATATATATATATATATATATATATATATATATATATATATATATATATATATATATATATATATATATATATGTATATATATATATATATATATATATATATATATATATATATATATATATATATATATATATATATATATATATATATATATATATTATATATATATATATATAGCATGTGAAATAAAAACTTAATTTTAAATTACGAATTTTCATTTAAAAAAATGCAAAAGAAAGTGAAAGTTTTAAACTTTCTTTTGCATTTAATGTAATTAAATGCAAAAGTTTTTGCATTTAATTATTACATTAGTTAAATGCAAAAACTTTCTTTTGCATTTAATTAATGTAATAATTGGAAAAAAATCAGTAATGCACATGTTCATATCAATATCTTTTTTTTTCCCATAGCTTGGTTTTCAATGCATGATTTTCTAGAAGTCACATGTTGTGAAAATGAATAAAAAAAATTACAAAAGAGAATCATTTTTTTACTAACTTTTTTCAAAAAAATTTTTTTAAATAAAATAACAAAATGTTATCTCTAATTATTATTGCCAAACTTAATCCTTTAGTGTTAGTGCCCTTTTGAGTCTATTTAACAAGAAACCCTTGGCAGCCATTGCAACCAAGATAGTGGCAAGAAATAGTCGCAGCACTTTATTTTAAAAGAAAATGTGAAAGATCGTGTGTGCAAACGTACATAAACTTTAAATTAAGTAATGTTAAAATATACTGAACATTTATCAAGTTTTACAGTTTGATTTTTACTTGAAAATTGCATTGTGTCAAGCTCTCCTTAATTTTGATCTATTACATTTCCATTAAAAAATCATTATATAGTTTTTAAAATTTTGGTTTAACAATGTGCCAGTGTGGCCGAGTGGATAGCGCTCCGAGCTTCTGAACAAGTAATCTGTGATTCAAGTCCTACTACTGCACTATGTTTTCTGAGACCCAAATTTTTGGAATTAAATTAATGACTTCAATTTAAACACAAAATAACTAATGATTTTTATTTCTTATAGTAAAATGTTTTAAATGTGTTATAACTAACTTCTATATGAATAATATATATATATATATATATATATATATATATATATATATATATATATATATATATACACACATTTACTACAGCGTATTTTGATAAGTATTTTTTCCAAAAAAGAAGAAGAAAAAATGAAGAATTATGAATGAAACGATTGCTTCCCCATCCCAACTATCAGTCGATGTAGCAGCACTCTACTGCGTGTCAGGCTATTTGTCAGTCGATTTATGTACTGAAGCCCCCAGCAGCAGGCTATTTCAGTATGACGCCAGTTTGCTTACCTTAGTACGCAATACTATTTGTATTTGTAATTATATATATATATATATATATATATATATATATATATATATATATATATATATATATATATATATATATATTTAAGAGTGTCATCTTTAATAGTATGTGTAGTTATAAGCATTAAAACATCATATACGGTATCATACTATTTATTTCTTTTTTTTATTATTATAAGTGATATTTCGGCTTATATAGTGAGAGCCATTATCAAATTAATAAAACCGTTTAAAAAAACTGTTTAAAAAATTATAATTAACGTAAACAAATGATGTCATTGCAGCATCAGATATTCAACATTTTTTTAGTTTTACAAAAAATGGTTTCCAAGTGTGAGTCATCACCATTGGAAAAACATTTTCTTTAGGTTTTGAACATTTTACACGTTGTATTTCAATAGCCTCATGAATTTTGTACTTTATATATTTAATACATTTAGTATATTTAATAAATTTATATACATTCAATATATAGATATAATTAATATAAAGTTATATTTTATTCAAATCTATTGTAAAGAAATATCATTACATGAATTCATATTCAAAAAATCAGTTAAATTTCAAATATATTTTACTTTTAAATTTCAACTATATTTTAATTAAATGAAATCTAAATAGTTAACAGAAATTAAGTCCTCATCAGCAACTTCATCGTCATAGTCGTAATTGCTTTCACTAACTTCTTTGCTTTTGAACTTTAAGAATAATTTTGAACTTTTTAATCAAGCCTTCATTCACATTAGTTATTTCAGAAAAATTTTCAACATTTTCAAATGCTCGGCAAGCAGTATTGCCTTGGTTAGTACTTCCAAAATCTCCTACTTTTAGTTTATCCACGTAAAAGTGTCAATTTTCAAAGAACCGTTGTTGCATTTCTTTTTCTTTTTTTACATAAAACAATTTTCTTATTATTAGTACCAAGAATTTGTCATTTACACAAATTATATCTATATGATATGTGGACAATGAATTCAAAAAACCGTATCTAAGCATATAGTAGACTAATGTCATACTGTAAAGTATTATATTTAGGCTTTAATTATTCTGTCGTATTGAATTCTTGCAGTTTGACAAAATCATTGGAAGTAGCTCCACATATCGGACAAGCTTGGTTTGAATTTGTTCCAGTTAATATATTTAAAATATTTTTATCAACTTGCATCATAAATAAAGTAATGGTTTAAATTTTTTTTGTTAATAGACAAAATAAATGTTATTAGCTATAACTTAACTATCTGTCCGTCAACATCATGTTTTTTATCTACCTGTCTGTCAATATAGTGTTTTTTACTTAAAACTGCGAAGATTGAGGAGTCCAATTGCTCCATAAGATCTTATTATCTTCTGAGTTCAAACCATTACAGATTTACCATTTGTTCTTCATGTCAATTTACATTTCCAAATCTTTTTGTAATCAGCATACAAATTATAATTTTAATAACAGCTCCTTGTCTAACGTTTTGATATTGTTGTTAAATTAGAATCCAAAATTAATTCTAATGCTTCGTCCGCTGTTTAACGTGCTGTTTCTTTTTTTAGTGAAAATATAGTTTTTTTTAATTTTTGTTGACCTTTGATAGATAGACTTTTGTTTGATTCTTTTAGATGTCAATGTGCAAAATTTTTTTGGCTTAACTTTTAGATTAGCGTTAAATATTTTTCTTTAGTTTTTAATCATAATCATAAGAATGAATTTTTTTTTATGACTGTTTTAGTGGTCTAAGATCTTCTTAGTTCCATTTGTATAGCGTTATATACAAACATCTTAAGTGTAAATGTCTTTAGCATATGTTGAGTTTGTTGGCATTTTATGGAATAATTGCATATAAAATATCCATAAAATGATAAAACTTTAAAATTTTATTTTAAATTTTAGAAATTTTTTTTGCTGTATTTTTTTTTTTTTCTTTGTTATAAATATATAAGCAAGATTGAAAAAATTTCAAAATTTGTTATGCTGAGGGGAGGTCTTAAACCCCCAAAACAAAACTGATGACAGCGCACTTAACCACTGTGCTAAATTAAATACTTAATTAAAAGTGTCTAAAAAAAAACGAGACATTTACTGTTACAATCCTGCTCTTGCCAAGGAAATTAGCAAATCTTAATTTAAATTGTCTACCAATTCATGAAGAAGAGTTCAATCGAAGTTAATGTAATGGAGATATCACAGTAGAAATGTTCATAACTGATCTGCAAATTAGCTAGCTTGTGAAAAATTAATAACTCTTCCATAATGCCATATTAAAATTAGAAAATGGAATTATAGAAGTTTGTTCAAACTACACAACTATGGAAACACAGACATTTAACTTAAAAAAAAGAGTTTTTTTTTAAGTTAAATGTCTGTGTAATGCAAAATTTTGATTTTAAGTTTATTGCTGTTTTTAAAAAATTCATAAACATGTGTCAGGAGCATCATGAAATCCTCTTATACTTTATATTTTCTTTTGAAAAAAAGAAAGTTTAAAATCTTCTTTGATATACCTGAGTTTAGTAACAATCAAGCTGAAAAGCATAATTATCATTAAACTCAGATATGAGAATCAGGTTTGACCCCGCAAAAATATTATTTAACTCTTTGGCAAAAAAATTAATTCAAGTATAGAGGAGAATCAGAGAAATTGCATTATTTACTTTTGAATAAAATTTGCATTGGATATTTTTTTCTTTAACCTGATGCTTTTCTGTGTGGAAAAGCAGAAAATTACCTAAAGTTTTTGACAAATACTTTTTTTACTTAAATTTTTAAATGGTAGACTGACAGTATAAGAAAATCTGTGGTTAACAAGTTTTTATTTATCTATTAAAAATATTAGAAATGTTTTTCAGTAGATAAAATTTTTTTTACCTTTATTTAGCTTTTAATAAAGTTTAATTAACAAACATAACAGGCCATGACTTTTTTTTTTGCATACTCATGTTATGTTGTTTTAACAACTGTATCACTTCCAAGCGTTAACCTGTTTTACACAGTTTAAGAAACTATGATTTTTTATTATGACACAATCGCTGGGAAAATTACCATACAAGTTTAATGAGCTCCTATCCTTCTTACACTAAAGTGGGATTATATTTTGTATAACCCAGTGTGAATATATATGTTTTTTATTTCCTAGATTAATTAACCATGGCTGGTTATTTATGAGCCGAAAAACATTTTTTTTAGGATCAGTTTAATGTCATAATTATTTTGTGCTTTCTAATGTTCTTTAGTTTTTCCTCATATAATAGTGACAACATCAATCTTGAATTAGATATTTCTAAAATGATAATTTCATTTTTGAAAAAATGGTGCCTACACAGACAGAAATTTAATTAACTAATTCTCATAAAATCGCTCGATTCTGAAAATTTATCAAGATATATTTTTAAATAAAAATTATTATAATAAATTTCTGAAAGCTGGGTTTTAAGGGTAAAAAAGGTGTCTTTAATAGAAAAATTGATTTTTTTTTTTTCAGTTTTAATTGTTTTTATTAATCATCAACATTATGTTGTGTTTTGCCTAATTTTATTATGTTGTATTTAAGGTAATTTTATTATGTTGTATTTAAGAGTATTTAATGTGCACCCCATTTTTTTTTTTTTTTTTTGTATATGGTCAAAGTCTTTTCTTGTTACTAAGTGGGCTAGTGTTTTTATTTTTTTTTTTTTGATGTACAAAAAATGAACTAAAATGTTAAAGATATAAAAAAATATTTTCTTTAAAAGTTAGAAACTCATTCCAACTTGCTTGTTTAGTAAATGGCATGACGTGAACTGTTAGTTTAATCAAATAAATTTACAACTTTAAATATAGTTTTTTGATTTTTGATTATAGTTGTTTTAATTTTATAAATCTTTTTAAATATATTTTTTAAATTATAAATTGTTTGCATAAAAAAATAAGTTTTATATGTTTCGTGAGTTTGTCTAAGGTTCTTCTTAGTTTTGGTAATGCACAACTGCAAATTTCTGTAAGGGACCATCCATAAAGTATGTACGCAGTAAGACTACTCTTTTAGGACCCCCTTCCCCCTTGTACGCATCTAATGCTTTTAACACTTCCCCTCCCCCACTGTGTATGTATGCATTTTTTTTTATAAAATTATCTCCCTACCCTTCACCAATACATAAATTTTTCAAAACATTGAAAACAAAAAACTCTTTAGGTAATTTGTCATTTCTCTGTTACATAATGTAATATTGATTTTTTAAACTTGTGTTAAAAAAAAAGAAATTGAGTTTTAGCAAAGGTATAGAATAAGAGATAGTCAAATTGCGTACGTACTCTCTGTCTTTGTTATTATGTCATACAAAAAAAGTTGGTTAATTTGTGTTTATAGAAGTTATTGCAAAGTATAATTAGTAAGAATCACAGTAGGATCAGGGTATGAATAGGTGTCAAATATGGAGTTGTTATTAGGATTTTTGCCAACTAAAATAAATTCTAGATTTCTGACATTTTTTTTCAACATCATCACCTCAAAATAGGCTGTAAGCAACCACTATTAGAGTTGGAAGTTACTGGAAAAGAAAAGATGTAGTTTATAGAGAAAGATAACAATTGACAGACGACTTAAAAGGTTGTAAATTATATGAATCAGGAAAACAAGATAAAGGAAGCAAATTCCAAAGAACTGATGTTCAAGGAAAAAAGCTAGACAAGTAACAATTTTTGGAGCACTTAGGAACAGTCACAGTTAAAGGATGAGATTTAATTGAATGACGAGTAACGCAAAAATTAATTTTAGTAGATGGCTCAAAAGGCACTAGCTCTTTAGAGCAGTGCCCATTATTTATAGAAAAAAGAAGCAACATTACGACGATTTGATAATTGTTAGAGGTTTGCTGCAAGAGCAGGTCCTACTATGTTTATAATGCGTTTTTGCACCTCATCTAAAAAAGAAACGGCATCATTGGAAGATCTGCCCCAGAAATGGCAACAGTATGGTAACTTCTCCACATCTATCTAATGCATGATAAAATCTATAGGTTGTTACTGTTATTAAATCAACTGTAGAATGAGAAGATAGAAATCCATATTGATGATCAGAAAGTAAGTTATTAGATTCATGAGAGATTAAGTGTTTGTTAATTAAAGATTCACAAAAAATTGCTTATGATAGGAAGAAGACTAATGAGCCAGTAGTTAGACAAATGAGATCGCTCTCCAGAATTTTTTAAAATAGGCTAACAGATACCGCTTTCCAGCAGGCTGGAATACAAGACTTTGATAAGCACTTGTTAAATAGTTTTGAAAGTATAGACAAGAACTCCGGAGAAAACTTCTGCAAGTCTATAACTTGTTATATTGTCGGAACTAAGGGATTGAGGTAGTGAGAAAAGTTGGTATTATATTTTAGTCGGTATTAATAACCAGTCACTACCGAAGTTATGATATTGAAATCGAAAGTAAGTTTTTTAAATATCAACACTTTCAAAAGGTTTTTTTTTAGCCAGGCTAACTAAACACCTCTTTTGGTCAGCCTGCCTAAAATGAACTTGCTAATTACAGTATTTAAACCCATTAACTTTACAAATGCTCCACTTAATCGCCAAAGTATCAGAGCCATACATCAATAAATGATTTTGATGAGACAAAAATGATTTATTGAGCTCCAATTTCTTAAAGAATCAGAAAAAGTATTTTCAAATGGTGTTTTTATTTAAACCAGAAAATTTTAATGAAAGTACAAATCAAAGTCTTCATCAATGTTCTGCTGGTCTTCTTCAACTGATCTTAATAACAGCTTTTAAAATGTTATATTTAATGTAAACAAGTTTTTCGATTGTGTCTGATTTTAACAATGTTCTATTGCACATAACAATGTTTCCTGCTTGTGAAAACACTCTCTCAGATAACGTTAATGATACTGGAATACACAAAACTTTTCTGGCTACTCCTGTAAAAAGAAGTAGTTGAGGAGAGTGAATCTTCCACCAATTAAAAATGTCAAAAATTTTTAGTAGAAAGCCTAGTCGCCTTTACGCTTTTATTTTAGTTCCAAATGGTGATGTTTTAGACATGCAAAAGTGAGGTAATTCCTGCCTGTTGTGGCTTATTGAAGTCTCTTGAAGGAGTGCCTCAGCTGGGGAAAGGTCTTGTTGCTTTTAAAGTCCGCTTGCTGCTAACAAATGTTGCATCTCTTGGGTTTGCTCATCTCCGAAAAAGAACATCTTTTCAACTGTGAAATAGTAAGACTCTCTCTTCCAAATCTTGCTAGTAAGTGACCTTTAAATTCTCAATAAGGACTTGGTCTTGGCATTATCAACTCTTAAGATGTCACTTTCTTCAAAACAATAAAACAATGTTATTCTCACAATTTTAGACAGATCTGTAAATTTTTTTTTAAAAGAAATAACCTCTGCAACAAAATAATTAAATCATAAAATTATTTGAAAATTAATTATTTTATGAAATTTACTTAATACAGTAGAATTTCTCTAATTCGAATTTTATGGAAAAATAAAAGTTTGAATTGAAGTGATTTTTGAATTATAGAAAGTTTATTTTTTTTTTAAGCGCTTTTTACGGTGACTTTGCATTTAATCGAATTATGAAGGTTTTCGAATTAAAGATATTGTACTGTATAATTCAATTTTAATAAAATGTCAAATGTTCAGGTAAAATTATTATTAAGTTTTTTAATATAGGACAAAATATTTTTAATTAAATTTGTTTCAAAAAAGTCATATTATTATTATTACCAATTTTTTTTTTTTTTTTTTTTTTGATATTGAGTTTGGTAGTGGCAAAAGGGACTTCAGTAGTGATGGTAACAATTTTCATTATTGGAAAAAATGTTTTTACTTTCAAACACTCGGTATTGAAATTGAGTTTTTTGCTATTGCACTTTTAATATCATTACTACCGATATTTTGGTGTTTTTTGATACTTCAATAGTTCAGTAGTGATATCGCAATACCTTAGTCGTAGCCACAAGCTGTAGAAGAGTCTAAATTGGAAAGCACTTTAGATACAGAAGCTGGAGTGATACTAATGTCAAGTAATGGATCAACCTGTTTATTGGCTATATCAGGTTGAATGCAACAAGTGGGATCATAAAATGGTATTGATTAAAAGTTCTTAGCAAACAATTCAGATTTATCTTTAGGTGAGGTGACAAAATCTGAACCATACACAGGCCTTGTTAAGAAGCGTTACGCAGCTCGCATTTTGCCTGCGAAAAGGCGATTTGCCTAAGCGTTCAGCAGTTATGCGTTACGCAAAAACTTTTATCTTTAAGAATATTTAAATTATCTTTTTATATCGTTTATTGTGACGTTCATTCAGAAGTATTAAAGTATTAAAAGCATTTAACCGCAATTGTAAACTAATAGATTTTTTGTTAAAAAAACAATTTGTTTAATAATTTTTTTTTTTGTTTTTAAAAATTACTTAAAGAAAATAAAGTGTTTTAAGTTTAAACTTTTCATCATATTTAATTTTAAATATTAGATTTCATAAGTTTATAAACAATCAAATTTAAAAAAAGAAATATTTTCAATTTATTTTAAAATTTAAATAAATGATGTCAATACTTTTAAACTCGAGTTATAAATGTTATGTTTGGGTTTTCCCTTTGCCGTTTGCCAAAGAATTTTTTTTTATAAAACAAACCAAGGACGCATAAACAATACGTCCTTGGACTAACTAAAATACAAACCTATTAAAAATAACGTGATCAGTAAATAAACTCTTTAAAAACCCAACTTATCTTTATTTTATTTTAAAAACAAAACTAGTACTTGAGCTATAAATATGAGATACATAAATTTCAAAATTATAATGATATTTGTTAAAAACAAATTCTGCTTATAACATCTGAAAACCGAAAACACTATATTTTTTTTGGATTGAGAAAAAAAATATTAGGTTTCACTGTACATAAAAATAAAATAGTTTAATGGAAATAAAAAAAACAAAGCCGAAAAAGCAGTAAATTTCGTTTCTTTACAACATTTATTTTATCAAAACAAACTTTTTTTTTTTTGAAAGGGAAAACCCAATCTATGCGTTTAGTTATAAGTACATTTAAATCCCTTTAAGAAAATCAACCATAAACAAGTGTTAAATTTAAATTATTTAAAAAAAAAATAAAAAAAAAACAACCATAAAACGAATGTTTAAAAGCAAAAAAATTAAGTTTAAATAAGTATAAGATTTTAATACAAGAAGACTTTTTTTTAACCAACATTGAAAATTTTTTTTTTTTATAACAACATTGTACAATTTAAAGCTATTTCGTTTCAAAGACTAACAATAGTTTTTAATGTCATTTTAAATTTAATTACAATGAAGTAAAAACGCAACTGACGTAAATTAACTTTTAACAATGTAAATATCTTTATTTAGTAAAGTTACATTTATTCACGTTCAGCTTTTCCGTTACGCAGCGAAATCTCGTAACAAGGCCTGCATACAAGAGAGGTAGAATAATAGATAAAAATAAATTTGCCCTTATTTTACAATGGTTTCTAGCAATAGTAAACAGGCGCCTGTTTTCTGGAGAATTGTTATGCTGATAGATATGGAAGTAATGGTTTCAATTCGAAATTGCAGTGGCACAATGCGAATAAAACCATGGAGAAGAGTGAGATTTGACTTAAAATCATTGAGAGGGAATAAAAAATTCCATGTCAGTTTGAATCCAATCCAAATCTTTTCGTCTTCCTGTCAGCAGGAAGATGAAAGATTTCTATCCAAGGGCCATCATGAAGGAAATCACTGAAAGAATCTCAGTCAGCTTTAAGGTAGTTGTAAGAGGTATGATGATTTGAATTCTTGTGGTCGGAGGTCACATGACAAATCAGATTTTTATAGCTACCATTATATACTAAGGAAAACAAACTGTTCAAGGACTGTAAAAACAA
>NC_061157.1:38615045-38692545 GCF_022113875.1 Hydra vulgaris
GGGAATTGCATAAAATAATAAATTTTTATGTTTTACTTAGTTGCTAAAGCATTTAGGTACACAACATGTAAAATCTCGGCTTCTTTTTTTTTTGTTTGTTTTTTAGTTTAAATAACATTGTTTGGTGCACTTGTTGTTATCTTTTCTTCAAAGTCTTATATAGTGCAAAGTTTACTCCAACAATATAGTTTTTAAAATTTGAACTAAAAAAATTTAAAAGGTGTGAAATAAAATACACCAAAGTCTATTGGGACAATCTCAGTTCTTTCAATATTTGACATTTTACTCGACTTATTTTTGTTGTTTACTTCCGCGTACATACAAATACCATAATCATTTTATTTAAGGGGAAAAATGAAGTAGGAAAGAAAATACTTTCCTTTACTTTGGCTTTAAGGTAGGCAGCAAACCTCTGGCTTCTTGGTTTTGATCCAGAACTCTAACCACTGCAACACGGCTGCAGTAGATTTAAGAGTGTAAATATTAGTGCTTTAGCTCATGTTGTCCCGGTTTTTTACGTAGGAAGGCGAAGCGCTAATCTAGTTAAAATTAAAATTTTTATTGCTTTCTGCAGAAAAATCGGGACAATGACAATCCTAGCCTAAATTAAGCATCTCGCTAATTGTGTACACCAAATGTTTTGTGGACTGCATATGCTGTGATTTGCCTCTTATACTCTTTAAAAGCAATGTCTGCTATAGGCAAAATATGGCATAAACACACTGCACATTTTTGAATAATTTATATGCTGGATGGCTTGCTTTACGCAGCGTTGTTCAATGCCATCATACTTTTACTAGTAAGGGTTAGTTAGTAAATGTTCATAGACTGATATAAAATTAAAAAAATCCAGTCCCGGAGTCTCAACAATTTTTTTGACGGGCGGGACTCTGGAGTCTGGGTAAAAACAGGGACTCCGACTTCGCATCCCTGAATGTATGAACTTAAATTTGAAATTTATTGATTTGAAACACTTTTTAAGTTTCTTAATGAAGTGTTTTTAAGAGAAAACACAGAAAAAAGTTATTAATTTATGTTAAGCGTGTGTATTAAACATGTATCTGTAAATTAGCTTTATACACATTTTTACTACTTTATTTATACATCTTTTAGGTAGCAGAACATCTCTTAAAGATTTTAAAGCAATTAGAAGATATAGAATTAGCTTTAACTTTTGTTTTATGTCTTATTAAACCTAGCGAATGTTTGTGGCAAGTTGTAAGCAAAATAGATGGTAATATTCCTGTGAGGAATGTTTACTCTGAGACTGACGTGGAATTAAAACAACCTCTTTTTCGTATTTTTTATGATGTGCTTGTCAAGTGGCTGATAAACACTGGGATTGAAGGATTACTTAAAGAAATCGACAAACTCTTTGAGGAACTTATTTTGAATAAAATTGCGTTTTTACTTGAATCAACTGGTACGGTACTTTACGATAATGAAACTTTTCAAAATCCTCCTTATTTGACATGCGCTGATCTTGTTTCTGATATAAAGAGTAATCTTGGATTCAAATTATCTGATAATAGTTTTCTCGATAAAGTAATTAGTTTGCAATGTTTAATGCGATTCACTTCAGATGAGCAAGAAAATGAGCAGTTAGAGGAAGATAAAGAAACTGCACAGTGTAATGTTCCAGTTTTACTTTCTAACAGTCTAGTAGGCGAATGTATTGTTTTCAAATTGTCTATTGATGCTTTGGCGACAGTTGCTCTCAATACAACGTTCGAAAAGCTTTTGTTTATGTTACGTGATTCAATTTTTAGACAGCAACACGCTCTTCGACTTTTGATTAAATTAGGTGGACTCTCTTATCTGTATTCTTCTGTTCATGTTCAACTTCCTGGCGCGGATTTTCCTATGACAGTACTGCTTCCAAGTGTCGATTTAAAAGGAATTGAAGTTCCTGAAGAGAATTATCCGAGTTACAAAGAGAAACTTCATGATCGTTTTTTACTTACGAAAGAATATCCTGTATTTAGACGAGTGCTATCCTGCTTCGATAATAGAACAAACAAAATAATCCAACTTGTTAATCCGCATGAAAGTCTCAAACATCCTGTTGTTGAAGTTAGTATGATGGCGCTAGTTAACGGTAAATACGCGTATCATCATTATATGCAAGATAATTTTGATGATAATGGATGGGGGTGTGCTTATAGATCTTTGCAAACGCTTTCATCTTGGTTTTGGTTGCAAGGTTATAGTGACCGCCTTTATCCACATCATAAAGAAATACAAGAAGCATTGTTTGCAATGGGTGACAAAGACATCAAGTTTGTTGGCTCAAAGGATTGGATTGGATCAGTCGAAGTGGGTTATTGTTTAGATTATTTTTATCATGTTACTTGTAAAACACTTTATGTTTCCTCTGGAGCCGACCTGGCGTTTAAAGGTAGAGAACTATATACTCATTTTAAAGAGCAAGGGACACCTATAATGATTGGTGGAGGAGTCCTTGCTCATACTATTGTTGGTGTTATTTTTAACGAGCATACTGGAGAAACAAAGTTCTTAGTGGTAGATCCTCATTATACCGGTACTGATAACCTAAAAATTATTTTAAGTAAAGGATCGGTTGGATGGAAAGGACCAGACTTTTGGGACAAAAATTCGCATTATAATTTATGTATGCCTCAGAGACCTAAAGTAATCTAATAAGTTTTATCAACCTAATGCAGATTTTTATATTTTTGTTGGGCGCATTTATTTCGAATTAAAAATACTTTTACCATATTAAGATGTATTTATGCTTTGTTCGGGATGTAATAACGACGAAACATGATTTATTTGTAGTTTGAAGTGATCGCGTTCATTAAAAAATTAAAGTTCATTAAAAAATTAAAGAAAATGTGTAAACTTTTCTAAAAATTTAAACATTAGATGAACATTTTAATTAAAAATTTAAACAGATGAACATTTTAATTAAAAAATTAAACAGATGAACATTTTAATTAAAATTTTAAACAGATGAACGTTTTAATTAAAAGATATTGGTTTAAAAGAATTTTATTCACAAGAAGTAAAAAATGTCTCTTTTTATCTTCTAAATAACTAAAAAATTTTATGATTTTTTATTTTCCAATTCCTCAATCCATTTATTTTTAAATTACTCCTATATTCTATCTTTGGTCCAAGTTCTCTCCTTCGTGGTTTCTGTTACATTATTTGCCAAGATTTTTGGTTTTAATGTTTTTAGCTTAGGCAAATTTGAATAAAACACACAATTTTTTGTTTACAAACAATAAGTATTTCCATTTCTGTATGTGATTTTTTATTTTTCTTTGTTTTTACAGTTAGAAGCTGGAGTTGATAACAATATGCATACTATTATGATTTTCTTGAAGGATATCTATAACAAAAATATTTTTTTCATATTTTAGGCGAGCAGAATGTTTAAGTATGTATATTTTTAACATTTTTTTTTGTGTATGTGTTAATGTCGCAATAGTTTGAAAAATACACAATAATTTTCAAAATGCCATACTCTAGAAATATTTGATGACTGCTATTTCTCTTCGAAAATATATTAAATATGAGTTGTAGAAATATTTCACTTGAATCACAAGATGTTCATTTTAATAAAAATAACTACAAGAAATCGACAGTTTTGCGACTATGGTTTAAAAAAACTACGCCTCAGGGCGGCAAGGCGTTGGATTTTCGCACTAAGGCGCAAGCCTCATTCAAATAAATAAAACGTTCGCCTTTATTGGTTCGATGAGACACTGAAGCGCTGAGGCGCGCCTTATTTAAAATGAACCTAAAAAGGCCACATATGTTGCACGTGAACTTTATTTTTCCTAATAAGGGGATTATTATCCGATTCCGGCCCCCGAAACCCTCCATCTGGTCTTCTGCACCATCTTCTGGTTTTCTGCACTGCATCGGGCTTCGCTTTTGGGTTGCTTCTAGCTCATCGTATTGCATCGAGCTCCGCTTTGGCCATCGACTCTAGTTTTTAGTCTTGCTCCAACAACATTTTACCTCGACTCACATATAGGAAAACCGCCTTAATACGCCTCACGCTTTTTTAAACCTTGTTCATGACCATAAATGAACTGCATTTAAACGAGCAATCGTTTAATCGTGACTCTATGATACATGGTGTAATCCTGTAACTTTCTGGAAATTTTTGCTATTATCTAAAATATTACTTTTAAAAAAAGGACTGTGGTAAAACTTATATTTTCCGAAGAAATCAAGTTTATTTAACTAGTAACTAAAACATGGGTTTTTTTGTTCCATGCGTGATTGCACTTAATTAACTCTTTATGTTATCAAAGATTATTCATAATTACTATTCTTTGTTTACAAAATATTTATATAAGAGAGTATTTGGAGATATAATAATAGACAAAGCATGTACGAGTTTTCGTGAGTGATTTTGAGAAAATGTGTGAATCAGACTAAATTAGCCTTGCTACCCGACAAGAAATTTTATTGTTGGTCCCATATGGCCATTACACATTGGTCATAAATGAACGCCTCCGCCTGCATTGAACTAACATGGTTGGTAAAGCGGTGTGTAATTTGTTAGTTCAAATTTAAAAATTGAATCAGCTCATTACATCAAGTTAACATCTGGCAGGCAATAATAAAATTCTTTTTTATCTATCAAAAGTTTTAAATTTGCAAAGTTTTTTTTTTTAATTTCAATATTAATATAAAAATTTTTATAAATTTTCAAGTGTAAACATAAAAAGCTGCTCGATGAGTGTTTATAAAAAAAAGGTATATAAATGTGGGTCTCCTCCAAGTAGGGTTGAAAATTTCTGGAAATTTTCCGGGAAAATTTGCTTAAAATTTCCGGAAATTTTGATTTTTTTTTTTTTAATTTTTAATTTACTACTATGTATTAAAGAAATTGCAAAGAATTAAGCATCAAATCTCTTAAAAATGAGATAACTGTCATTTTTATTTTTTTTTTTTGCTAAAATACATAAAAACTAAAAACCACAAGACGTTTTGGAGAAAATTTAAATTTTAAGTTTATTTAAAATTTCTAAGTCGTTTAAAATCTAATAAAAAAAGAAATTTATTAAAAACATGCTACCTCTATAGGCACAACATCTTTTTTTATATATATGCATCTTTCTTTAAGTATTTAATAGGGTTGGAATTTTTTTACAAAAGCTTATTAATACCTGTAATATATACACAAAAACTGCATAAAATTGAATGCTGACAAAACCGAGTTCATACTTACCGGAAAAAAGCAAATTAAAAACCGCACAATATCGAACCACGATAAATTAAGTCATCTAGGCTTTATATGGGACACCTTTCCTAAAATCCGGGCAGTAATCCAAACTTTAATTCAATTTGGAATCCGTTTTGTTCACCCAAATTCCTTTGTCCAGTTATATAAAACTTTGGTTGTTCCACTACCTTATGGTCTAAGCTTTGTGAACATAAAAAAATATTAATGCAAAAGCTTGATATAGTTGGAAGAAACGCACTGAAGTCACTCCTTAACGTTTTAAAACATTGCATAAATTTTATTCATCCCTTATTTTTTATTGAGTATGTATCAATAATTACACAACAAAACAAGCTAAACTTATTTATTCACCTGAAGAGCAATAAAATGACATTTAATATTGTAAAGTAGCAGCTGAAAAACAAAACAGCTTCAGAACCTTTTTTAGGTAGTGTCAAAGGTTTGTGCAATAGTCATGAACTAAATGTAGAGAAAATAATGCAAAGTAAAAAAAAAAATCATTGACTTAATAGATGTAATTCCTGAAACGGATCTTCAAACTCTAAAATGAGCAGTTGAGTTCTGGAACTCAAAGGAACAAAAAAACAATCTTCAAGGACATTCTTGAAAAAAAAAATTCCTAGATGATCATGTTTGAATGAAAATCTTGTTAAAAAAAAAAAAAAACTTCAAGATTTTTCATTTATCCTGAACTAAACTCTAATTTAGCTTACTTGTATAGTGGGTTTTTAACTAATAAATAAAAATAAAAAAATAATTTTATATATATATTTTATTTAAACTAGACTATTATAAAAAAATAGCATGTTTTTGCAAACGTTAATGCTTAGCCATTTTCATGGTATGTGAAAGTCAATACTATCTTCACTTGTATACTCACTATCGTATTCGTTATCATCATAATCATCATCATCATCATCATTATCGACTGATAAGCAGCTGTGATTTTTTTGGCTTTTTTCATCAATGTTTTTTGTTTTTAAACATGAATGTTTTATCTTTTTAGAATTACGTTTAGCCAATTTATTCTGCATTTTCAAATTATAAGCAATAAATAAAAGCTTTGATGCTCTTGTATCGGTTAGGCGATTTCTTACTTTAGATTTTTGCAATGAAAACTCTTTGTTTGCACGCTCAACAGATGCAATGCTGCAGTTACAAGACAATAATATTAATGCAATTCTATTCAATAATGATGTTGGTGCATATGCTTTTCACCACGTGACTGGATTACAATCTTCATTAAGCTTCCAAATATAGCTGCGATTATCCTGGCTAAATATTCCACTACGAGCTTTGAAACTCATTAATTCATCCAATATTATATCAGTGGCTAGTGTTTCATTTTCAGCTGTTCTAAATACATGCTGCTCAGCTAAAAGCATTTCTGAATGATTTAACTTTTGACCAACAAGTCTTGGATCAAGTAAATTTGCTGCAAAGTGTATTGGTCTTACAACAAAGTCTTCACGCTTTTTAATGCAAGTAATGATATCCTCTTTTTGATGTAAAGTCAAAAGTGTTGAGTTTTGCAACACATCAGATATCTCAGTTATTACATAAATACTCACAGTTATACATGTATACTCACTATCGTATTCGTTATCATCATAATCATCATCATCATCATCATTATCGACTGATAAGCAGCTGTGATTTTTTTGGCTTTTTTCATCAATGTTTTTTGTTTTTAAACATGAATGTTTTATCTTTTTAGAATTACGTTTAGCCAATTTATTCTGCATTTTCAAATTATAAGCAATAAATAAAAGCTTTGATGCTCTTGTATCGGTTAGGCGATTTCTTACTTTAGATTTTTGCAATGAAAACTCTTTGTTTGCACGCTCAACAGATGCAATGCTGCAGTTACAAGACAATAATATTAATGCAATTCTATTCAATAATGATGTTGGTGCATATGCTTTTCACCATGTGACTGGATTACAATCTTCATTAAGCTTCCAAATATAGCTGCGATTATCCTGGCTAAATATTCTACTACGAGCTTTGAAACTCATTAATTCATCCAATATTATATCAGTGGCTAGTGTTTCATTTTCAGCTGTTCTAAATACATGCTGCTCAGCTAAAAGCATTTCTGAATGATTTAACTTTTGACCAACAAGTCTTGGATCAAGTAAATTTGCTGCAAAGTGTATTGGTCTTACAACAAAGTCTTCACGCTTTTTAATGCAAGTAATGATATCCTCTTTTTGATGTAAAGTCAAAAGTGTTGAGTTTTGCAACACATCAGATATCTCAGTTATTACATAAAACGCTGCATCATTCTCTGATTCCAAAATGGCTTCTGATATAGATTTCAGAAGTTTGAAAATTAAATCCGTCTTTTTACAAAAGGTTTCATTCAATACTAATCTCTTTAAGTCAATTCCTTTTTTATTATTATGTTTGTCAAGATACTTTTGTGCTTTTTCATCAGTTACTGCCAGTCGCAATGAATCACGGAGTAGAATATTGCGTTGTAACATATAAAATTGTGATGACCATCTTGTTACTACAGGAAGAATTAAAATAAAACTTTTATTCAAGGAGTGTAGGCTACAACGCTCAACAATACTTTTTAGAATGTGCTTACTTTTAAAAAACTTAACTAGTTGTTTATTTTGCTTCAGTGTTTCCGAAATTATTTTGTTCTTATTTGCAAGATCACAAGCTAATAAATTTAGGCCATGAGAAAAACAGCCATATGCTGACATCCAATCATATTTATTTTCTATTAATTTCCAAACTGCTACCATGTTAGCTGCATTGTCAGTGCAAAAAGCTTTTATTTTTCTTTTGTTTGATATAACATTTTATCTTCAATAATCTCAACAATTTGATTGAATATGTATTGTCCAGTGTGGGAGTTTTCTTTTGGATGAATACTTCTGATGTATATTGGAGTTGGAGTAGCTAACATAATCTGTATATGTGAATCATTACTTATACGAGACCAACCATCTGTCATCAGAACAAAAGTTTCTGACTGGGATATTAAATCTTGTATGAATTTATTTACTTGGTTATATACTGTGCCTAAAAGATTATGACTCAGGGCATAACGATTGGGAGGTGACCAACCTGGTCTTTTTAAAAAAATTAGTCCAGAATGGATTTTCCGACGTTCTGAAAGGGCTGGCTGTTGCATAAATTGCTCTTGCATATTGTATATTTATTTCATCACACTCTTGTGTTGAAACTTTATCAAAAAAAATATGATATTGATTTTTGATTGCTAGTATATATAGAAGTTGAACAGAAAGCCATTTTTCTTCTAAAATATTTGATAAAGAACATTCTTGTAAAACAGAATGTAATTCGTTATTAGCCACATTCATTGTGGAACTGGTTCCTGACTTTCTCTTAAAGATGGCATAATTGTTGTCACAGCAATCAATAAAACAATCATTTTCTATTATAAAATCTGACACACCTGCATTATTTGTTGTATTTGTGTTGAGTTCAATTAAAGATTTAACTATTAATATTCCGTTTTTTGTTTTAGGAGCAAAACTTTGTTTCATAACATCTGTTGCAAACTTTTTTTTTTACAGCTTTTGGAGATTTAGTACAATCTGTAACTAAATGTTTTTTAGCTCGTGTAGAGTTTTGTGTGCAAAATTTTGCATTGCAATATGTGCAAATAAATGCTGTTTTCCCATATTGACATTTTTTTTTTTAAAGTGACCATTCCAGACTTGATCTAATTCTCTAGGCATAATTGTTGCTAGAAAAATTTTTACAGTACAAAAATAAATGAGAATAATTTAAAATGTATACTTAGTTTAGAAAAGCAGTTCATACCGACTGCAAATCTAATAAATAATTTATATTCAACACTAATTTATTATTATCATTATAGCTATAGTACTAATATACCTATAAAGTATTTTTGTAATGTTTTTATTGTTATTATTTCAAAAAGAGTAAAAAACTTATTTAATTATATAACATATATAATGGCAAGTTATTAGTTGTTTCTCTTGTATCACCTATTCTTTGATTTAGGTTGACAGCTTTATATAAATCATTAAAAAATGTCAAAAAGGAATGTTTGTGTAGCAATCATTTCAGATACTATAAAGTTATGCATCTATAATATTATAAATTTTTAATACTACTTAAAATACTATAAAGTTATACACCAAAAAATTAAAAATATTGCACTTTTACCAATTCATAATATTGTATAAAATAAATAAGTAAATAAGTTATTTACTTATCTATTTTATTTAAAAAAGCTGTTAGTATTTTAATTTATAATCATATTTTTATAATCATCATCATCATCATCATCATCATCATCATCATCATCATCATCATCATCATCATCATCATCATCATCATCATCATCACCATTGTTATAATAATTGTTGTTGTTGTAATTATTAATTTTACCATTATTATTACTTTAGAACTACTTACTAATATTATTAGTGAATACCTAGGTATTTATTTCTGAAATTTATAAGTTTATTTATATAAACCTTCTTTATTAAAACAGTAAAATTATGGTAAACATATAAAAATAATCAGAGAAGCCCTGAAA
The DNA here is from genome assembly GCF_022113875.1 of Hydra vulgaris. Lineage (NCBI taxonomy): Eukaryota > Metazoa > Cnidaria > Hydrozoa > Anthoathecata > Hydridae > Hydra > Hydra vulgaris. The sequence goes on from NC_061157.1 coordinate 38,624,825, forward strand.
TTTTTTTTTTAACAAGTATTTGAAAACTTCCAAAATTTCCGGAAATTTTCCGGAAATTTTCCCGACTTTTTCCCGAAATTTTCAACCCTACCTTCAAGAAATAAGTGATAAATTAGCTAAACAAAAGGTCAATGGAAAAAAACATTTTGCGAATTTAAGCTATCCTTTAAAACTAAAGTTTTCAAAAGACCATTCCCTCTAAATACATTTTTTTTTCCCCGAGAGAACCTCTTTAGATAAAACGAGTTTTATTTCGGCATAAGTTTTCACCTTTAATTTTTTTTCTACATTGAAAATTATTATTTTTTATAATATTTGTTATTATTTTTTGGTACATTTCCTCTTAACTATTAATATATACCTCCCTTCTTTATATATTTGAGTCCTCTCACCATGAAATCTTTTTTTTTTCATTATATACATCTGTTTCAATGCGCTTTTTTTTAAACTGCTAAATACATTCCTGTATTTACATTTTATAAAGCTATTAACTTAAAACTAATCGAAGAATTGACTTGCGCCCAATATCCATATATATTAACAGCAGAGTTGATTTGTAGCGCAACTAGGTTCCCTATTCCGCAACTGTATTATTTATATTATGCATACATACGCGTTAATCTAGACTTTTCTATTATCTCATTAAAGTCTTAATCTTTATCTGAAGTTGAACAACAACTTTTAAAAATACAATTGCGCAACAATTGCTATTTTCTTATTCGAAACAATGTAAAGTACATTTGAAACATCTTCATTTAAAACATTTGAAACTTCTTCATGTAAAATCTCATTTTCATTACTTTTTATTTTCAGTCTTTCTAAATATTTACGTTTAACGGTAAGGTTTTTTTAGTTGTGTTTTTTATCCTAAGAAACAATTTCAAGGAGTTGTAGTTGTTAGGAGTTGAAGTGTCAAGATGTTAAAAAAAGCTCTTTGCAGACGTTATTTCCTACCTGCATTAGAAGTTTTGTATAAACAGGAAATTGTGTAGCAATTTATTTCAAAAATTGTCAAAGAAAAACTGTTTTTTATTCCAGATAATATTTTGTAAATTTAAAGGTGTTGTAGTAAATTGAAATTTGGTATTTTAACTAGATTTTTTTAATCCACAAGTTAATGCAATAACTACAGACAAGGTTTCAAACTATGTTAGTTTGACTAAACCGGTTTGGTTTAGTCAAGTAGGAAAAATAGAGAAAAATGTAAATCCTTAACTAGTCAACTTGACGCCTGAGAAAGTTTCTAGAAGGTTGCAACGATGATATCATTCTACCAATGAACTGTCATTGTGCAGCTCAGACAATGAACATTCTTGCTTGTATGGCTACATAGATATTGCCAAGTTTAAATTTGAATCCCAGGCAATCATTCGTAGAGCGAGCTGCAAAGATTTGTGGGATATGGAATACCAAAAATATGAAGACTGTCATAAAAAATGACATTAAGGAAGCTCTGATGTTTGTGACAACAGCGACCACCAGTTTAAACTCGGTCTATGATGCGTTAAATACCTATCAATCAAAGAACATAATATTCTAAATATTTTGTTGTATATGAATATAACAATCTAAATTTTCTATAAGTTTTACATTTGAACGGTCCATTCTTTTGCGCATCCTTATAACAGTTACACCTGTCATAAATATAGCACAGTTAAAGATACAACAGATCGAGTAAAAGAATTCATAATTAGAGACAAAAAAATTAGATTTTGCGTCAGAATCAAACAAGATTCACAAGGCGAATGCTGGCGACATTGATGTAAGACGCAATTTAATCATAAGCAACACTATAAAAAGTGAAAAACAATTTTAAAAAAGCGTCACTTTATGGATGACATGACAAGAATGCAAAAACATTAGGATGTTTGTATAGTTAGGAAACTTATTCACTTATGATTTTTTAACAAGAAATAAATTATTTCAATCAGTTCTTGTGTCATTATTTACTCAAAAAGATGTGAAAATTATTTATTAAATATTAAAGCATGATATTTCATAACATAGAAGTTGTTCCAATTTCTTGTTCGATCCAAAAAGTATATAAACAAAGATCCTTATCAATATGATCATCTACGATATAGAGCTTGAGAACTATACCGAGAAAATAAATTATGATACCAAACCACCAAATAATGTCTACATTAACACAACATTTAAAAAGTAGAATTTTAAACTTTTTATTTTCAATTTTAACTTAAATAATCTTAACTTAAATAAAATATTGAACTTAAAAATAAACTTGACTTGAACAAACATATTTCATACAAACATCTAACATTAGTTGAACTAAAGAGTTGTTAATGGTAATGTAGTTCTTTAAAAAAGTTATTTACACTTACTTTACTCACGTTTGATGTTGGAGGACTATAATTATTTTGTGCTTATAAAGCTCAATATAATTAAAAAAATTTTACTTCACGATAGCAAACTTGATTTAGTTATAAACATATCAATACCATTAAATGTCTAATTGGTATATAACTAAAACCAGCTACTAGTTTTTTTTATATCCTGACTGGGTAGTTGTGTATCAGACAGACTACTATATCAGAATGAACTTTTATCAGAAACTTAAACCTGGTGGCTATATTCTTGCTGACAGAGTGCTTATTCTTATCACTTACTACTGTTATTGGATAACCATTGTGTTTTTTATATAAAATAATATGATTGTATCTTTAGGTTATTTGTTTATTAATTTACTGAATAAAGCTATACCAGCTTGAGTTTTAGCTTACAATTATTAATTCACCGCACCGGAACTCGATATTAAAAATACTATTAGGACAACATTAAAAATTATAGCTTTTGCAAAAGACTACAATTATCTGGGCACAAACTCTAAACCAAAACATTCTAATGTTCCTATACATAATGTTCATGAATATTGGAATTTGAGGTATAAAATGTTTTCCGTTAATTATAAGGCTGTGAGGATCACTCAATTTGTTAGATAATACCGTGTTGAATATGTCTTTGATCATTTTAATATGAGTTGATTAATGTGTATAATCAGAGTGGCAAATTTTCATTTTTTCATAACATGTTTTGATGGTTTTTTCCTTAAACATGCAAGGCAACAAAAAATTTCACATAGTGCTCTCATTAACTTTTAAATAATAATGTTATTATGAGACTATAAAAATACATTTGCAATCTTATTTTGATTCTCAATTCAAATAATAACTTATAGTTTTCAACTAAATCAATCAAAATTCCTGAGTTTTGCATAATTTATCTATTTTCCTGACTTTAGTAGGATGTCCAAGTTGTTGGCCAACCTGGTTATTAATAAATAATAAAAGTAAATTAATAGAAAAGCATTATATTATTATTTATACATTAAAAATCTAAATACATTTAAAAGGAGAATATTAGTTTTAATTTGTCTATTGTCTGTTTTAAAATTTTTTTTATCAGCTTTTTGTACTGTACTGAACTCATTTTGTTCCAACAGAAGTGTAAAGTTTTTAAAATTACCTAATTTTTTTACAATGCTATAATTCTAAGACAAGGTCTTTATCATTTGCTGCTAACTTTCCTAACATTTTCTGTTAATCTGTTACTATTTTCCTTCTACTTTCTGTTGATTCTTCTTACAAGTCGCAATATTAGGTGCCTCTAACCGCTGCACCTCGGATGTTAAATTACTACTGCCTAAAAATATTTAAATATGATGTTGTTGTTTATGAAATTTCAAAAAATTTTTAAAAAAGCAATATGAATTAAAAAAGCTTATAAGAAATTTTATTGTTGTAGTTTTACAAGATTAATCTGAATATAAAATCTTCAGAAGAGCATAAAATATACGCATAAAAGTTTTCAATAGCAATCAAAGTTTATAAAAATAGTAAAAAAAAAATTATTTTTACAATATAAGATGTCACTAATTATTTCAATCATGTTTAAAAATATTTTAATGTTTACTGTCTACATGCATGCGCGCATGTTGTTTACAAAAAGATGTGACGTTGCACGAAAAGTTATCTATATGAGGGGCGGATCTAGGGGGTATCGTTTGTTGCCCAGGATTCACCCATAATATTCTAAGAAGTTATAAAAAAATCCGTTTCATAATCTAAAAAATACTTAAATTAAGTTTATAGTATACTTATATGAATATATGAGTTCTTTAAAAAAAAAAAGCATCGCCTTTATAGAAAAACATGCAATGTTTCAGACTTAGTTCTCCTCCGTCATGTTTTAAAACGCCGTTATTAAATTAGGATTCTTTTTTTAAAGTAAACGGTACCGAAAGAACCCTTTTAATCAATCGTTATAGCAATGTATTTATTTTGCTTGCCGTAATAAAGGCCAAAAAAATCCCTATTATTTCAGGATTAATTTGACCCGAATTTCCGGTAGACAGCAAAAAAAAATTGCAGGAACGTTTGATCAAAAGGGTTCTCTCGGTTCCGTTTATATATAAAAATGATCCTTAATTATTCTTATAACGCCTTAATTATTCGCATAAAGCCTTAAGTATTCGAATAAATTAAAGTTTATCGAAAATTAGGTAAGAAGTGGTTTTTATTACAAATTTTATTTTTGTTTGCAATTATGGATTTGTTGCTATCCAATGCCATTAAAGCCAAGCATTTTCCTAATATTACGACTTACAAAGCAAAGCTTCGTAATAATCTCAAAGAATTAAATTCACATTTTCCTGTTGTAAACAAAGATCTTCTTTCTTTAAGAAACTCTGAAGTAAAAGCTTTTGTTCCCATGCAAAAAGAAAATGAAGACTATATTGTTTTAAAGTATGAATTTAAACACGTTTTTTTTTATGTTTTATTTTGTTTATAAAAAATAATTCTTGACAAATAATGTTTAGTTAAATATGTTTGTTTTAGTTATATTTAGTATAAATATATATATATATATATTATATATAAATATATATTAAATATAACTAAAACAAACATATTTAACTAAACATTATTTGTCAAGAATTATTAAAAAAGTTTATTAAAAAAGCAGCAGAGTTGTAAAGACAGTTACTATTTTCTATTGACCTGTAAAGTCATAACATATATTATATATGTTATGACTTTACAAGTCAATGGATAATGGTAACTGTCTTTACTACTCTGCTCCTTTATTAATAAATTCATCAGATAAAACACATAAAATTCTTTGACTATTAACTTCTGTTGAGTTGTTTGAGAAAGCAACATTCTATTCGACATACCCAATAATCTTAAACCAAGTGGAATTTAAAGGTTTTTTTTCACTCTCTAGTGTTTTCATGACATGTGTTTCATTTGAGTTATTTATAACTAAACATATACAGAATTAAATGATATAAATATTGCTGAACTTATAAAAAAAGAAGCCTATAACAATTGCAGAAACAGTAAATTTGCTTTTTTTCTTTGTTTAATTGCATTATCTACAGTGTTAAATAAACAAATTGAGTCTATTTATCCTGAATTTAGACTTAAAAAATATAAAAAGTTATTTAATGTATCTATATACCCACATGGTGATCATAAAACAAATAAAGAAATTCTGAGTATTTTTTGGTGTAACACTGATTGTCGCTCTATTTCCAAGGATAAAGATATGTGGTCACCAAATCATTTTGTCTCATGTGAAAAGTGAAGTTTTATGCTCAAAGAAATTTGTCAAAGATGATTTAAAAAGAGGATTGTGTTCGGTTTTGCCAAGTGTTATATCGCATTCTTCTGTTACCACTAAGGTTCTTAATTTATCTTGTCAACCTTCTAAAAATCTATTTTCAAAAAAAAAATCATTTGTTCAATCTCTCATAAAGTTTGGCATAGGTAAAGAAACTAAAATTAAAGATGTAAATATTGATATTACTCCTAATCCAATCTTACTTAATTGTATTCCTTGTACATCAGATCAGTCTTCAAGCCTGATGTTTCTACTTACTATTAGCGCGGTAGACAACTATCTACTGGCAAAGATGATTCAATGTTATTAAATCTAGTTAATAAAATATTTATTCCTAACTCGTCTTTTGTTTTTCCTGTTTCTGGTGAAAAAAAGAAACGATCATTTTTACATAAATGTCTACTTGTATATTCCTGGTTAGCTTATTCAAAAATTGACAATGGAGCATACTGCCTTCCATGTACACTGTTGGGAAGCAGAATCCCAAACAATACCCCAATAACCAACTTCATTCGAAAACCCTTTAAAATATGAGGTAATGCAATTTATGCTTACATGAATCACAATTATAATTGTTGACTTCATCAAATGTCAATGCATTGTTTTAACATGCTGCAATCTAGATCTAATTCAAAAAAAAAATTTGATTAAAGTTTACATCGATAATCTTAGAAAAAACCTTATTATAAGTAATTGAAATAAATTAATTCCAATTATAAAGACAACTATTTTTCTTGGCCACAATGATATTGCTTTTCGAGGTCATCAAGATGACAGTAAGTATCATCCAGAGATCGGAGAAGCATGTAAAAACAACATTGGTATAGGTAACTTTGCAGAGCTTTTAAATTTTCGCATTGAAGCAGGTGATAAAGTTCTTAAGCACCATATTCGTTCTGCTCCTAAAAATCCAACCTATATATCTAAAACCACACGAAACGAACTTATTGAATGCTGTGGAAAAACAATCTAAGAAGTTCTAATTAATAAAATTAAAAAGTCAGTATTTTTTTATCTAGTGTGGTGGAGCCTCTGATTGTTCTAATGTTGAACAGCTATCTCTAGTTATAAGATACCTTGGCTGTGATAATGTTATTTGTGAAGACTTTCTATGGTTCATTGAATGTAAATCTGGTACAACTGGTCTTATTCTTGCGCAAAACATAGTTTCTGCAATTGATGATCTTGGTCTTGATATCCAAAAATGTAGAGGTCAAGGATATGATGGTGTTGGGGCAGTGTCTGGTAAATTAAAAGGTATTTCATCAAGAATTAAATTTATCAATTCAAAGGCTGTTTTTGTTCACTGTGCATGCCATAAAATTAGTTTAGTTGTAAGTAAATCATGCAATGTTCAGAGTGTTAGAAATGTTTTTGATCAAATCGAAGATATATCATATTTTTTTAACTTATCACCTAAACGTGCCAGCTGTCTCAATAAATTCATTTTTCCTGGTCAAGCAAAATTAATCAATACATGTCAAACTAGATGGGTTCAGAAACTTAAAGGTCTAGATGTTTTTTTTGATAACTACATATCCTTTTTTCATTCAATGGAAGAAATGGCATACAATGAGGGTAAGAGTTATAATATTGATACTTCTTCAAAAGCTTCATGTTTTTTAAATCTTATGACTAATTTTTCTTTTATTGTAAGTTTAGTTTTAACCAAACAAATAATGGACTACTTCTATGCCATCACTGTTGTTCTTCAAACTAAAGCGTTTGATATATCACAACAGTGTAATAAAATAAATTGTTTATAAAACTCAAATTTTAGATTTTTAAAAAAAAATAGTTTTTTCCTAATATTAATTTCTTTTTTGTTTATTGACTATATTCTTTTATTTTATTTTATATTTAAGTTTATTTTATATTTAATGAAAATTAGAAAAAATGGCATAAAAAATTAAAAAAAAAACTTTAAAAAAATTTGGCCCAACTGCCTATCAAGAAAAGGAAAGAATCCAGAAATGGAGGGCTAATCTTAGGCCACACGACAGTTTACAGATGGAGTGCAAAGTCCTTTGGCTTACCTTCTCGTTGGTGCACTTCGTTAAATAGGTTAGACAAGTAAAAAATGTCTAATTTACGAACAGAATAGCCAAGGCAACATTGTTGTTAGTTTTGTTTTATATGGGTAGTTGAGAACAATACCAGTAAGTAATAATAAAGTACTGATCCTGCTTTGAACTCCTCCCCCCTCCTTGCTAGCCCGGGAAAGAGGTTTACAAAAAAAATATCGCTAACTATTTTGGCAACTCGAAAAAAGCAGGCAACACCCAAAAAAAATCCTGGATCCGCCCCTGTTATATCATTCCATTTAGATATTAGAAACTCAACTTGGTAGAAGAAGACAGTCTCATAAGTTTTTTTCTTTTGTCTTTTTTTTTTTTTTTAAAAAAAACTTTTTTGCAAGTGTACTATTTGCGGGCTAGCGCAACGAATTATAAAGTTTGATAAAGTAGCGGAGAAGCAATAACAGAGTCAGGTTCCCGAAGATGCGATGTGATATCAAATATTTGATAGCGATGCCCAGTTTTAGTTAATAAAGAGTTTTAACAAGAGGTTTTTAAATCCTATTTTTTCTTTTTTTTTTAACAAGTTTTTAATACGTCTTTTTATTGAATTTATTTTCTAAAAAAATAACGTATGTTTATTTTAAAATTACCTACGTTAACACCTGGTCTCTTTCAACGGAGGTTAATTTTAAAATTTGTCGTGGACATAGTTGTAAGACCTGCGGAATTTTAACAAATGTAAAAGATAGCGCAATTGAATGCAAAATTTGTTCCTACTGGTTTCATATGCACTATGAAAAAAATTCAAAGGTATTGGTAAATATAGTTTGTTTTACATCTACAGTAATTGTCACATAAAGTGCATTCAAACTACCAAGCTCAAGCATGCAGCTTAAAACCAATTGATCAGAATAGTTTTTTTAAATTTTTTTTAAAAACCTAAACAAATCGATTTTAACATTACCACAGTAAAATTGAAATTTTCTGATATTAATTATAAATCTAAAAATATGAACATCTTCAAAAACAAGTTAGATCGTTTCGAAAAAAACAAAATAAAAATATAAAACAAATAAAACAAAAATATATATATATATATATATATATAACATTTAAAAAGGAAAAAAAAAAACTTTTGCAACGGCTGTCAAAGTTTTAACATCTACAGATGTTAGACTCACATTATATGTGTACAGCAAAAATTTTATTATTTATTATATTATTATAATCTAAGTGTTTGCATAAGTTACGCAAATATTACTAAATCGCATTGTTCTCACTTGCCAAATTTAAACCGTCCTGAGTATATCTCAAATCTCTCTAAGAATATTTTATGAGAAAAATTGAAAAAGTTTTTAATGCGAAAAGTAAAAAAATGAATACGGATCAGGTAACCGAAAATTAAATTTTATAACGTTCAATTGCGCCGAATCCTAAAGTAGATTTCCTAGATCTATTAAAAATAAGCTGCAAGTTAAACTTGAGTTCTTTTTTTTTTTGATTGTTATCTAGGTGCCTCAAGAAGATCCAACGGTCTTGTCACAGAGCACCGCGGAAGTGCATTTAATCAGGAAGTTCACGCCTCCTTCCTTACCGCGACGCGAAAATATGTCCAGAGCTCGATTCGAACCTGGATCTCCTGCTAATGAAGCAAGCGCTGTAACAACTGCGCCACGGCCGCACAAATTAAGTAATGGATACAAAATACCTTTGGTTACCTTCAATCTCTAGAAAAAGCAAACCGAGGCCATTTCTCATAAAGTTATTGAATATTGAAACTAATATCTTAAAAAGTGTACCAACTTTAAGGAAGTTATATTTTAATATTTTATTAGCAAGGATCTATATTAAAAGAAGAACGTTTAAATTATTACTTCGCATAAGTGGCCTACCGTGGGCCCACTATGCAAAAAAACCCACTATGAAACTTTTTCCCTTGATGTTATTTTTCTTACAGAAATCTTACGAAAAAGCATCAAACTTAAAATACAACCTTTGGAACTTGAGCTCAATAATTTTATTATGTTTACCAATATAGAATCTGATATATGTCATTATGGAGTCAGTAAAAAACATGTCAAGTACAGATGAAGTAACTGTTTCAGTGCAATACGGTGTAAGTACCTAAAGATTTAGTAGATTTTTTGGATTAACTGTACGTGTTTTTAACAGGTCTTATAAGTACAAAGTGTTCTATAATCGTGATATCTCTTTGAAGCTCTTTGAAAATTGCCGATGTATACTTTTTGTCAAACCCTTCCACATAAGTAATAAAATTAATAAAATGCACAGAAGATAGTGGGGTACCATGACACACTCTTAACTTTTGCTTCGTAACAATTTTTTTTTCGCCTTTTTTTATGCAATTGGTTTAATTTGTAGAATTAATTTGTATCTACAAAACTAAATTTATAAATTACCAAAATATAGCAGGTTTATATTTTGTATTAATATTAATTTAGAATTTTGTTTCATGAGTGGGTACCGCATCCATAAGGTGCCTTGAAACACATTATAAACATCATTAAGGAAATAAATAAAAAATATAAAAACGTCGTGAAAAAGTAAAATTTTACATGAAAAATAAACAAATTAACAATTACAGCCCAAATAATGCATCCAACAGTCCAAACCACATTTAAGAAGACCAAAAATCGCTTTATATGTCATTTTAAGCATCAATAAATGATAGCTTTGTATCGAAATAGAATTTCCTTGTATTATATTTACATAAATCTTTTAAAAAATAACAAAGTAATGTTGCTTACCGACGATGCTTACCGACACATTGAATAAAGATAACTTAAAACTGATGAACTTTAAAAACTAATAAATTTTTTTGTCATAAAAAAAAAACATAAATTTTTATTCAGGCCTAATGATGTCAAATGATAATTTTTCGCTGGCCAAATGATGCCAAATGATAATTTTTTTTCAAAACATAGTAGTAACTGGTTAACATCCCTTACGGAGAATTTCCATAGAACTTCTATGAAAAAACCCATGGACTTTACATGCGTATTTGGAACACGTTGTCATGAAAAAACCATGGGTTTTCATGGAAAAGTGTTCCAAATACCCTGGAAAAGTATATCCAAATACCCATGGTTTTTCCATCCATGGAAATTTCATGGGTGTTTGGAATACCTTTCCACGGAAAACTCTTTTCACATCTTCGCGATTAGTTTTTTCCCTAAATAAAATATTTTCGCAATTTTTTTTTTGGTTATTTTTTTTCTAATTTAGCAATTTTTTTTGGCGATTTTTAAAAGTAATTATTTTGTCTAAATTTTTTTATTTGGGTTAACAAAGTACGTCACGCTAAAATTTATCTTTTGATCGCCCCTTAGCGCGGGACTTCAATTCAACGTAAAGCACTTTTGAAGTTAAATTTCTTCAAATCTCTGCGCGGAACCCAATAATATTTTAAAATGTCGAAAAGTTAAAGCGAAAAGTTTTAAAGGGAAAAGATGTTAAGACGAATTTTTTCTTCATTTTTTTTTTTTTTAACAACAGCATAGTTTTTATCTTATGTTTTTAAAACGTTACACCAAATTAACTTATTATTAATAATTTAAATTATTATCTTATTTAAAATTTTATATTATTAATTTTACTACTTTAAGTTCAGTAAAATCACCAAAGTTCGGTCACTTAAGCTTTGAATATTTATCACGCATAAATAGAAAATTTACAATTTATTTTTCTGAAACATACAGAAAATTAATTCATAATTGATATTGTAAAAATAAAAAAATGAAAAATAAAAAACTAGTACTCGATATTTTGTTTAAAATGAAAACATCTACTTTGACCGAACTTTCAATACCATCTCATAAGTTTAGGCATTATATAAATACTAATAACGTTTCACAAACTTAACGTCACAAATAATGAAAACTAATTTTTAAATGTTGTTTTATTTTAAAGTTATGATATAAATTCAGGTAATTCCAGTAACTAAGGAGATAGTAAATGACAGGGGTTGATATTTGACCGGGGCCGGGACCAGATTTAATAAAGTATAGCTGGGGCTGGGGCAGGGGCCGGATTTGTGACCGGTGCTGCATAAACATTTATACACCCTAAAGTTTTTTTTATATTAAAAATTCATGTTATGTTTTTTATATATATGTAAAAACATCATTATGATAAACATGATCATCATAATCATCATTATCATCATCATTATGATCATGATCATGACCTGATCATCTTCTCTTTTGGTAAATACCACACCAAATAAATACTAAAGTTTATATAAATATGTAAGGATATTGTATGCCAGCATCTAAACAAATAGAAAGCATACATAATATGGATATAAACATATCTTTATATCCATTATATGTATGCATAAAGAGCACCTCGGAAGCTTTTACTCCTTCTCGAATAAAAGTTTAAAAGCTTCTATTCATTCTCTTCGATTTTAAGTCAGTTTTCATTCTAGTCCACATTTTTCACCATCTTGATCAGTTGCTTTATTAAACTTTAATCATTTTTTACATCTTTTTTTATTTCTCTAAAATAATGTTGCTTGCAGGATTCACATCCGGTAATGTTTTTATAAACAGTTAATCATTAGCACTTTTGCGACGAGATTTAAAAAATTTATAAAACTATACATAAACAAAGAAAAAAAATTTAAATGTAAACAAAGAAAAAGAACTTTAATATAAACAATGAATGAAAACAAAGAAAAAGAACTTAAATGTAAAACAAACATAAATAGTAATTTTGAATATGTTTAAAAAATTTAAACAAAATTGCATTTTTTTTTGTTAACTCAGATTTAGCATTTTAAAGTAAAAAAATTTAACGATGGTTAAAGTAAAAAAATTTAAATTAAAGTAAAAAATTTAAATTAAAGTAAAAAAATTTAACGAGGTGTTTTTTTACGAATTTAAATTTACGCATACAGTTTTTCTTTTATGAAGTACACCTGTCTATTATTATTATCATTTTTTATACATTTATGTATAAAATGTTTATGATCAACAATAAAGAAATTAAAAACAGTGATGAAGAAAGAGATCTTAGCTCAAGAAAAAAAGTATTTTTTATCATTGGAGAAGCAAAACCAAAATTATCAGGTAATTTTTTAATTTACTCAAATAAATTGCTGTATACCCTTAAATGTATACCTATAGTAAGCAGCCAGGGTTGATATTTGACCGGGGCCGGGTTTGATAAAATATAACTGGGCCCAGGACAGGTGTTGGATTTGTGACCGGGGTTGCATAAACATTTATGCATCCTAAAGTATATTTTTTTAATTTGAAATTTATGTTCCATTCCATATATATGCATTCCATTCCATATATATGCATAGAGAAACATCATTATGATCAACACGATCATCATAATCATGATCATGATCATCATCTGATCATCTTCTCTTTCGATAAATACCACACCATATAAATACTAAAGTTTATATAAATATGTAAAAATATTGTATGCCAACATCTAAATAAATAGCAAACATATATATTTATATCCATAATATGTATGCATAAAGCGCAACTCAGGAGCTTTTATTCCTTCTGGAATAAAAGTTTGAAAGCTTTTATTCCTTCTCTTCGATTTTAAGACAAGACTCATTCTACTCCACATTTTTCATCATGATGAGCAGTTGCTTTATTAAACTTTAATCATTTTTTACATCTACTTTTTTACAAGATTTCTCTTAAATAAAAATGTCCTTTTATTATTCCAAGAAGCCAATTTAAAAAGGTCCTGTCTGATGTTAAGCTCTGTTATTCTCAATTTACTATCTCATCTCAGATGTTACGTTCTAAGGGACTTTTGGTTAGTCTTAATCAGTGTCATTAACTAAAGTAAGTCTAACATTTAATCTCTAATGGGTCTTTTAATCTTCATAAGTCTATTTTTTTTATTCAATTTGGTTTAATCTTCATGGGTCAAATTTTTTACTTCTCCCCAGAATAAAGCAGAGATATATGCAAAGAAATCTTACTTTAATTTGACTCTTGAATATAATGGCGATACTTTTACTGCCAGTTTAACAGAATAATCCATTGTTAAACATCTAAATTGTTTGGGCTTACAATGCTAAAGTTAATTCTTAATTAAAAACATCTACAGTTTGTGCCCCAGACGAGATTTCCATCATAATCTTAAAAAAGTGTTCTCCAGAACTCTCTTCAATTTTTGCTAAATTTTTAAGAAGTGCTAAATAAGTGGTTCCCATTTTTTAAAGCTCTAGAAAACACTTTGACCTCTCAAACTATCCTATGAATAGTCTTCACTCTGTTGTTAGTTTTTTTATAAAAAGGTTTTGAGATTAATTTATTTATTTCTAACTGCAGAATTAAAGTTGTTCTTGAAGGTCAAGACTCTTCTTTATTAGAACATTATTATATCTTAAAGTAACTTTAAGGGTAGCACAAGATTCTATCTTTGCTCCTGTATTGTTTCTTATCTACAATATTGATCTTTATGAAAAGTTTACATCTAAAGTGTCTCTATTTTAATTGCTAAGAACAAGCAGTCGATTTTTATTCTGATCTCTATTTTGTAACAACCTAAGGCTTATAGTGGCTTATGGATTTATATTATGGACTTAAAATTCACAATTTTTGTTAGACAATAAAACTCATTTATTTACTGAAAAAAATATTGCAATAATGTTGGCATTCCTATATTGATGAATAACAACCCTCTTACTCAGTCAAAGCACATTGTAAATGTAATTAGACCTACTTTATCTGCCATACTTAAGCCACTTTTCCATTGTTGTAAGGTTGCATTTCTTTCTTTTTTCTACATATACTATTATGGTGAATGCTCAAATGAGACTGCAAAAAGTCTTATTTTCATCCGGGGCTGGGGCCGGTGCCAGGGCCCCGGTCACTTATTATAAGGAGGGCGTCGCCCCGGGCTCGAAAAAAAAAGTCTTTTGGGGCACCAAAGAAAACAAGAACGAGCACATAAAAAGGTCTTTTTAAATATTAGTAGTAGTATTTTTAATTTTTATTGTAAATAGTCAACTAATTTATTACTTTAGCCATTATCACATTTGCTACGTCACTGACTAATAAAGTTTAAAATATATTTTAAATTAATTTAAAAAGGTTTTTTCAATTAGAGTTTTGAATTATTTCAATTAAAAAATAGTTTAATTAGAATTTTGAATTATTTTGAAAGAAAATAATATATGCAATATATATATCAAATCACATTCAGTTTATAACCAAAAACAGAAAATTTTAGTCATTTTTATTACTATATTTTTATCATTTCTTTTTTTTTTTTTTTTTTTTTTCAATTATTTTATTACTTTTTATTTATTTATTTTATTTCTGAACATTTTAAAATTGTCTTTTTTTAATGCTGTTGCTTATATATTAGGGATTATTATATATTACGAATATTTATTTGCGTTTCTATTGGGGCTCGGTGATAAGGCTATTTTATGCCTTCTTCTTGCTCCAGCCAATTGTACTTTTTATATTGTTGTACTTTGTGAATATTTTTAATGGCGAAATAAACTGATAAAAAAAAAAAAAAAAAAAAAAAAATTACAAAAAAACCCTACTTTACTTTAAATGAGTTTTGTATGTTTATTGGCAATTCTTGCACGTAATGTTGACCATAGTAGAACAGCAAGATCCACACAATCAATCGCCACAGGATTCGAAACGCATCCATAATTGTCGTTGAGCTGTAATTTTATCTCCAAAAAAAATCTCTCAAGCTTGACATTTTTTACAACTAAAAATTGGGGCTTAATGAATGAAATGGGGGTAAATTTGTCTTCTTCTAGCCCCGGTCATGTAATTGCTTTTTTTATAAGTTACAACTGTAAATTTTTTTTTTATCGGCAAAAGTGTATATAAATAAAAAAAAAATCGCCAGTTAATTTTAGACTTTAATTTTAGTTAATTATAAACAAATTTTTTATTCAAATAAAATACATGGTATCTATCCATTTTTAAAATGTCAAAATTTACATATAAATTTTCAGCTAAATTTTACATTCGCAACACTTATCAACATTTCACAATATTACTGCTAATTGTCTCTTTTGTTGTTTATCCGTGAATGACCGAAGTTTCAAAACTTCACTAATTTTTAATTATTAATTCAATTATTTCAACTTATTATTTTAAAATTTCACTACCTTTTATAAAAAAAGTAGTTAATCTTATAAAATTAATATATATTTTTTGTAAATATAACTAATTTGGTAATACTTAATAATACTATAATTAAATATGATCATTTATTTTGATAATTTGCTTACTTTAGATTTTAGAAGTAAGGATTTTTTTAAATTGTTGTTTTGCTAGAGAATTATTTCAACAGGTTGCATATAGAAATTATTTTTTTTATAAATTTATATTTACGAACTAATTACAAATATTATTTAAGTAATAAAAAATTTGTAAAACTTGAGTTTTGCATCCTTTTTTTGAATTTTTCTTAAATGATCAAAGTTACATGGTGACCGAACTTAAGCGATTTTACGGTCTATTAAAAAATATATAAAATTTGTTTTTATAAAAAATTCCAATACTAATAGAAACCAGTAATTTTTTTTGCTTCAAAAAATAAAAACAACAAAGTTTTTTTTCTATTGTTCGAGGAAATTTCTTTCTAAAAAAATAATTTAAAGTTATACTTAAACTTCGGGAGGCTGAATAAGTGCGCATTGGTATAAATGCAAACTGGCATAAATGCGAAGCGTTGCAAAAACATAATTTCAAATTTTTGGCAGTATCAGAGAAGAACTTAGAGTAATGGTTCTTTTTACAACTGTTAAAATTTGAAGTTTTATTTGGCGCACTTATGCCAATTCGCACCTATGCGAACTGGCATATGTGCGAATTGGCATAAGTGCGCCAAAAGATTTTAAAAACATTGGCATAAGTGCAAATTAGCATAAGTACGAACTAGCTTAAGTGCGAAGCAGTTACAAAAACTAGCTCAAGTGCGAACTAGCATAAGTGCGAATTGGCATAAATGCGCCAAATAAAACTTCAAATTTTAACAGTAGTAAAAAGAACTATTACTCTAAGTTCTTCTCTGATAATGCCAAAAATTTGAAATGTATATGGGATGGTATTAGGAATCTTTTAAACATTAGTTCGTGAGTTAACTCATATCCTTCCTGCTTATTTTCTAACAATTCCATGATATACGACCCTATTAAAATTTTGGATTCTTTTAATTCATTCTTTGTTTCAGTTTCGAAAGAATTACAGAAAAAGATTCACTCATCCAATACTGACTTTAATAAATATCTTAAAAATCCTAGTCTTAAATCAATATTCATAAAACCTACGGACAAAAACGAAGTATTATCTATTATTCATTCTCTTAATGACAGCAAGGCTTCGGGACATAACAGCATTTCAATACCTATTTTTAAAGCTCTTGCAAATGATATCACTCCTGTACTTTTTGAACTATTTAGTCTGTCATCCATCACCGATGCATTCCCTGATATTTTAAAAACTGCTTCTGTTATTCTAATTCATAAAAAAGATTAAAAACTTGAATGATAACTACAGACTAGTTTCATTATTATCAAATGTCAGCAAACTTTTAGAAAAACTTATGTATTCTCGTATTTACAACTTTTTGGATAATTCTGCTTGTTTTCATATTCGTCAGTTTGGGTTTTGCTCAAATCACTCTACTTCTCATACTCTTATCATAAATGATTCGTGGTGCAATCGACAGTGGTTCTTTTGCTTGTGGTGTAATCATAGATCTTCAAAAAACTTTTGATACGGTTATTCATTGGTTTTCTTCATATATTAGGGATCACACTCAGTTTGTTTCAACTATTGGATGTGAATCCGCACAATTAGTTATTAAATATGGCGTTCCACAAGGTCTCGTTCTCGGACCGTTATTGTTTTAATTATATATAAATGATTTATCTTATTCATCAAAAAATTCTATGGTACATCATTATGCTCAAAAAAAATTATGTTAAAAAGATTGGTATCATCAGATACCAATCTTTTTATCGTAAGAACGAGCGTATTACTACAAGTAATATCGTACTAAAAGTAATATCGTAATACCATTTAATACTTTACTTGCTCATTACATCATAAGTTGCTTATTACCCTAAACCAGTACCGGATTAACCATTACGCACACAAGGCACGTGCTTAGGTCACCGCATGGAAAGGGGCACCACGACGAGCTACTACAATTTTTTTGCAATTACTAAATTACTGCAATTACATGAACGGCCTTAGAAACGGGTTGTTAATGTCGGAAAATAGGTGTTTTAGAGTTTTGTACTAAATACATTAGCTTTTGATAACTGTTTCTGCCAGTAACTGTTTCACGTTTATTAAACTGAATAAGCCATGATTCCTAGGAACAATTATTATATTTAGGTTTGTAACTTATAGAAAAACTATAATCCTCGTAATATGATTCAAATCTAAGAAGGAAATCAGGCGGTAGGTGAAATTATGATTCAAATCTAAGAAGGAAATCAGGTGGTAGCACTATATTTAAAAAAACATATTTTAGAGGAAATCAGTTTTCTCCAGTAACATCAGTATGTAATACAAATAGTTTGACTTCTCAATTGGAAATCACAAATTTTACTAACACAAAATCTAAAATCTTGACGTCAATATTTTTTTAAAAAGTAACACAATGTAGTATTAATAGTAATCTACAAATTAATAATTCAAATGAATTACCTTCATTTTTTATATTTATTGACACAGACATTTTAAAATCAATTATTATTTTATTTGAACATTGCCCACAATGCCATAATAAATCAATTGAAATCTCAACTGATTTATCAAAAAAGAAAGGATTGGCTATATTTTTAATTTTTTTTTGTATAACATCTTCTTGCTATTAGATAATAAAGACATAAATGTCAGGGAACCATTTGAGTGTTTACATTCTACAGTATAACTGACAAACTGACAACTGAAATGTAAAGAAGAAGTAAAGTTTACAAAGAAGAGTCAGCATAGTCTTCATTCATCAATAACCTACAGTTAAGCAAAGAAGAGTGTTTCAAAGGCTCTCATACCTTAGTCAGTTTTTACCAGGAAGATCTCAGCATGGGCATCGTTGGAGAACTCCAGCAGTTTCATAAGTACCTCTGATTTCATTTAGACTGAATTGTATGATGTTATTTTTCAAGATAAATTTCATAGTGTTTTTCTATATTGCAGTTCGCTTTTTCCTTACCTTCATGTTAACAAATGTTTCTGCTGAGCGATCCTTTTCACAGCTAAAGAGATTCAAAAACCCATGTAGAACAACAATGAAGCAGGAAAGATTAAACTCTTTATCTCTATTCTGCATTGAGGCAGATATGCTTCAGTTGACTTTGACAATGTAATCAACGATTTTGCACTTTCAAAGTCTAGGAAACGAAATGTGATTTATAAAAATTATAGCAGTTACTAGTAATGTAGTAGTTACGTGAACTGTTTACACCATACTCATATATGTTGTTTACAGCATACATCATCATAGTTACATGATGTATGACAGATGTATAGATTATAGCATGTGTATATAATATTGTAATAAATACTAATGTTGCACAGCAGCTTGCACTTACCTGCAGTTAGTTGGCTATGTTCGGGCACCATAATTTGTTAAGTGCTTAGGGCCACTGAATATTTTATTCCGGTCCTGACTAACTAGATGATAAATAAATAGTTTTCCATTTCTAGTATAACCTTTATGAAATTTTAAAAATTTGTCAGCATTGGTAGCATGATTATCGGTAACAACAGCTATCCGGCGCAATGAGGTAAACTCGTCAATTTTTTATTTTAATTATAAAAGTGTTATGCAAACTTCAGGTAAGAATCTCAATTAAAAAGGAATAGATAATTTTCATAATTTTGAAGCCCAACAATCATTAAAACAACTACACCTTTTCAAAGATTGTTTTTTTTAACCTTCATCCACATATTATACCGCTTTGATATAAATCTACTTTTTGCAAACACATCTCATCTCACAAGAAGACTCTATCACTTGATAAACAAATTTTTTGTAACAAAGTTTTTATGGCTTTAAATGCATTTATTATAAATGATTTATATTGCTAGTTTGAATTTTTGTTTTTAAACTGAAAGACGGAAAGGAAAATTGTTTTAACTATAACTTGTACGACTGTGCTGAAGTGTGACGTAAACTTAGTGTATATTATATAACGGAAGCGTAATATGGATGTCTACATTGAGAAAAGTAGTTTCTAAATCCATTCAACTCAGGAAAAAATGAATTAATGCCATTATTTTTTTTCTTATACGGTCAGGAAAAGTTAAAAACATACAACAATTTTTCAACGCGTCTTTTTGGTTATTCTATCTGTGTGAATAAATTCAACAGATTGAAGATTCTATTTTATGGTGTATCTTTTTCATTATATAATAAGTTTATGATCAAAAAATGTCAACACAAATAGCTAAGTATTTAGATGAAACCCAGTCTTTTTTATTAACAAATAACATACAGCGTTCTCGCAAATCATTTTCTTCAGGAAAATGAAATGTGGACTTTTTTGTACCGATAGAGTAACCAGTTTTACAGTTTGTGAAAACTTTATTTTGAAAATTTAAAACGAAAATTATTGTGAAAATTTTACTAAACATTTTTATTATTAAAAATATTCAAAAAATCAAAATTATATTCTCTTTACATTTATTGTTAGAATTAACTCTACTTAAAAACATTGCATAGAAAAGCAGTTCGTCTATATCCTTAAAACATAATAGACTGTCTTTATTTCATTATTCCACTCTGTAATAGAATATTATGATATTAATCAGAAATATATATTACATGACAATGAAAGCAAAGAACAAACTTTGATATAATATTTGAAACGATCACATAAATACAAATATCATCAACCGCTTTAAACATAACATAAAACAAACCATAAAAAACTGTCCTCTTAAGAAAAATGCAACAAATCAGGACGTTAAATTTGTTCTGATTTATATTCCTCTTTTCTCTGTTAATATGACCAACCGTTTATTGGACATGTTGCAGTACACTTTGTGTCAACCGAAAACCTATGTTTATATGATCTAAAATGGATTATTTTGAGAACAAATTTTTATAAAGTACTATTTTTATGATGAACAAACGAGTATAATTTTATTTAAAATTAATTTTATGAATTTGATGTAACCTCTACGTTAAAATAACAACAAATATGATTTATTTTATATTCTGGGTTAACAAACTTAAAAAAACCTCATCAGTGCAAGATAATTGTAAAATCTATTTATATTACAGTTAAAAACAAAATTGATTTATTAAACAACTTATTTATTATTTTGTATTAAAAATAATAAAATAAAAACAAGTTCGTTTAATTCGAGTAAAAATATTCATTAAAAACATAAAAATAATCATTAATAAGTAAACAAAATAAAATTTTTTACAAACTGAAAAAATTAATCGCGGTTTGTGCAGCAGGAGCACAAAAGTTTAAAAAAGTAAAAGTTTTTCAACTCTCTGTGCAAACTTTTTTTGTTTTCGGTAAAATCAGGTTCCTTTATCAACAATCTAAAAAAAAAAATTGTAATAAAAACATTTCAGTGAAATAAAAATCTTTTTTTTTTGGTAAGTTGTAATAAAAACTTAAATTTAAAATTTCTTTTTATTTCTTTATATTATTTTGATTTAAAATGTGTTTTTTAATAATGATAACATTTTTAATAATGATAACATTTTTAATAATGATAACATTTTTAATAATGATAACATTTTTAATAATGATAACATTTTTAATAATGATAACATTTTTAATAATGATAACATTTTTAATAATGATAACATTTTTAATAATGATAATATTTTTTAAGTGATGATAACATTAATGCAATTTTTTGTAAAAAGTATGAATTTGCAATCTGATCGGTCTCCAAGTAACGAAAAATATTTTTAAAAATTATAATTTTATTCAAAAAAACAACAATAACTAATAAGAATCATTCATAAACTGAACAAAATAACAATGTTTAAAATAACAATGTTAAAAAAAAGCTTTTTTGAAAGTTTAAAAGTCAAAAAATGAATTTTAAAAATATGTAAATAAGGAAAATATTTAGAAAATTACCTTGACTATTAACCAGTGTAATATTGCGGAAAATATCCTAAATTAACAGATGTTTATCACAAACATTTTATTTATGTGTAAACATTAATAAATATCATCTAACTTTAATTGAAAAAGGAATATGATGAATAAATGAATAACAAAGAAACAGTAATACAAATTTAAGCAATAACAAGAACAAAGCAATACTTAATAACTTATAATTTATTATTTTAAATAATTACATATTCAAATTAATAAATGTTTTATTTGATAAATATTTTAAACATTTTTATTTGATTGAAATGCTTAAATGGTTTTATCTAAAATGTTTGATGGCTTTCTAGTTCACAAACTTCAGCGCCATCACAAACTCCTATGTTGACATCAAACAAACTTCCTTTATTTTAAATCCAAACTTCATCATTGTTAAATATTGCTGTAAAACTCATTTCTGAAGTTTTAGAAAAAACTTATTTTTTTACTGAATAGAAATGGTTTAACATTAGGAAAATAAAAAAGTAGAATGACAAGAAGAAAGTTTAATTCTAATAAAGAATATAATGAATATTTATTTATTTTTATTAATTTTTTTAACATCCCTAACTTTATAATTATTATAAAACCACTATTTTCCCAAATACAGTGTTTAGTTGTTTAAAAGCAATATTAAAGTTTGATAAATAAAAAAAAAAACTTTTACATTAAACAAGTTGACAAAGAAGCGTTGTAGAATTGCGTACATAACCAGTATCACAACCTAGATTAATAACAAGTTATCAATGTTTTTTACTGTAGTATTGTCAATCCATAAAACTATACAAAACTTTACAAAACCAGATAACAGTATACAAATTCAACAAATCGTACCATAAAAGTAGACTGTAAATAAACTTTTTAAATATATTTTTTAACTGATCTTTTGTCATCAGCATCCTTTAATACAATGTTTTCACTAATTAAAATATTATAACCTAAAAGTCTATGGCTGCCAGACCTACATTGTTCTATAAAAGCTCAAAATTTCTTAACCCATGCTTCTAACACAACTACAAACAATGGTCAACTATGTACTTTAGGTCATGGTGGCTTTTGGCAGGTAACAGATACCTAAGGGATACAAAAAAATGATACCAGAAACCGCATCAAAAATATTGTATCTATTAAAACCCTTTTTAAATTCATGTTTATTACAATTTTCATCTAATATTTATTGAATGCTAATAGAAACCAGTACTTTTTTTTACCTAATCAAATTACAAGTATTTTCAGTTTAGCTACATAACTAAAATTTTTGCTTTTGCACTTAATATTGTTAGTTGTATATTTTTTAAATATATAACTAACAATATTACTAACATATATGCTTGTCTGATAGAACTGTAGAAAGTGCCTGGCTAATCAGGAAACATCTTCTAATAGCTACCTAAGTGACACCTGTAATATTCCATATTTATACTATAACATAAGTACAGTTACAATTTTATAAAATTTAAGGTGTCTGGCAAGGAGTTGCCACTAATTAAGAGTCTGGCAATAATTGAGGTAATTTCTAATACTATTCCAAAGAAAATTATCAGAAAATTATGCACTATATTTTGGTATCATTTACCTGTCAAAACCATCATGACCTAAAGTATAGAGTTGATAACAGGGTAGGTCGATTTTCAACTTTTTTTAGAAAACAGATCTTGGACTAGTTGAGATAAGTGCAATTTAATGCAATTAAAAGTATTATGAAAATTTTAGCTTCCTATTTTGCACTAATATTTGAGGAAACAGACCCAAAAATCTGAGAGGGCCCTATATATGTGGGAAAAAAAAATTATTCAAAATATAGTCAACATTGGTCTTAAAATATAGGAAATCTTATGCTGATTTCAGAAAAATTAGATTTATAATTTAAAAAAGTTATTTTTAAAATGTATTCTAAAAAAACACTAAGAAAAATTTCTATTCTTCATATTTTCTATTAAAAATCTCAAATAGATGTTTTTTTAAAAAATAAAAATAACGTAAATGAATTCAGCCTTTGATGGCGACTTTTTTAAAATCAGGCTGATAGGTTTTAGAGGATTAATCACATTTTCTGTAAATCAGAACTTTGAGCTCAAAAAGTACACAAAAAGTGAATTTCCACAAATTAAGAGTAAATAAAATTAAATCGTTACTTTATGTCATTTTAGATTTAAAAATTTATTTATTTTTGATAAACCTTATTATAACAATATGAAATATTATTATTTATTCAGATATATACCTAAAAGTAAAATAAAAACATTTTTTCTTTTAAATATTAAGCTGAAATCATTAGGTTTTTAAAATATTTTCTCTCAAATCTTTGTTTTTAACGTTGTTTTTATTTGAAACTTTTAAAAAAACATTGCTTTTATAAAAATACATGAAAAATTAGTCTTCCTCAAAAAACTAAGCAATTATACAAAAATTCCTTCAGAGTTTTAATTTGCAATAATTCACCTGTCTCTCCTAGTCCAATAACTCAGTTTCAAAATTTACCTGCCCTAGTTGACAAACATTTTTAGTGTTGGAAGCATGTGCTTAGAAATTTTTAGCTTTTATAGAATAACTTTAGTCTGGTGGCCATGGGCTTTTAAAATATTATACCTGTGACATCATCAAAATATTAGAAAAAGTTTTTTAAATTTTTTATTTAGCAAGTATCTACTATTTGCAATATTAAATAAACAGTTCATCTTCAAGAAAAAAAACTGATAAAAACAATTTGATTAAAAAAACTTTATATTACATAGGACTTTATATACAATTTATGGATCACATCTTTGCCGATAAAAGATAAAAAAAAAAACTCACCACATGTTACTGAAGGTGGTATAACACGTTCATTAATTCCACCTAGTAAAAAAAAACAAAAAAACAATAAAAGATAAAAGTCATCAAGACTGTTTTATTGTTTCAAAAATAAAATTATTAATAACAAAAACTACAAAAAAAAACTAACAAAAATTAACTGTATATAGTGGTAAATAGTTTTAGAACTCTAAATTCAAATCTAGGCACAATTATGGGAAACAAAATGAGGACTATGCTACTTGATAAAATGTTTCTCTATGTTTTTATGCAAAAAAAAAAAAAATTAAAATATATATAAATATATATTTTAAATTTTTTTTTGTATATATATATATATATATATATATATATACATGTAAAATTTATTTCTTAGTTTGTCTGTTAAAGTTTGAACAAAAAGATATTTTCTAAACTAACTTTTAAACATCTTATTATATATATATATATATATATATATATATACATATATATATATATATATATATATATATATATATATATATATATATATATATATATATATATATATATATATATATATATACATATACATATATATATATATATATATATATATATATATATATATATATACACATAAAAAATAAATAAAATATATGTATATAAATTTATATATACATATACATATATATACTTATATATATATATATATATATATATATATATATATATATATATATATATATATATATATATATATATATATATATATATATATATATATATGTATATATATATATATATATATATATATGTATATATATATATATATATATATATATATATATGTATATATATATATATATATATATATATATATATATATATATATATATACATATACGTATACATATATATATATATATATATATATATATATATATATATATATATATATATATATATATATATATATATATATATATATATATACACACATAAAAAATAAGTAAAAACAATGAATCATACAATTTTGGCAAACCCCATCACTATCAGCATATTGAGTTTCATTTAAACATGAACATTTTAAGTTAATATCACAATAACCTAAAATTAAATGGAGAAAGTAAAATTTAAATAAATGCATTAAACCTATGATTGTTAACTTAAACAATATTTTTTGATACCATAAAACTACCTGTAAATATTGTTTTACCAGTTATGTAACATAGGAATGTTTTTCTGTATTTTAATATACTATTAAACTTAATATAGAACTCATCATTTTTACAATGTATTAATCTACATATTTAAAAAATAATTTAGTGAGATCAATAAAACAAGATTCTAATTTATTAAACAATTTAAAATTACTTTTGGAATTTTTTTATAAAATTTATTTATAAAATAATTCAATATATTACATTAAGGATTTCAATATTAAATATACCTTGACATAAACTACAGGGCTCAACAACTTCTGTAAATGGAATAAATTTATATTTAAATGTTTGATTTCCATTGCATAGTGCATTGCAATCACTGGTTGGAGACCAATCTAAAACCATTAGTACATTATAAACAACATTTAATAAAGTTTTTTTTATTAAGTAATTTTAAAATCATTGCAGTGTTAAGTTGTTTAAAAGTAATATTAAAGTTTAATAAATAAAAAAAAACTTTTACTTGAATCACGTTGACAAAATAGCGTTGTAGCATTACGCAGATAACCAATATCACAATCTAGATTAATAACAAGTTATCAATGATTTTCACAGTACGATTGTCCATACATAAAACTGCACAAATATTTACAAAAATATAAAACAGTAAACAAAATTTAAGAAATTGTACCATATCATATATAGACTTTATATAAACTTTTAAAATATTTTTAAATGATCTTTTATGATAAGCATCCTTAAATACCATGTTATCATTAGGTAAATTATTACACCTGTGACAATTGCAAAATTTCATCTAGAAATTTTTCTTAAAGTTTCTTTAGTTTAGCAAATATCAATTATTTTTAATTTAATTTGCAATTATTATATTGTATTTATATTATAATAATTATTGTTTAGTTAATTAAAATTTGTTTTTTTACAGAGATGGAGTAGTAACAAAAAGTCAAGAAAAAAATTAAAAACAAATTTATTTAATGAATATAAACTTATTTACATACAATTTATTGATCGCATCACCTAGAAAATGTAAAAAAACTTACCACATGTTGTTGAAGGTGGTATAACATGTTCATTAATTCCACCTGGTCAAAAAATTATATATATAATAAAAATGAGTAATTTTTATTGTCAGTTTAGTTGCAAAAATAAAATTAATAAAAACAAAAAATGCATGAAAAATAAAATTAATAAATTGTACATAATATATACAAAAAAAATATGAAAATAAACTAATTAAATCCAAGCAACAATATTTGGGTCCCCACAATTAACCATCTTAGTGGTGAATGGATTTATGACTCAAAGTTCAAAACAAAGGAACAAAATGAAGACCAAGCTACTCAAAAAAATGTGTCTATTTATATTTATTCAAAAAATAAAAGGAAAAAAAAATTTAAAAAGAAAAAAACTAGGGCACAATATAACTTCTTAGTTAAAATAAATCTATGAAAGATTACTTTTTTATTTCTTAGCATAATCTTACAAATTAAAAAAATAAATTATGGAAAAATATAGTATTTTTGTCGCTGTTGATACTTTGATCTTATTTTCTTTAATTTTGGGTACAGTTATAAAAATTTAAAAGAAATCCTCTATATATTTTTTATTTAGGTTTTTTAAGTCTTAATTTAAATAAAACTCCAATCTATTATATAGATGCTGCTTGAGTTTGTTGACTACTATGATGACTACTATAGTACATATGGATGTATTATATATACTTTTATCTTATATTCTTTGAGACAATCATGAGTTTGACAATTGTTTTTATTGATGCAACAAAAGAAAATGGAATTCATTTGCGATTTTATTGATATACACATTACAATAAATTGGTGTTTACCAATGCTTGTACAGTTATGAACTAGATTTTCGGCTTATAAACAATATAAAAAAAAAGTCCATTTTTGAACTAGCGTAACTTTGTGACAAGCTTGGTTAAAGGCATCATTGCAAACTCAAATTTTGAGTAGGCTTTTGTCAACTGATTGTAGGAATTTTTTTAAAACTACAGCCGCATGTAACATCTATTTATGTTACGAGTTAGAAAACAAAAAATGTTCTTGTAGAGCAAGTAATATTTGACAGAAGACTTTACACTGTAAATTGAGTCAAAAAACATGAAGACAGTAAAGAATTTTAGAGCAAAGAATTTGCAAGATACAGTAAAAGGATCCAACTTTGCTGAATGAGCCAGGTGACACTGTTTTGTTTGATAGAATAACTTGTTTGAGCAGCAACCATATTAACATTTATAGAAAAGCGATGGAACTCTATAAAAAAGTAATGCAACTCTCAATGCAAGACAACAGGGCAGAGGCTCATTCTTGAGCTATTGAAATATTGTTACTTTAAATTTAATACTAACTTAGTCAACATTTAGAGCATAAAAAACAGTACAGTATTATTACAATATTATATTACATAATTACTATTACATTACATAATTACTATTACATTACATAATTACTATTACATTACATAATTACTGTTACATTACATAATTACTATTACATTACATAATTACTATTACATTACATAATTACTATTACATTACAGAATTACTATTATATTACAGAACTACTATTACAGGAATTAGAGTATACTACTATTTCTTAACTCTAAACAACTGTAGCACAACAGATTAGCAGGTTGTGTCATAACAACTGTAGCACAACAGATTAGCAGGTTGTGTCATAGCAACTGTAGCACAACAGATTAGCAGGTTGTGTCATAATTGTAAAGTCTTGAGAATGAAGAGTGCTTTGACTTAATTTTTTATATAATTACAGAAATTTATAGAAATTACCAAAAAAAAAGTTATTTTCACTCCACCCTAATCAATATCCATATGTATTCTTACTTAAACAAATAATCTAAAATCTGTTCTTAGAATCTAAAAACATCTAAACTCTGATCT
Source organism: Hydra vulgaris (assembly GCF_022113875.1). NCBI lineage: Eukaryota > Metazoa > Cnidaria > Hydrozoa > Anthoathecata > Hydridae > Hydra > Hydra vulgaris. The sequence goes on from NC_061157.1 coordinate 38,653,478, forward strand.
TAGAATCACTACTTCCATGGCCTCACATACAGTTGACTACCTATATGCAAGGAGGCAAAGGTATGATTATTCTGGTCACCTGTATGCAACCTGTGTTTGCGCAGAAACATAAATTATTTACTTTGTGACTTTTGAGCCACAACTTTTCATGTGCAACCTATGTGTGCATTTGATCAATTGAAACTACAGAGTTTAGCAACTAGATGTGGTTTTAATAAAGTTTTATTTTATAATGTTTTTTACATTGGCTGTGTTGTGTAGTATTTTGAGTTTTTTCTATTAGAACTTATCATTGTAGTGTTTATTATTTTCTATTTATTTATTTTAAACAACTTTTGACCAGTGATATAGTGCTTATTTTAATTTTTCGTTTTTGTGTAATATTTAATACTTTGAATTAATCATTTTTCATTTTGTTATGTTATTTGATACTGAATTTAGATTTCTTACTTTCTATATTATTTTATTAAAAATATTAGTGCTATACAAATTTGGGTGTAGTAAAGGTTTTGGTTGTTTGTAGTAAAGTCCTTTTTTACTGCAGTATGGAGCAGACGTAAATCGCAGGGTAAAGCATAAATAGTGATGATGTTCATCTGACTAGATAAACTAGGTTTTGGTACTGAGCCTCTTTAAAACACTGGTAATAAACATAAATTATGATTACACAAAAGCAATAACTTTTTTTCTTTATCTTATACCTCCTAAAAGTTAAACTTTTGTGTTTAATGAAGATTTATGGTTCTTTTTGTGTCCGGTTTTGTTTTAGGTATACTTTAACAATAAAATTACTGTTAAGTATGATTTATGTATAAGATTTTTTTTCTTAAAATAAATCTCTGTTTATTCTGAACATCTGTTTGTTTTTCTTTATTTATATTACTTATCCTCTTTTATATTTTCTCTGTGGACTTTCATTGCTTAGTCTAATTCAAGCACCACAGATTACCTGCATCAAATAAAACTGAAAAAAAATTTTTTTTTACTATTTTAAAAAAGTTATTTAATTTTTAGTAAGAAATTTTAAAATTTCTAAGAAATGTATAAAGAAATTTCTAAAAAATATTAGTAAAAAAAAAAAAAAGGTTTACAATATAAAGTGATGCACTAAAACCATCACACCTCTAGACTCTATAAAAATAGCTTTATAAAACAACTAAGCTCTATAAATAACTAAAATTACTATTTTTTCTTTTATATATACTTTCATTTATAATCTTTGCTTGATCTCTTCTTGTATATTTTTTCTATTTTGTATCATGTGTGTATAAGACCATATATGTGTGAAATCAATATTAGCACAAAATTATATTACAAAAAAATTACAACCAAATAACAAAAAAATCATTAAGCATTTTAATTCATAATGTCGCTATTCAGTAACTTATTTTTCTGTTAAATAAGTTATTTATTATCCAAACTTATTTAACTATGACAAGTTAAAGTATTAAAGTATATTATATAGTTTAGTATATTGGAATTACAGAATGTTACTACTTCTAAACCCTAAACAACCTGGACTGTAGTACAAAAGAATAATGCATTGCATTCTGCCTTTGGACATGTGATCTCAGGATTGATCCCAGGACATGCGGTCCTGAGATCAAAGAGTGATCTAATTGATTTTCATTATATACTTTTTTTCTTCTTCTTACATAACTTTTGTTCCTTTTTTGTCACCCCTATTTTCTGACTTTCATTTAGTTATGCAAACACTAATTTTATCACTAAAAATTAGAAGTGCATCAATTCATTGGCATCAACCTGCGGATGCATCAATCATTTAGCCGATGCATTAGCATCAGTCTTAATAACCATCGAAATTGCATTTTGAAAACATCGGGTTTTTTATTTTTGTTTCAATATTATATGCAAAAGTAAAACTATTCCATAAACAAAAATGCATGTATAAGCAAAATTTATTATATTTATCTCCAACCACAAAACTTTTCAAAATATTTTTTAAAACTGTTTTTTTTCAAGGGCTCCCTACTTTTCTAATGTCATTTTTCAATTGAGAACAGAAATTATATAACAATAAAAACTTTATCTGCCAGATACCTCTTGATATTTTTATTTTACAAAAATTGCCTTTAAAAATTATCAATATCAAAATAGTTAGACTTTTATTTGAATTGCTTATTGTAGATGTATTTCTTATTTTATATATATATATATATATATATATATATATATATATATATATATATATATATATATATATATATATATATATATATATATATATATATATATATATATATATATATATATATATACACAATCCTTATTTACCTATTAGTAAAAAAAAAAAAGAGTATAAATTCTAATTTGGGACTAATGCTTCAAAACCAGCCTCTACCAATTGGCATTGGTCAAAAGGAGGAAGTGTTGCACTCCTATTAAAAATACACTAATTACTATAGTTTTTCATAGCACTCTTGCTTTTGAAGTAATGCAGTGGTTTAGTATACTTAGCAATCCTAGCATACAGCAATTCGGTATCAGGCTCAGTTTTATTTTTTTTCTTGTCTGTTTAAGTATGATAGAGATGAATTCTGTAAATTATATTTTTTAATTTTTAAAGATTTTGCTCAAAAAACACTATATATTGAATAAATAAATAAAAATTTAAAAACAATGGAACATACAATTTTGGCAAACCCCATTATCATCAGCATATTGAGTGTTCTTAGAACATAAACATGTAGAGTTTGCTCCACAATAACCTAAAAATAAACAGAAAAAGTTTTAACAACTAACTTGAACTACCATTGCTAATTTAAACAATACTTTTTGATATCATAAAACCACTTGTAAAAATTATGCTACCAGGTTATAATATAGTAGTAATGTTTTTCTGTATTTTAATATACTATTAAACTTAATATAGAACTCATCATTTTTACAATGTATTAATCTACATATTTAAAAAATAATTTAGTGAGATCAATAAAACAAGATTCTAATTTATTAAACAATTTAAAATTACTTTTGGAATTTTTTTATAAACTTTATTTATAAAGTAATTCAATATATTACATTAAGGATTTCAATATTAAATATACCTTGACATAAACTACAGGGCTCAACAACTTCTGTAAATGGAATAAATTTATATTTAAATGTTTGATTTCCATTGCATAGTGCATTGCAATCACTGATTGCAGTCCAATCTAAAACCATGAGTACATTACAAACAACATTTAATAAAGTTTTTTATTAAGCAATTTTAAAATCATTGCAGTGTTAAGTTGTTTAAATGTAATATAAAAGTTTAATAAATAGAAAAAAAACTTTTACTTGAATCACGTTGACAAAGTAGCGTTGTAGCATTACGCAGATAACCAATATCACAATCTAGATTAATAACAAGTTATCAATGTTTTTAACTGTACAATTGTTGATGCATAAAACTGATATAGAAATGTATAATGATCTTAATAATCTTCAGTGAGTTTTGAACTTTTGTGATTTTTTAATGATACCATGCTATCAAAATAAGCTGCTAAAATAGCAAAGTTTCATCATAATATTAAAAGGAGTTTTTTTGCTTATGCGACAAATGATCGCAAAAAGTGACCAACAGAGCCGTCTAGTTTTATAGATCTGGGATATGTAAAAATAAAAACAGATTGAAGATGATGTCATTTAAGTAAAAAAACATAAATTAATGTAAAGACTATTTAGTAGGAGGAGTAAAAGTTAGCAACTCAGGAAAAGAGGAATAAAAACTCACACTCTAGTCATCTTTTAACAAATGATGAAACAATGATCTATGAGTAAACAAGTCAATAAAAATCCGCTGGTTTATAATGGTATTCATAACTAAAATAATCGCACCATACAAATGTCTAATAAATGTAGTACTATATATGTTCTAAACTCTAGATAAAAAATTGAGAACTGATAATCACCTGTGTAACATAAAAATATATAAATATCGTTAATGTAACAAATTTATAATAAAAAGCTCACAAAGCGTAAAAATTCATGGGTGTAAGAGGTAAAAAAATGTTAGTGCCGTAATAACCAATTAAAATTAAGTAGTGGATAAATGGTGATCCCCCTCCTCAGGAATGCACTGCAATCACCAATGAAGTTTCATAGAGCCCGAGACCTGCATTAATGCCACTCGTCAGAGGCGTGTCCTTGCAATGTGTATTTTAATATACTATCAAACTTAATATAGAACTCATCATTGTTACAATGTATTATTCTACATATTTAAAAAATAATTTAGTGAGATCAATAAAACAAGATTCTAATTTATTAAACATTTTTTTTTTAAATTTTTATTTAAAATTACTTTTGGAATTTTTTTATAAACTTTATTTATAAAGTAATTCAATATATTACATTAAGGATTTCAATATTAAATATACCTTGACATAAATTACAGGGCTCAACAACTTCTGTAAATGGAATAAATTTATATTTAAATGTTTGATTTCCATTGCATAGTGCATTGCAATCACTGATTGCAGTCCAATCTAAAACCATGAGTACATTACAAACAACATTTAATAAAGTTTTTTAAGTAATTTTAAAATCATTGCAGTGTTAAGTTGTTTAAAAGTAATATTAAAGTTTAATAAATAAAAAAAAACTTTTACTTGAATCACGTTGACAAAGTAGCGTTGTAGCATTACGCAGATAACCAATATCACAATCTAGATTAATAACAAGTTATCAATGTTTTTCACTGTACAATTGCCAATGCATAAAACTGATATAGAAATGTATAATAATCTTATAAAAAAAAAAAAAAAGATCTTTTGTGATTTCTTAAATACCATGCTATCAAAATATTAGAGCTGCTAAAATAGCAAAGTTTCATCATAATATTAAAAGAAGTTTTTTAAAGTCTATTCAATTTAATAATTACTATTTTTAATATTGAACATTTTTTTTAGAGATTAAGTAGCAGCAAAAAAAGATCAAGAAAAAAATTTGATAAAAAAAAATTCTATAAAATAAGACTTGTTATATACAATTTATAGAATACATCATTCACCAATAAAAGATAAAAAAAAACTCACCACATGTTACTGAAGGTAGGAAAACTCGTTCATTAACTCCACCTGTTCAAAAAATGTTTAAGATAAAAATTGGTTAGATAAATCTAAAAAAGATTGCATCTTTTTATTTTTGTTCCTAACATAATCTTGCTGATTCTTTATAAAAAAATGTTTTTGTTGTTGATATTTTTATAATCTAGTTTTTCTTAGTTTTGGGTACAGTAGGACATTTGACAAAAAATTTATTTAAAAAAAAACAACATATTAATATATATTAATATATATATTTTCTATAAGGTAAGCCTTGATTGGTGGCTTCTTGCTACCTATTAGACTATTTCTGATAAAAACATTTTTAAACTTCTTTAGATAAAAAAATTTTGAAGTTAATTTTTAACTTTTCATTGCCTGATTTTGATCTGAATCGGATCCATTAACCTAACTGGATTATGCATTTGTACAAAGTTCTATTGGTATTTCAATGTAAACTAATCAACTAATGCAAATTATAAAGACGGTACGAATATATAAAGATTTGTTTTTCTAGTTGGTTTCATAAATTTAATCTATGAGGAGAACCTTGAGTTTTAATACTTTTCTATAAAAATACATAAAATTTTTTCATAGCTATAAATCTTGTAATATTATTAATATAGGATATATACAAAAATTATAGGCATGTAAAATTTTATTATTAGTTTATCTATTAAGGTTTGTTAAAAAAGATATTTGGTAAACTAATTATTAAACATCTTTTTTGGAAACACTATATATTAAATCAACAAAACAAAAAAAATTAAAAACAAAGGAACATACAATTTTGGCAAACTCCGTTGCTATCAGCATATTGAGTATTCTTAGAACATAAACATATTGAGTTTATTCCGCAATTACCTAAAATTAAATGGAGAAAGTTTCAACAACTAAGTAAACATACCATTGTTAACTTAAACAATACTTTTTGATACCATAAAACCACCTGTAAATATTGTGTTAATAGTTTCTAATATAATAGAAATGTCTATTTGTATTTTAACATACTATTAAACTAATAACAGAACTCATTGTTTTTACAATGTATTAATCTGCATATTTAAAAAATAATTTAGTGAGATCAATAAAACAAGATTCTAATTTATTAAATAATTTAAAATTACTTTTGGAATTTTTTTATGAACTTTTTATTTCATTTCAGTATTAAATATACCTTGACACAAGCTACAGGGCTCATCAACTACTGTAAATGGAACATTATTATATTGAAATGTTTGATTTCCATTGCATACTGCATTGCAATCACTGATTGCAGTCCAATCTAAAACCGTGAATTCAAAATAAACAACATTTAATAAAGTTTTTTGTTAAGTAATTTTAAAATCATTGAGTTAAGTTGTTTAAAAGCAATATAAAAGTGTAATAAAATTTTTTTTTTTACTTGAATCACGTTGACAAAGTAGTGTTGTAGAATTGCGTACATAACCAATATTACAATCTAGATTAATAACAAGTTATCAATGTTCTTTGGTGTACAATTATAAATGAGTAAAACTGCACAAATTTTTACAAAACTAGAAAAAACAGTATAAAAAATTTAATAAATTGTACCATAACAATAGGCTTCATTTAAACTTTTTAAATATATATTTATTTTCAAATGATCTTTTGCAATGAGCACCCTTAAATACAACATTATCATCAGGTAAAATATTATACCTGTAACAATTGCAAAAGTTCATCAAAATATTAGATTATGTTTCTTAAAGTTTCTTAAATTATATGTAATACTGAATAAATAATCTTTTTTTCTAGAGATTGAGTAGTAGATCATCCTCAAAAGAAAATTAGATTAAAATCAATTTAAAAAATTATTGATTCCATTAATTATCATAAAAAGTAAAAAAACTTGTGGCATCTTATTAAAATTCTACTTTTCAATAACATAAGATTCAACTTTTGGCCTCATAAATACCATCAAATGAAAAATTGCCTCATAAATACCATTAAATACTTACTGTCTGATGTCTGTGATTCAGACATCAAACTTATTATCTTATTTTATTACTAATACAACTCCTTAGTAAATTACTTCCAAGAAATCTTAAGTGGACACAACTCCATAGACAAAAAAAATCTTCAATATTGATAGTTAAACAATTTTTACTACAGATTTACTTTGCAAAATTATTCCAAAATTTAAGAGATCACATAGAATGATGCTAATTTTACCTCACATGGTGACTAAAAAATGGCTTTATTTTGTTTACACATACATTCATATAATTTTGAGGTTTATTGCACAACTTGTTACATAGTCAACAAACTGTCCATATATTTTAGACAAACTGTTTCTGAAATATCCTTGCCACAGTCAAGTAAAGTTAGTAAAATATTGATATCTCATAAAAAAACATTAAAAAAAAAAAATCTATGGAAATTTTATTTATAACAATAATTATATTTGAAATGAACTTTTTTATCTATTAACTATAGCACTATAGACTATGATAAAACATTAGATGCAACCCATCCCTGTTTTACGCATTCCCTACCATACGCAAAACATTTAACTACTAGTGTCAAAACTTTATTTTTTCTAATTTTTTTTAAAGTTCAGAGCCGTTTAAACCACAAATTGTACATTACGTTCAAAAGCAATTCCTAACTTCTGATTTTGATTTAACTTTATTGAATGTGCACTAGACACTAGCAATTTCTGGGAATTTATCACTTCAAGCTGGAGTAATTACCTTTTAAGAAATAGTAATTTTGGCAAAAATTACTATTTTTTAAAGTTGAGTAGAAGCTACCTTATTTTAAAAATAAGCAATAAAATTCCAACTTAAAAGATTTCCTATAAGTCGCCATTTTTATTGGATATATCGGGGTGTCTGCTTTGCTGGATAAACTGAAAAAACTAGAAAGGATTGTTTTTGAAAAGCTAAAGAAACAGAAAAAATATATTTTTTGTGCATCATTGATTCAATGATTATGAAAAATACATTTTCCAGTTATTCCATCATGTTTTTTAAAAATAACCTTATACATTTTTTCTAGTTTTTTTGGAGTTGACACCCTGTATGTTATGACATCTGGCGTTAAAAAATGTATACAAACCAAAAAGTAGAGTATCAAATTGTAAATTAAACCTTGCACAAGCGTTTTACTGCTATTTTTAAGGAGTTATAAAATCTATAATATATATTACCTATATTATTAAATCTTAATTTATTACAATAATAAAAAAATGCCTCCTGTAAAAAGAACTAGACGATGTAATTTACATGGTGGTAGCCCTTCTGATCTTCCTATTACAGATCTAGCAACTTATGGTGATGTAGCAAGATTTTTCTACAAGATTTTTCTAAAACTAAAAGATTTAGATGGTATTAAAGACAAAAATATTATTATTCAAAGAACACTTTGTAGTTTAAAAGAAATATGGTTCATTTGCAATTCCAAATTAGTTTTGTTACCTGAAAAAAGTTTGTTAAACTCTTGAGATTTTATAACAATGTTTCTTGTTCAAAAGTTTTGACACAATCATGGATTTAGATCAGGTAATAAACTGTGACCTGTGAACTTTGATTGTATGATAAAAACTATATATATTCTTAAATTTCTTAATTCTTTTAATGTAACGCTCTAAAGTTAATTACAGCATCTTATATGTTAATGCAATTAAATGTAAAATTTTCATTGTTATGATTTTTAATTTCTGGAAGTTTTGTTGTATTTTTTCTATATTTACAGAGTGAAACTTCAATTTCATCATTAAATCAAACTAGATCAAAGTACTATAACACTATCCATTATCCCAAATTTGCTTTAGAGGTAATTAGATATAGAATATCAGATGAAGCAGCTGCCTCCATAGCTAATGCTCTACTTCAAGATATTGGTTGTCTACATCTAAATGATGTAATTGATCCAAGTAAAATGAAGAGAGAAAAAGAATGTTTTAATGTAAGTTTTGAGTAAAGTTTCGAATGGCAATTCGTTTGGATAGAAAACGTAATAAAAACTCATTGGTTTATGAACAGAGTTGATGGTGAAATAAAACTTTGTGAATTTACCAGCACTGTAGAACACTTGACATTCACAATTGAATCAGGTAAAGGCCAATTTTATCTCTTTTGTTTTGGTTTTTTTTTTTAATTTTATTTTTTAATAATAAAAATGTTTTAATTTGACCAAGAATAGTTGCAAACCCAATATCTAAAGCACATAGATGTACCTAAAGAAAAAGGTGAAGGAAAAGGTCTTGCTGAATTTACCTGTGATGTTTTCAAGGAGTTTAAGAGTGATTAAAGTATCCAGGCAATATTTTTGGACAGTACAAATGTTAATACAGGTATATTTTTTCTTCAAAAATACCTGTCTGAAAAATAAAAAAAGATAATATATAAATCTTTATTTGAGTTATATATTTTCATATTACTATATTATTTTAGGTAAATATAATGTTTTAGTTGTTTGTCTTGAAGGAATATTGAAAAGAAGAATTCATTTAATTGACTGTCTTCTATATGTTAACAAGTTACTATTGTGTCATTTAATTTCTAAACTTGACAGTTCTCCTAATAGCTCAAATAATTATTTGGGTAATCTAAATAATAATATTATTTTACATTCTTGCCAATAATATTATTAATAGCAACATTATTAAAATTTATAGAAACTCTATTTTTTACATAAGAGTTTTATTGCTGCTTTACTTTATTCTGATAAGCATAGTTATAAATTATTATTTTTAGTAAAAAATTATAACTATTATTATTAATATATTTGATTAAATACTAATAATAATATTTTAAAGAACCAGTTGGAAAATCTTTGACAGATCCTATTCCTTTAAATTTAACTGTTGACTTCATACAAGTTGAAACAAACGTTGAATATCCTCCTCCATCTGTCATTAAAGACCTCTCTGCTGACCAGAGAATGCTACTGGGATAAGTATTGGAATTTCTAGAGGGTTTTCAGACAAGAAGTATCTGAGAAAAAAAATAGGTTTGTTGTTTTGTAAATCACTTGTTCTTGATATTTTTTCTTTTATTTAGTTTGTTTGAAGTTTATGTAAATATATATTTATTAATATATAATTTACTATTAAATTATAGAATTAATTAATTTTTATATATAAAAGATTATATTTTTAGGCCCCATTAGTCATGCAAAGTGGCTGACAAAAGCAGTGTGGAGTGCAGCAGCAACAGCAGTGTGGACAAGAGCAGTCTTGGCACTAAACACAAGAATAATCAATCCCAGTAGAGAGCTCAAAATCTTTATTGAATATGTTCAAACAGTATATACTCCTATCTGGTTTAAAATCAAAAAGTCTAAGAGTTTCATAGAGGGTCCTAAACTCATTTTTCAATTTAATCAGCGGATTTTGAAGTTGGATACTGAAGTTCAAAATACTACATTGTCCATAATTTATAGAAACTCTTTTTGTTTCCGATCTGAGAACTTTATTGCTGCTCTACTTTATTCTGAGGAAAAGCTTTATAGAACAATTGCTATTGTTAAGATTTTGGAAGCAAGAAAAACTCTAATTAAGGATCCTAAAAATGGATTAAAAGATGGTATTAGGGTTAATGCCATTCCAGTTATTGATTGTAAATGTAAAAACTGGTCAAAATTAATAAAGTTGTATGATATAGACTGTTTTGAAACCCTTGTGTGAAAAATATATCAAATGAGGAGCTTTTGAATATGATCCGAATCAAAGAAAGGCTCCCAATTTTCCGTGCCACTGGCAAACGGTTGAATGAGCAGTGAAAATGAATTCTGATGTTACCGGAAAATTTATTAACCTCAAGAAAAGAAATGCCCTTATTCTAGCTAAATGCCAAAGTCAAAAGAAACAAAATTATTTTAGAACAAAGAAAGAATATACGTTGTAATTTGTTATCATTTCTTTAAATTAATCTATTTGGTTATATGTTTATCATTAATATCAATTTGGTTCAGCAGTAAAAGTATAATATATTTAGTAGTGGTTTACTTGCTGAATAAAATGTCTACAAAATTAAAAGGGGCATAACAAAATCTTGTTTTTTTGGGTGAGTGTGTGTGTGTGTTTGGGGAGTTGGGGGGGGGGGAGATAGAGGATTGTTAACACCTGCCACACCATCTACTCACCACCCATAAAAATAATTTTCTTCTTTTGTTTCTGTATATTAGAATAAATCCTGATAAAAAGTGCTGTAATAACATAACATTGTTGTTAATGTTTAAATCCGTTTTTCAGTTAATGGCTAATGATTATTGAAAACCACTTATTGTTTAAGTTATGATAATTATTTTTCCAACACCCTAAAAACAACCTTAAAAATTTAATTTAAAATTATTTATACAACTTATAAAAGTTCTTGTGCGTTATCATTTCAAATATTTATTGTTTGATCTCTTAAAGTTTTTACTTTTTAATGATAATATTTGTAAATATAAGTCCAAATAAAATAGAATTGGAAATACCTGAAGCTTTTATATTTTGCCCATAATGTTTTTATGGTCTAAAGAAGGTACTCCGGTTTGAAGTAATTGGAGTTTTGAAAAAAAGTTAAAAATCACTGGTGTCTAATATGCACACTCCGGACACAAAAAAATGTTAAAAACCTGAGCTAAAAATGTCATCTTAACTATTCGGTTCCCTGTAATCTTTTTTTTTACAACAGTCATCAATTACTTCAAACTTTGAACCATTTAACTTCTTATCAGAAACTGTTTTTTGCTGTTATCTTTAACCGCAGAACTTTCAGAAAAACTTTCAAGTTGAGTAATAGAGTGTTAGTTCCGATGAAACAACTTTTTTGTTGTTTAAATGAAGTTCATGAGATAGTTTTTTCCACTTCAATTTTAATATAAATTTTTAAACTTGTTAGGTATACTACATAAATAAATATATATAGCTAAACAGAAACAAGATTATCTTATAAAGTGTAACAAATTGTTATAAAACTCAATATTAAACATATATTTAAACCAATTTTTGACAAAAATGTAAATCAATATGCAAATTCAGTAAGTCAACTGAAAGAACCTCTTAATTTCTCAGCATTGTGTATGCACCATGTGTTATGTTATGTGTTGTTGTTACTTTGTGTCCTTGGTGTGCTACTCTTCATCTTTATGCTCTCTAACAAGATATCATACACAAAGTCTCTATTATTTAGGTCAAAGAAAAATTAGTTTAAGTATATAATCATAGTATTTTTTAGCTGTTTTAAATAGTCTAGAACTTTGCAGATGTAACCATTAAATAGTAATGTAATAATGAGCACCATCTAATGCTTATTTTAGTGCAGCTGCGGGCTTTTTGAATTTCAACATGACTAACCAACACAAACTACCATGACAAAATAACCATAAAAACTAATTTCAAAACATCTAATTTAAAATTATAAATAAAATTTATTAAATTAATTTATTAATTAATAAAAACTATACATTAAACAAACCAAAGAAAAAAATTAAAATCAACAAAACATACAATTTTGGCAAACCCCATTATTATCAGCATATTGGGCATCATTAGAACATAAACATGTAGAGTTTACTCCACAATAACCTAAAATTAAATGGAAAAGTTTAAACAACTAACTTAACTTACCATTGCTAACTTATATAATACTTTTGATAACATACAACCAACTTTAAATATTGTGTTGATAGTTTCTAATATAATAGAAAAATCTTTTTGTATTTTAATATACTATTAAACTTATAACAGAACTCATTGTTTTTACTATGTACTAATCTGCATATTTAAAAAATAATTTAGTGAGATCAATAAAACAAGATTCTAATTTATTAAATAATTTAAAATTATTTTTGGAATTTTTTTATGAACTTTTTATTTCATTTCAGTATTAAATATACCTTGACACAAACTACAGGGCTCATCAACTACTGTAAATGGAACATTATTATATTGAAATGTTTGATTTCCATTGCATACTGCATTGCAATCACTGATTGCAGTCCAATCTAAAACCGTGAGTTCAAAGTAAACAATATCTAATAAAGTTTTATTAATAAGTTAATAAGTTAATAAGTTAATAAGTAATTTTAAAATCATTGCAGAGTTAAGTTTTTTAAAAGCAATATTAAAGTTTCATAAATAAAAAAAACTTTTACTTGAATCACGTTGACAAAGTAGTGTTGTAGAATTGCGTACATAACCAATATTACAATCTAGATTAATAACAAGTTATTAATGTTTTTTACTGTACAATTGTCAATGCATAAAACTGTACACAATTTTAATAAATGGTACCATAACAATAGACTTTACATAAACTTTTTAAATATATAAATTTTTAAATGGTCTTTTGTCATAAATACAATCTAACTTACAATACTGCACACCAATATGGTTTACTGAAAATACATAAACCAAATACTTGGTTTTAGCCAATTATATTAGCCTAGGATGATAATAAACAGACATCAAACTTATTATCTTATTTTATTACTCTACTAATACATTCCCTTAGTGAATTACTTCAGCATATCTTAAGTGGGCACAACTCCATAGACAAAAAAATCTTTATTGATAGTTAAACAATTTTTACTACAGATACAGTAAATATATAATTAAACTAAGAAAAAAATAATGAATTTAAAAAAAAAGGGGTTTCCATGGGGGCCAATTTTTAAGTGGTGGAAACTTAAAAATTGCTAACTTTATTGCAAACATATTCCTAAATGTACAATTTCACATAGAATAAAATTTTTGCATATAACTAGCTTGATGTTAGAGGTATGCAATGAACCTCAAAACGTCATAACTAACTTATTCCTTATAACCATGCTTCATTTCTTTAAATGATTTAAAAGTAATGCTATTTTTTTGCTGAGCTAATAATGTCATCTTTACTATTCGGTCTATATAATGTTTTTTTTTAACAACAGTCATCAATTACTTCAAACTTTGAACCATTTAACTTCTTATCAGAAACTGTTTTTTGCTGTTATCTTTAACTGCAGAACTTTCAGCAGAAATTTTAGTAAAACTTTCAAGTTGAGTAATAGAGTGTTAGTTACGATGAAACAACTTTTTTGTTGTTTAGATCGAAGTTTAAGAGATGGTTTTTCCACTTCAATTTTAATATAAATTTTTAAACTTGTTAGGTATACTGCATAAACAAATATATATAGCTAAACAGAAACAAGATCATCTTATAAAGTGTAACAAATTGTTATAAAACTCAAAATTAAACATATATTTAAACCAATTTTTGGCAAAAATGTAAATCAATATGCAAAATCAGTAATTCAACTGAAAGAACCTTGTGAATTCTCAGCATTATGTCTACTATGTCGGTTGTACAAACAATAAGCTATTTGCAAAAACTAAAGTCTAAAATTAACTTTAAAATAGTGCTAATAAAGGTGAAAAAAAATATTTAAAAATGGTTGCTACCTGCATTGCTAGGGGAATTAAAATAACAAACATTTAAATAAATGAAATTTTGACCAACTTCAGTATTTATTTGGAAGGAATAAGTATTGTCAACAGTTTCTACGATAAATGAATTAAATGTTTTTGTGAACATATTTTTTTAACAGTTTACTTTTTTAAAAGGGGTTGTGCCCCCTGATAGACACAAAATCATTTCCTTGCCATCCTTGAACAATACATTTTTGCTTGGCTATACTTTATGTTCATTGCTGCGGATGTTACTGCAGTTTACTTAAATATTCCATACAGCGAAGGCATTGAAGCAGTGAAGTTTTACATGGATAGGAAACCAATAAACAAACTACTATATAAATATCTATCATTTAATGCTGTTTCATCATAATCCATGGATGATTTTTGATATACTTATCAACACCATTTTTAAATTCAATAAACATTATTGACAACAGTACTAGCATTGAAACTCAAATGACTTCACTTTACGGTAACCTTCTTATTGGGAATCAAAGAACGAGCTTGCTCTTTCAAAAGAATGTTTTCACCTTCTATTGTAATTTTCTTAATAATATTTTATTCCTGATATCTAACTGATTGCTGTATTGATAATATGGGTACTTTATATGGTATTTTATTTATTGATACTATGGGTAAATTTTAAAAACCCACATGGTATATATATATATATATATATATATATATATATATATATATATATATATATATATATATATATATATATATATACATATATATATACATATATATATATACATATATATATATACATATAAATATATACATATACATATATATATATATATATATATATATATATATATATATATATATATATATATATATATATATATATATATATATATATATATATATATACATATATATATATATATATATATATATATATATATATATATATATATATATATATATATATATATATATATATATATATATATATATATATATATATATATATATATATATATCAGGACCTGATCTAGTAAAAAAAAAGCATAAAGAAAAAAAAGTCCTCTAATTTTAATTTGGGCAACCGTATTTGGGTGCTAAATTGGCGTCCAAATACGGTCTACAATATAGAAAACGGTCTAGAATAGCCTTTATATATATATATATATATATATATATATATATATATATATATATATATATATATATATATATATATATATATATATATATATATATATATATATATATATATATATATATATATATATATATATATATATATATATATATATATATATATATATATATATATATATATATATATATATAGAAAAATGGATGAGTTTCCACTCATCCATTTTTCTACGGGAAAGGGAACGGAAAAATAATCACGTGAGCATGCGCAGTTTTCTTTTGGACAAATAAAAACTTTTATTACGCATGCTCACATGATTATTTTTTCCTTTCCTATCCCGTTTCCATAGAAAAATGGATTAGTGAAAACTCGCCTTTACACTAAAGTTCTTAAATGTACTATGAATCCTAGATACTATTAAATTAATTTAAATAATTGTTATGCACTATGTGTTGTTGTTACTTTGTGTCCTTGGTGTGCTGCTCTTCATGTTTGTACTCTCTTACAAGATGTCATACACAATGTCTCAAGATTATTTAAAATGTTTTAAAGAAAGTAAAACTTTAAAGCGGTTTTAAATAGTTTAGAACTGATTCTGCAGATGTAAACATAATAATGTAACAACAAGTATCTAATGCTGGTTTTTTATTTTTATGGTTATTTTTTTTTGACAGAAAAATAGCCATAAAAATAACTAGATATAACTAATTTCAAAACATCTAATTTAAAATTATAAATAAAATTTATTAAATTAATTTATTAATTAATAAAAACTATACATTAAACAAACCAAAGAAAAAAATTAAAATCAACAAAACATACAATTTTGGCAAACCCCATTATTATCAGCATATTGGGCATCATTAGAACATAAACATGTAGAGTTTACTCCACAATAACCTAAAATTAAATGGAAAAGTTTAAACAACTAACTTAACTTACCATTGCTAACTTATATAATACTTTTGATAACATACAACCAACTTTAAATATTGTGTTGATAGTTTCTAATATAATAGAATATCTTTTTGTATTTTAATATACTATTAAACTTATAACAGAACTCATTGTTTTTACTATGTACTAATCTGCATATTTAAAAAATAATTTAGTGAGATCAATAAAACAAGATTCTAATTTATTAAATAATTTAAAATTATTTTTGGAATTTTTTTATGAACTTTTTATTTCATTTCAGTATTAAATATACCTTGACACAAACTACAGGGCTCATCAACTACTGTAAATGGAACATTATTATATTGAAATGTTTGATTTCCATTGCATACTGCATTGCAATCACTGATTGCAGTCCAATCTAAAACCGTGAATTCAAAGTACAAGTAAGTACATTATAAACAACATTTAATAAAGTTTTTTTTATTAAGTAATTTTAAAATCATTGCAGTGTTAAGTTGTTTAAAAGTAATATTAAAGTTTGATGAATAAATAAAAACTTTTACTTGAATCACGTTGACAAAGTTGCGTTGTAGAATTGCGTACATAACCAATATTACAATCTAGATTAATAAGAAAACAAAAATAGAAGCTGCAGTTTAAAGTTTTACAAAGCAAATTGGAACAAGAAGAAACAGTTTCTTGGGAAGTTTCGTGATTTTCATTTAAAGACAAAAAGGAAACAAGATTTCTGTTTTGCTCAATAATTTAATGAACAAGCTGAATGCTAAAGTAATGATGCTTCTCATAGACATTTTAAGGTTTACACCAAGTTCTACAAAAATTTCTTTTTATTTTAGAAAATACACCCTTTTTCATTTATACGATAGACCAAGACCATGATCAATTCATTAGGATCATAAAAGGAGGCAATAGCTCAATAGACATTAAAGAGCTTTTTAGTGCATGTTTCATGGTATACTATTATTTATTTAGCTCTATTTTTATATATATATTTATTTATTTAGCCTTTTTTTTTTTATAAGTTTATGTATTCAGCTTTTCAACTGATTCAATGCTACAATTTAAATTAATAGGGTGCTTTTTAGTGCATGTTTAATGGTATACTATTATTTATTTAGCTCTATTTTTTTTATATATATTTATTTATTTAGCTTTATTTTTTTATATATTTATTTATTTAGCTTTTCAACTGATACCATGCTACAATTTAAATTAATATGGTACTTTTTAGTGCAATTTTAATGGTTAACACTTGGTAACAATGGTATACTAATGCTTATTTTTCAAATATTTGATTTGAATTTAAATTGAATTTAACTGGTGCAATGCTACTGCTTAAATTTTTATTTAATATTAAATTAGTATTAAATTTAGTGCTAAAGTTTAAATATTGTAAACAGTAAAAAGTTTAAACATTGTAAGCAGTCAGTGAAGTACCCAGACTTGTTTTAGTACCGTTTGACCAGTATGGGCGCCCAAAAAAAAGCGCCCAAAAATTATTTTTAATTTTCCTTTTGCTTTTTCATGAAAAATAGAAAAAAAAATTTAGCTAGGGGCTGTCGATTAATTACGTCAACAGTTTTTTGGCAATTTTTACCTCCCCCTCTCCCTTGTCAAACTTTCAGTGACGCCCCTATAAAATTACATCAACATTTAATCAAAAAGATTACTTCTTCCTAGTTTTTGGTATCCAGGAGCTCTGATAATATAAAAACGCTTATGGATTACTATTGGTAAAAAAGTTAAGATTTTAGGTTAGAGGAACAATCTCTTTTTGAACCGTAGTCCATTGGTATAATGGCGGCTAGGACTCTATGACTCTGGGCTTAAAAACAACATGTTTCAAGTCATTATATTTTATTTCTTTTTTATTTAGCAGATCATAAATCAAACAACATGTTCAGAGCTTTTGGACATTAGAAACCAGTAAAAAATAGAGATATAAAACCGGAGTCCTTTGGGACTCCGCATCCCTGATTATACTAATATTTGTGCATGTCAAGATAATAATATTTCGATGTCAAGATGCAGCTAAAGAGCTTCATATTGACATTGAAAAATTCACAAGAGGCTTACGAGCTGCGATTGTACCCCTTGTATAAACGTTTAAACAATGTAATGTAGACAATGTACTTACAATGTAAGTTACATGAATCTTTTTTGAATGCACAGCAGACTGAGACAACAATAACTTTGAAAAAATAATAGCGTTATGAGACTTGTGAGTAGTTATTTAGTTCTGTATATCGGGTCTTTTTAAAGCACAGAACGGTTTTTAAAAAGTAAGAATATAAATTATATGAATTAAAATACTGAAGGTTGAGCGACTATGTAACACAGAACTGCAAAGGCTGCCTAATTTTCCTTTTTTTGAATAGTTAAATTTATAAAAAAAGTAACATATTCAAAAAAAAAATAAAGTATTGACGTCAACTTTTCTTGACCTCCACCCCCCCCTCCTCCTTCTCAACAATTTTCAAAAAAATTCAGACCCCCCTCCCCCCTATTTTGTTGACGTAATTAATGGACAGCCCCCTACCTCATTTTTTCTTCAGGACAATAAAATGAATTAAAAAGAAAATGTAAAAACTTTTTTACATAACTACGTGACGTAATTGGCCTTTGGTTACTAACTGTAGTAACTGTTGCGCAAGCTTAATTTTTGAAAGAATGAACTTTTGGCTACTTTAATTTACGTGAGAAAAACGAAAAAACGAACCGTAAACTTTTTCAGAAAGTTTTGTTTCTCTTCGATATTCTTTTTGACTTTTGAAATAATAAAAATAAAGATTTCAATAACTTAATAAAAATTTTAATAAAATCTGTTTAAAATAACTCATAGTAAATGAAATTTATACGTAATTTTTTTAAATTATAGTAAATGTAATTTTTTAAAATTATAGTTAATGATTAAAAAAATATATTTTAAAAAAAATATGTTTTTTAAAATATAATATGCTTTTTAATCAAAAAAGTTAATCAAATTATTTAAAATTATGTTTACCTCTTAATCTCTTCTTTAATTATCTTTAACTTAAAAGGTGCTTTCACTTAAAAATCACTTTAAAAATTATTAACATTTAGATGCAAATGAATGAAGTTAAATAAATAAGTTATGATGTTATATGAAGTTATGATGTTATATGAAGTTATATGAAGTTAAATGAATAAGTTTGCTAATATTCAAATCAAAATTTTAAAATTAAAATAACAGTAAATAAGTTTATTAAATGCTCATGTTTATATATTCAAATAGTTTATTAAATACATTTATTTAATGCTTATCAAATTTGATTATTAAATGCTTATATTTTTAATTCAAATACAACACATAAAACTAATTTGTTAATTTTACAAATATTACGCAATTTAATATATGTAAATATATTATGTAATGTAAATATTGATTAAAAAATGTTTAAAATATTTGAACATATAATTACTAATTATTTATAATATTAATAACTACTAAAATTAAATTTACGAAAATATAGTTAATAAATGTTTAAAATACT
Source organism: Hydra vulgaris (assembly GCF_022113875.1). Taxonomy (NCBI): domain Eukaryota; kingdom Metazoa; phylum Cnidaria; class Hydrozoa; order Anthoathecata; family Hydridae; genus Hydra; species Hydra vulgaris. Next base: position 38,673,491 of record NC_061157.1, read on the forward strand.
TTAAACAATTTTTAATAATTATTTACTGTTAGCCTGGTATTTGCATCAAAAGCGTTTATTAAAGTCTTAAGTAAAATAGCTTTCTTATTAAATCTAAAGTAACATCGTCCACCAGTAAACTCATGTATTCAAAAAAAATGCCTTCAAATCAACTCTTTATACTACTAATGCTACTAAACAAGGTAAACATAAATGATTATTGAAAAAATGATTATTAAAAATTATTGTTGCGGCACCTGTTTAACTAGGGGAGGAAGAGGTCAAACATCACTCCCCCCCCCCTCCTTCAACGTAGCCGGAAAAAAAAAATTGGTATCCCTAAATAAACTCTGGGTTCTTCACTGGCAGTAAAAAGTTTAACTCAAGCTAACTTTAGTGTTTACAATACAAAGCAAACTATATAAATGACATTGCTGACTATTGATCAATATTTCACTGAATGGATTTTTAAGCAAAAAAGTAGTAAGAAAAGCATCTATCTACTCCATTCATAAATGCATTAAACTAGCTACTATCTGAGGTTTCTTAAGAGAATCTTAAGCAACTACAATAATCAATACCTTGAAAATTGGTGTTTTAGATGGAGGATATAGCATAAGCATTTTGCATTAAGAATGTTATTAGATTCCAGGATATTTATTTTCTTATACTTGATTGTTCAATTAAATTTTTTTAGGATCTTTTCATATACTTTTCATATAGAATTTGTATATACTGATCTACATGTATATTTAGAGCTTTAAATTTACTTAAAAAACATGAAAACTTTATCTGAGAGGGTTAAAAAAAATCAAAAAAAAATTGTCTTACTCCATTAGAAGTTTCTATTTTGCCTGCATATATTTAAAACAACACACAATAACCTGTTACAGCTTTAAACATTTTTGATGTCATATATTTAAACATTGTGTAAATTTTGATGTCATAATTTCTTTATAGCATATACTGCGAAAAACTTAATTGACTCCTAACAAAGTTATCAGGATAACAGAACTGAATGGATAAGAGGTAGTTTTGAATTTATTATTCAATACTCTAACTAAACTAACAAATTGTTATTTTGATGTGCATTGTTATCAGTATTTTACAGGATCACGTGCAATCACATGCCTTTATATGACCATGCAAATAATAATTTATTTTGACAATTTGACCACGGCTTTTGACATAATTTAAAAATTTTAAAATGCGCTACAAAAATTTACATAAACTTATCTAAAAAAAACTTTAAAAAAGACAAAAAAATTTTAACGAAAGAAAAAATATAAAAAAATAACCCAACTAAAACAAAACTTATCAAGCTAAAATACTTAGTCCATTTATTTTACGCATTAAAAAACCATTTCATTCTTTGTTTTAACATTTTTAACATTTGTAATTTTTTTTTTTTTTTAAATTTATTTCTAAAGATTAACATTTATCATAAAAAATGCATAATTATATAAATAAAAAAAACAACAGTTTATTAATACTTATTTTAAAAATTCATCAGAAGTGTTTTGTTACTTCATTAAAAAGCGTTTCGATAATATAAAAGCATTTAAGATCAAACTTATTTAATTGTAATGGCTTTCTAAAACATTTTTTTTTTTTTTTTAATCTTAAACAAAATTTTGTTTATCTTTTTAAATGTACTAACTTTAATTATTCTTATATTGAAATTTGTTAAAGACTTTTGTTGTCATAGAATGTCATTGTTTATAAAAACAAAACAATTTTTTATTTTTTAATACCAATTATTTTAAAATGTACACTTTTATTTATAACACACGTTAAACACACATTTATTATAGAAATGCGCGACAATTTATAAATTATAAATGAAAAAAATATATACATTATATTAAAAAAAAAAACATTATCAGTAAATTGTTACTTTATTTAAAAACGTTTCTCTAATATAAAAACATTTATTATGAAGTTTTGATGTAATTAATTTCACTTTTTCAGAATATTTTTTAGTTAACGAGTTTTTAAAATGTTTTATGAAATAAGCGCGGTCTAATTGGCATAGAAAGATTTAATGGTCATATAAAGATGTGCAATCGCACGCCTTCCTGTGAAAGACTGAATGTTATCAATAAGATAGAGATTTAGCAAAACAATACCAATTTAATATGTAGACAAGCGTAAATAAACTTAAGCAGTTATCAGAAGAAATCTACAAATTAAAAACAAATTAAACAAATTTACTTCAAATTTTTACTGCAAAAATAAGTCCTGCTATATTAATGGAGACATATAAGCAAAAAAAAGTCCTGCTATATTAATGGAGACAAAAATTAGCCAAAAAAAAAAGAAAAAAGATTAAGAAAAGAATAGTTTGCTTGACATTCATTAATGTATATATATATATATATATATATATATATATATATATATATATATATATATATATATATATATATATATATATATATATATATATATATATATATATATATATATATATATATATGTATATATATATATATATATATATATATATATATATATTTTGAGTTTTTTATGATAAAAAAAACACGGGTTTTAAAAATTTTTTTAATAAAATTATTTTTAGGGGTCCTTCAAAACCCTTGATCCTATAACGAGTTCCTAACAATATAAAAAAAAAATTCAAAAGTTTATTATGATGACTCTCAAATGAAGTGAAATCTAATGAGAATTTCAAAATTCATAGCTATATTATATAATAATAAATATGTTAGATTTAACAGCATAAACTATGAAATTTATCAACTAAAAATAAAAAAAAGTGCATTTTTACCCATTTTTTTTACAAAATTTTTTTTTCAATAAGTTTTAATAATATACTTATCATTTACGTGATAATTAAAAAAATAAAATTGATTTAAAGTTATTTCAATAGTATATATTATATATGCTATATTATATATATTATAAATAGTATGTGGTATTTATTAACTAGTAATAATAATAGTAATATTTGGTATATGTAATAGTATATATTATATTATTATTTGGTATATATTAACTTTTAAAAGGTCTGTTACCAATAAATATATGTCCATTATACATATATAATTCATTTAAGATAAAATATTAAAAAAAAAAAAAATACCGCAGGGTTTTAAGTTGCAATTGATGTTATTCTGTATTTGAACTGACTTGTACACCCCACCAGTAATACATTGAAGGCCATTAATACAGGTTCGATTGCGAGTCATAAATCCATTACCACAGGGTTGTGAACATGTTCCGTTGACCCAATCACCCCAATTGCCTAAATGAAATTAAAAATTTTAATGCTAAATATTCTTTTTGGTATATAGTGCATAAAACATACATGACATTTAACATTTGACATCATTGACAATTTTTTGTTAAAAAAATAGTTGTCTGAAAGAATAGCAGGTAGTTGTAAATTTATCAATTGATGCCTTAAGTAATGAACCTGCAAATTAATTAATTTTAATGTGCAATGTAATCAACAAGTGGAAAATACCAAGAAAGTTGGCAGAAAAAAAGCCTGCTTTATTAACGTAGGCATATAAGCCACAAAAAAAAGAAAAAAGAAAAAAGATACAAAACCACAGTTATTATGTACAGAAACTTAAACAAAAGTCTACTAATACAATGTAGCTTAAAAAAAAAAAAATACAAACCAGTGCATGTTCCATTAATCGAAGAATAGTTTCCCTGACACTGACATACATTATTGACACAGGCTGTAAACTGACCAGTGCATCCACCATTACAATCTAAATTTAAAAATGTAAACAAATTAACGATATGACCACGCTAGATATATATATATATATATATATATATATATATATATATATATATATATATATATATATATATATATATATATATATATATTATATATATATATATACATTGCCTGAAAGTTTTGTTTTTACATATGGTTTGATTAGATTTTCATATAAGTGCTGCAAAATAAGCGTTTTATGAAACAATTTTATTTTAAACATTTTTATTCCTTCGCGTCGGTTTCAAGTCAAGCCTCATTCTACTCCATGGTTTTCTCCTTCTTGTGCGGCTGCTATATCCAATCGTAATCATTTTTTTCATCTTTTTCAAAAGAACAACTCTCTTGAGAACAAACAGCTATTTATTATTGCAAGAAATCAATGTAAAAAGGTGCTTTCTGATGCTAAACTCCATTATTCTCAGTTCACTAAATCTCGCAGAAGTTAGGCTCTAAAGACTTTTTTTTTAGATTCTGCTAAGGTTGCTTCTCTTTATCGTGCGTGCCATTTCTTTACTTCTGATTCCATTCTCTACCTCTACAAATCTCTTATTCCCCCCTGTATGGAATACTGTTGTCATATTTGGGCTGGTTCTTCTAACAATTCACATTCTCTACTTGACAAGGTCCAAAAACGCATTGTAAATGTTGTTAGACCTGGACTATCTGCTAAGCTTGAACCTCTTTCCCATCGTCGTAAAGTTGCATCTTTCTTTTCTACAAATACTACCATGGTCACTGCTCAAAGGAGTTATCATCTCTAGTTCCATCAACTAAAATTCATTCTCGTTTTACTCGTCATTCAGCTAAGTCTCATTCATTTACTGTATCTGTCCCTGCATGCTCTAAAAACTTTTATTCATCTAGTTTTTTTCCCCGCACTTCAATCCTTTGGAACTCTCTCCCATCTTCATGTTTTCCTGACTCATACAACCTTCAACTTTTCAAGTCTTCTGTCAACCGTTTCCTTGTTCTATAACTCTGTTCTTTTTTTTCCTAGTAACTCCCAACTTAATAGTGGCTGCTTGCAGTCTTGTTGGAAGTGAATGCAAATAAAAAAAAAAAAAAAAAAAAAAAATTTTGGTAAATATCAAATTCACCAAAATAAAATTGGGGATAGTTAAGATAAAAGTATAAATTTTATGCTAAAAAAAAATATATAACGATATTGTTAAGGTCAGCAGAAATAAATTAGTAAATAATCAAGAAAAAGTTTTCATCAAAAACAGTTTGTAAAACTATAACTCAACAAACTTTTTTTCGTGTTTTTGGTGAAAAATTGAATAAATAATCTCCAAACTATTGGCACTCTCTGTAGTTTGTACTTTTTAAAACTCCCTAAATTGATCCCTACTATGCTGAGTGGCCAACATTAAATCTTGCTTGTCCTCTTTATTGCAAACAGAATTAACAAGCTCTGACACAAGCCTAATTGCTTGTTCAGAGCACTCGTTGATAACATATTGGGTAAACAAATTCAATGAAAGTTTTAAATTGGTCGAAATAGCCCCAAAAAGATGAAGGACAATTCAGCCAAGGTTTATCATTGCCTTTACACAAGTTTAAGAGACTTAAAATAAACCACGAGTTCCTACCAACCAACTGTGACAAGCTAGGTGTTTTCTCCTGGGTAAAGTCTAGATCTTTCAGAAGGATTGGATTTTCAGACTTCTCATAGTGAGTAGGAACAGGTTGCGAGAAAAGAACTTTTGCAACTTTTTCTTTCTCATCATTTTTATCTGCAAGACATAATGGAATCAAGGATTGATGCAAATACCACATATGTTTCTCCATTGATGTTAATACTTCTTCAATTCCCTCTAGTACATCATTAGCTCCTTGATCATACGATTCTACCCAACATTTATACTGGACCATCAGTACGCATTTAAATTTTGATAAGGTGCAGAGGAAACTAAAGAGGAACGCACAAACCACACAGTATAAAATATAGAAATAAATTCTGTAATTTTACTGATTTCTTCTAGTAAATAAGCTTTTATATGGTAGGGCAACTGATTACTTAAAATTTGAATTTTATGATAATATATAGCCTTTGCCATAAAACGAACATGAGAAACTGATCCAGGAGCATAAACATTAAAGCTTACATCTAGACATAATTAGGTGAGTGTAAGCTCTACTAGTTCTTTATAATCACCTCTTGGAAATACTAAATTGGCAGGTACATATTTGCAAAATTGAACAGTTTTTTCTATCTGTTTTTCTTGATACGTTACTTTAACTGCAGCTTTGCCAAACTTTTATCCATAGTTTCCTTTGTTGCGTTCCAATTAGCTTGGAAAACTTTGAACATCAGATTTTCAGGAGCATAAATTTTACCAATGTGAACTTTTTCCAAAAATGTTTACAGTGAAGCTTGTAAATATGTCTTTGACATGCAAGCTGTAATATAATTGAACCCTGTGTTTGACAAAACCTAATGTTTGTGCCGGAATATTTTCCTGTATTTGTTGCAGTTGTGTCAAAGCACAGACCCTTTATATAAATTCTTAGCTTATACTCATCCAAAATGTTTATCACAGTATCATGATGAGTTTTTCCAGCACCGTTTTCCATTGGCGGAATGCCAAGAAGTCTTAAATCATCATCGATGTTTACAAGAACAACAAAACAATCTCTTTTTTATTTTGTACCATTAGTAATATCTTGCAAAATATTTTCATCAAAGTTGTCAATTATTGGAAATTTACTTTGACTTGCAGCTTTTATTCTTCTCAATATTTAGCTGCACTTGTACTTTCTTTTTTATACTTGTACTTTCTTTGCACGTCTGATAGTAGATTTAGAAATCTGTCAAACTGCCCCCAGAAGTAACTAATATGTCAGAAAGCAAGTGCATCATATTTCTAGGTGAAATATTATTTAAAACACCTGTAATTGCAACTTCTTTTGCAAATTTTTTAAGTGATACTGTTAAAGCACTAATTTAATTTTGTTTGATGAATAGTCGGAATCCTGACAAGAAGAGAGTTTTCATGATAAAAACTCAATTTTCTCAGTTTGATCCTCTTGTTGCTCAATAAATGTCACAATTTTCTTTCTTCTCTCTTTTTCAGCTTTTGGCAATATGCTAAATCCTTTAAACTAAGTGTCATTTTAAGTTTTGTCATTTAATCATTTAAAAATTGCTTATCTGAAATGTATGAATCTAGGTTGTTTCCATGTTTCTTCTTTAAAATGGAGCAAATATCAGGTTTTCCAATTCAAAAAACTTTTTTAGCATTTTTTTAAAGATGTTTCTAGCTAATTCTGCTGTGTTGCCTATTTAATTTTTATTTTTTTGCAACGTTGCCTATTTTTTAACTAGATTATTTAATAGTTTCCTAGAACATTTAATATTTATTTAACTTTTATAATTGCTTTAAAACTTTTTAATGTAGCCTCATATCAGAGACAGAGTGAAAAGAGTCATGTTAACAAATTAATATAAGAAAAAAAAAAAAAAAATCGGTAAAAATGAGGACATATTGCTAGTTCACAGAATGTTGACATCATTTTATCTTGGAAAGTACAACCAATCAAAGTTTTGATGGGAGTATTTTTGTCTAACAGACGCCTGAGTTATTAAGATCAAATTTAGATTTTATATATTTTGTTTTTCCAACTGAAATTTAATTACTATGGTTATTATAAAAGTATGGCACACATTCGTTTTTTAATCTTTTCTAATTTTTTTAGAATAAATAGTTTGAAAAAGAAAGATTGTTTTGTTTGTGACACAAGTGAGTTAAACTTGACGTGAGTTAAAAATTATACCAAGTTATTGCGTTTTAAACTATTTTTCTAGACCTAAATTAGTATATATTTTTTTCTTGTAAACTTTCTAACCAATTCCAAATTATTATTTATTATATATATATATATATATATATATATATATATATATATATATATATATATATATATATATATATATATATATACATATAAATGTATATATATATATATATATATATATATATATATATATATATATATATATATATATATATATATATATATATACATATAAATGTATATATATATATATATGTATATATATATGTATACATATATATAAATATATATATATATATATATATATATATATATATATATATACATACATACATATATATATATATATATATATATATATATATATATATATATATATATATATATATATATACATATAAATGTATATATATATATGTATATATATATGTATACATATATATATATATATATATATATATATATATATATATATATATATATATATATATACATATATATATATATACATATATATATATATAAATATATATATATATATACATATATATATATATATATATATATATATACATATATATATATATATATATATATATATATATACATATATATATATATATATATATATATATATATATATATGTATATATATATATATATATATATATATATATATATATATATATATATATATATATATATATATATATTATATATGTATATATATACATACATATATATATATATACATATAAATATATATTTATATGTATGTATATATATATATATACATATATATATATATATATATATATATATATATATATATATATATATATATATATAATATATATATATATATATATATATATATATATATATATATATATACATATAAATATAAACATATATTTATATGTATTGTCATTATATTAATGATGTCTAATTTTTGTTGTTTATGTGCAATTTAACTTCCTGTCATTCATTTTCTGTTTTTAATTAGGAAAAATTATAAAATATATTTAATTTTGAAAAATATTTTCAACCTTATAAAAGTTATGGTAAGTTTAAATTATGTAAAATTAAAAACTTTCAGTTAATTTTGCCAGTCATAACTCAACTTATATTTCTTAATTAATGTTGGTGTTATTTTAGGGTTAATATTGGGTAAATCTTGTGATGATTCCTCAGTAAATATGCAAAAGTAATTGTCCTTCTGCAAAAAACAAGTTACATCCAAAGAAATATTAGAAAGAGAAAGAAATAATTTGTCAAAATTATCATGGCTACAGTCAGAGGAACAAATTCTAAACTTAAAATGGGGGTCAAATTAGAAGCGCAGAAAACAGAGTCCTGTGGCAGAACAAGAGTTACAAGTGCTAGAGATCACAGAAAAATAAAAAAAGTTATTGAACAAATTCGTAAGATACCATCAATAAAACTAAAAGTTGTTTTAAAAGACCAAGGAATAAAAAAATTCACTTAAATCTTTAAGAAGGAGAAGTTATGAGTTTGGATATAAGTGTAGAAAGCCACTGAAGAAGCTATAACTTACGCCTACAATGATTAAAAAACATCTTGCATGGGCTAAGAAACACTCCTCTTTTTCTCAAGATGACTAGAATAAGGTAACTTTTCAATTAGTTTTCTCCTGAAACATAAGCAATTAATATTTTAATAGTACAAGTTTTTAGAAGATGTTTTTGCATTAATATCTTATCTCAATTCATTTTGTTAATATTTGAAACATTTAAAACATCAATATTTATTGCTTTAGTCAGGTTGTATACAGAATGAATCTACCTTTGAGACTTTAGAAAAGAAAGCCACATTCGTCTGTTGCAGACCAAAAGAACAACAAAGCCAAAATGTACTGTAAACACTGTAAAGCACCCAGGGTTTATAATAGTTTAGTCATGCATATCGAGCAGGGGTATCTGTCAAAGTCTTTACATTGTACATGGGATGATGAAACAAGATTGTACAAGACTGTCTGAAAGACTAGTTTGATTCAACAGATGCAAGAGTGGTTTCCTAATGGTAAAAAAAAGTAGTTTTCATGCAAAATATTGCTCTTTGCTGTACTGCAAAATCCATAAAGACCTTTCTTGCTAATAAGAGTATTGCGCTACTTGATTGGCAATTCTCCAGATATGAACGATATTGTAAATCTGTGGGTTCTTGTAATACGCAAAGTGCTGATTTTGCATTTAACAAGTAAAAAGAAACTCACAAAACGACTAATCAAAGTATAGCATCGAGATCCAGATATTAAAGGATTGACCTCAAATTGAGTAAATAGTATGCCAAGGCATATCAAAGCTCTTTCAAAAGTCAAGAGTCAAAAGGAACCATCACCAAGTATTAAGTTTCATAATGTGTTTTTTTTTATCAATATATAGATTACATATAAAAAAATAAGTTGTGATTGCTTTTAGTAAGTTTTAGACTCACCAAAAAGATAAAAAGTTAAAAATTGAGTTTGAGTCTAATAATTTGAGTAGGTACGGTATATATATACATATAAATATAAATATATGTATTTGTATTTGTCCCAAAAAAGAAACATTTTTGAAAAATATATGCACATCACAGCTGTTTCACTCAATATAAAAACGAGCGTGACGTCATGAGTTTATCAAAAAAAAAAAATATTTCCGCATAAAAAGTATAAAAATTCACAAACTTTAAATTAATAGTAACTTTTTTATATAAATGCTTTCATCTTGCAATTAAAAAAAATATAAAAGATCTATCTTTCCTTGTTAAATAAATATTTACATTAATTGGTATAAAAATAAATATTGCCAAAATATTTTTAATAATTTAGAACCACTTTTCTAATTTTCACATATTTTCCGGAAAACATGAGTTGGGCCAACTAAGATTTCATAACATAACTCTGTGCTTGATAGTTGAAATTTGGAACACTTAACCCTAAATGTTTATTCTATCAGATTCCTGCGTCATCCTAGAGACTTTTTTACAAAAAGACTGTTTTTAAAGCATTTATATTTTTTAATTGATCGTTTTCAAATGCAAAACGTAACTTTTTTGATGGATGACGTAAGTTAATGAAATTTCAACCTTTTATGCAAATGAAAATAAAAAAATTATTTTACGTGCCTTCAGCTATGTTATGAAATATGTTTTCAAAAATGTCATGTTTTACAACTAATCTTGTTAGTTTTAGGCGTACATTTGTGTTGACGTTTTTTTGCGATGACGTAACCTTTATGCGTTACGTCCCAAACTATTTATTAACGAATATTCTTCAAACAACTGTTTCGGCGAGTCAATTTTTGAAGTATAAAGTAAACAAAGTTACGCGGAATTTTTCTCTATGGATTATCAAACTAATATCAGATAAGTTGTTAAATCCACTTTTATCTTGTGCATATATTTGTTAATTAATATTATTTTATTTGTTTTTATTATATTGATTAATAAGTCAATATTATTTTGATAACTATGTATTCAACTGAGAGGGAAATTCTAAAACAACATATTGGATGGAAAAATGGTTGGGAAGATAGGTGTAACTTTCCTTTTGTTAAGCGATTAATTAGGACAGATAAGATCAGTAACAATGTCATTTCCAGCGTAAATTTGCATCTGCTCGTGCAAAAAATGTAAGATTGCTAAAATAAATTAATATTGAAAAAAAAACTGCAAAAATTAGTGATTTAAGCCAGAACAGTTGCCAAATTTGCAAATGTTTTGCTAGTAGCGATAAGGATTTAGTTGTGGTTGATTCTTATTTAGACTACGACAACATTGGTTCCTCTGAATTATTTTGTGGGTTTAAATTAAGTAATCCACAGAATATATCAGTTAAAAAGCCAATAGTTAGTAAAAAATATACTTACATTAAGTTAGGAAATGGTAAACCTTATTCTAAGTTAGGTAGACATGCTGCAGCTAGACGATCTAAACTTGCTTTTATATTCCTTCGATTATTAGCTTGTTCAGATTTAGAAAGTGACTTGTCTATGTTGTTTTGTGATTCTATTTCTTGTGAAAAGTCAATACTTTGTTGGGTTGCAAATAAGTTGGGTTTAGTTAAGCAGTTAAGTGTTTCTGATGCTGTAGAGCTACAGAGCCAATTAAGGATACAATGACAACTTGTGTGAAAATAGACAAGGTGGAAACCTAAGAACTTTAGGTAAGTTTCATAATTCGATTATTTCTCCTGTGATTTTCCCCATAATAACTTTAGATAATGTAGTGCCACCAATGTTAATGGTGGCACTACATTATCTAAAGTTATTATGGGGAATAACTTATACAGTTTGAACACAACTCCAATGTTAGGAGTTGTGTTAAAACTGTATAAGTTATTGTTGAAGGAGTGTAAGACTTTAGATTGTCAAGCTGTTACATCTTTGTCGCATAATGAGAATGTGAGAACAAATGAATTGCGGGCTGCTAAAAGCTTTGAATGTTCTAAAACAGCAGAAGCTTTACATTTATTAGGAAATCAATTTGTAGACATTGCAAATCTACAGGCGCGTTGGTTAGCTTTTAATATAAATATTTTTGAATTATCTCTAAACTCCTCCAATAAAAAAATAACCTGTAAAAAGCAAGAAATGTGTGATAGTATTAGGTGTTTAATTACAAAATATAATTGTAACATTGATTGGGTGCAGTGTGGTGCGTGCCAAAAATTGTTTCATCAATTTTGTGAATCTATTGGTGATTCTGAAAAGAGTGTATTGTGTGACATTGAGAAGTATGAGTGTTTAGCATGTTAGGGTGAAGATATAGAATGTCTTGACCTTTATATTTTTTTTAAAAAAATTTCTTTTATACGCGCACAACGGGAACTTTTAGACGATGAGTATATTCGATTGCAGATGGAGTGTGAAGACCAAGAAAAAGAATATAAAAATAGCATAGGGCCTCATGAGAGGTCTCATTCAGGTTAATTCAAAAACTTAAACTCAAATTTGGTTATGAATTATTTTATTAGACTTGGTCAGTATTTATTAACAACTTAACACCATATTATTAGAACTCTATGCACAGAAAAAAATAAATGCTTAAGCTTTAAATGTTTTGACTAAATATTCCAAAATCGAAATCTGACTTTATTTTGCAATGCAATGAATTTATTGGCTTAGGAAAATAAGTTACTAAAACAAGAACTCCTAGGTTTAAAAATGTACTCTTTTAACAGCTAACCCCCCTTTTAACTACATTTTTCATAACTTTGCAAAAAGTGGGGTTTGCTTTCAGACCTCAATAAAGTCTGTTTTAGCTATACTTAAACAATTAAGTAAGGTTATTTTGTTTCTATAATAGTCAAACAATGGGTATATTTGAGAATAACTATCAGAAATAAATTTTTCTGATTTTTTTTTGATAAAAAGTAACATTAAATTACTTGAATTCAGCCAACTTCATCATTTGTCGCGTTTTTTTTAAATTTTAAGAAGTTTTTTTACTAATGCATTAAATGTTGTAAGATGAAACATTTTATTGGTGTTTTTATTCTTTTTACAAAACAAAATTATCTTTAACATTTTAAAAGTTATAGAAGTTTTAGTCAATATTTTCGAGTCATAACCCCTTAAGTCAATATTTTCAAAAAATAACAAGAAGCCGTTAAGCTCGGTTTGAAACAGCCGTGACATATATGACACCCCGTTGAGGTGTTTTATATGATAAAAAAACACCAGTTTTAAAAAATTTTTTAATAAAAATATTTTGAGGGGTCCTTCAAGACCCTTGATCCTAAAATGAGTTCCTAACAATCAATGGCGGATTGAGGTTTAGTGTTGCGGGAAGGGGGGGGAAGTCAAGTCAATGAATAGGGGCGACCAGGGTTGTCTTCAGTAATTTGATCATACAATTTTTTTTTTTTTCATTATTTTAGAAGGCGCCGTTAGACCGTTCTAGGGGGGCATGGAGGCAGCTTGCCCACCTCCACGCTTTATACTAAATTCGCCACTGCTAACAATATAAAAAAAAAAATTCAAAATTTTATCATGATGACTTTCAAATGAAGTGAAATCATATGAGAATTTCAAAATTCATAGCTATATTTTATAATAACAATGTTAGATTTAATATCATAAACTATCAAATTTATCAACTAAAAATAAAAAAAAAGTGCATTTGTACCCATTTTTTTCACAAATTTTTTTTTTCAATAAGTTTTAATAATATAGTTATCATTTACATGATAATTATAAAAATAAAATTGATTTAAAGTAGTTTCAATAGTATATATTATATATGCTATATTATATATATTATAAAAAGTATGTGGTATTTATTAACTAGTAATAATAATAGTAATATTTGGTATATGTAATAGTATATATTATATTATTATTTGGTATATATTAACTTTTAAAAGGTCTGTTACCAATAAATATATGTCCATTATACATATATAATTCATTTAAGATAAAATATAAAAAAAAAAAAAATACCGCATGGTTTTAAGTTGCAATTGATGTTATTCTGTATTTGAACTGACTTGTACACCCCACCAGTAATACATTGAAGGCCATTGTTACAGGTTCGATTGCGAGTCATAAATCCATTACCACAGGGTTGTGAACATGTTCCATTGACCCAATCACCCCAATTGCCTAAATGAAATTAAAAATTTTAATGCTAAATATTCTTTTTGGCATATAGCGCATAAAATATACATGACATTTAACATTTGACATCATTGACAATTTTTTGTTAAAAAAATAGTTGTCTGAAAGAATAGCAGGTAGTTTTAAATTTATCAATTTTTAGGTTAGTTTTAAATCTCTTAAGTAATGAACCTACAATTGGATTCATTTTGATGTGAGTTGTAATCAGCAAGTAAAAAATACTAAGAAAATTGGCAAAAAAATCCTGCTATTTTAATGTAGGCATATAAGCCAAAAAAAAGAAAAAAGATACAAAACCTACAGTTATTAAAAAAAGAAAACTACTTTGTACAGAAACTTAAACAAAACTTAACTTCTAATTTAAAATAACTTAAAAAAAAATAAAAATAAAAACCAGTGCAAGTTCCATTAATTGAAGAATAGTTTCCCTGACACTGACATACATTATTGACACAGGTTGTAAACTGACCAGTGCATCCACCATTACAATCTAAATTTTGAATTTAAACACAGTTAACAATATGATTAAATATTTTTTTTCAATAAATTAAAAAAGTTTTTTTTTGAAGTAAACAGTGTATAATTTATAATCTCTCTCTCTCTTTCTTTCTTTTTCTCTCTCTCTCTCTTTCTCTCTCTTTATATATATATATATATATATATATATATATATATATATATATATATATATATATATATATATATATATATATATATATATATATATATATATATATATATATATATATATATATATATATATATATATATATATATATATATATATATATATATATATATATATATATATATATATATATATATTAGGGTGGTCCATAAAACAACTTTTTTGAGAAAAACCTGCTGACACCCCCTAAATGTGTTTTATCTAATGCAAAAACACTAGGTTTAAAATTTTTTTGAACAAAAATTATTTTTAGGGGTAGCTCAAGGCCCTCAAAAATTTGACGGGTCCCTAATATTTTGAAAAAAAAACTTTTTCTAAAGTATGTCAACCTGGTACTCAAAATAAGCAAAATTATATAAAAAATTTAAAAATGATAATAATTTTTTATAAAAATAATTTTTTTAGGTATAAATGCATAAAAACTATTGTTTTTAAGCTGAAAATAAAAAAAGTCAATATTTTCAGGTTTTTTGAGAATAATTTTTTTTAGGCATGTTTTTTATGTAAAATGATTATTATTTTTGAAGTTTTTATACAATATCGCTTCTTTTGAGTACCAGGTTGACATACTTTAGAAAAAGTTTTTTTTTCAAAATATTAGGGACCCGTCAAATTTTTGAGGGCCTTGAGCTACCCCTAAAAATAATTTTTGTTCAAAAAAATTTTAAACCTAGTGTTTTTGCATTAGATAAAACACATTTAGGGGGTGTCAGCAGGTTTTTCTCAAAAAAGTTGTTTTATGGACCACCCTAATATATATATATATATATATATATAATATATATATATATATATATATATATATATATATATATATATATATATATATATATATATATATATATATATATATATATATATATATAGATATATATATATATATAAATGCTGATATAGCCCAAAAAAGAAACATTTTTGAAAAATATATGCTGACACCTTCTTAAGGTGTACTAAATGATAAAAAAAAACACTGGTTTTAAAAATTTTTTATAATAAAAATATTTTTAGGGGTCCTTCAAGACCCTTGAACCTATAACGAGTTACTAATAATATAAAAAAAAAAATTCAAAAGTTTATCATGATGGCTCTCAAATGAAGTGAAATCATATGAGAATTTCAAAATTCATAGCTATATTATATAATAATAAATATGTTAGATTTAACAGCATAAACTATGAAATTTATCAACTAAAAATAAAAAAAAAGTGCATTGTTACCCCTTTTTTTTACAAAATTTTTTTTTCAATAAGTTTTAATAATATACTTATCATTTACGTTATAATTGAAAAATCAAAATTGATTTAAAGTTGTTTCAATAGTATATATTATATATGCTATATTATATATATTATAAATAGTATGTGGTATATATGAACTAGTAATAATAATAGTAATATTTGGTATATGTAATAGTATATATTATATTATTATTTGGAATATACTAATTTTGAAATATCTGTTACCAATAAATATATGTCCATTATACATATATAACTCATTTAAGATAAAATATTAAAAAAAAAAATACCGCAGGGTTTTAAGTTGCAATTGATGTTATTCTGTATTTGAACTGACTTGTACACCCCACCAGTAATACATTGAAGGCCATTATTACAGGTTCGATTGCGAGTCATAAATCCATTACCACAGGGTTGTGAACATGTTCCATTGACCCAATCACCCCAATTGCCTAAATGAAATTAAAAATTTTAATGCTAAATATTCTTTTTGGCATATAGTGCATAAAACATACATGACATTTAACATTTGACATCATTGACAATTTTTTGTTAAAAAAATAGTTGTCTGAAAGAATAGCAGGTAGTTGTAAATTTATCATTTTTTGGGTTAGTTTTAAATCCCTTAAGTAATGAACCTACAATTGGATTCATTTTGATGTGAGTTGTAATCAGCAAGTGGAAAATACTAAGAAAATTGGCAAAAAAATCCTGCTATTTTAATGTAGGCATATAAGCCAAAAAAAAAAAAGAAAAAAGATACAAAACCTACAGTTATTAAAAAAAGAAAACTACTTTGTACAGAAACTTAAACAAAAATTAACTTCTAATTCAAAATAACTTGAAAAAATAAAAAATAAAAACCAGTGCAAGTTCCATTAATTGAAGAATAGTTTCCCTGACACTGACATACATTATTGACACAGGTTGTAAACTGACCAGTGCATCCACCATCACAATCTAAATTTTGAATTTAAACACAGTTAACAATATGATTAAATATTTTTTTTCAATAAATTAAAAAAGTTTTTTTTTGAAGTAAACAGTGTATAATTTATAATCTCTCTCTCTCTCTTTCTTGCTTTTTCTCTCTCTCTCTCTTTCTCTCTCTTTATATATATATATATATATATATATATATATATATATATATATATATATATATATATATATATATATATATATATATATATATATATATATATATATATATATATATATATATATATATATATATATATATATATATATATATATATAAATGCTGATATAGCCCAAAAAAGAAACATTTTTGAAAAATATATGCTGACACCTTCTTAAGGTGTACTAAATGATAAAAAAAACACTGGTTTTAAAAATTTTTTATAATAAAAATATTTTTAGGGGTCCTTCAAGACCCTTGAACCTATAACGAGTTACTAATAATATAAAAAAAAAAATTCAAAAGTTTATCATGATGGCTCTCAAATGAAGTGAAATCATATGAGAATTTCAAAATTCATAGCTATATTATATAATAATAAATATGTTAGATTTAACAGCATAAACTATGAAATTTATCAACTAAAAATAAAAAAAAAGTGCCTTTTTACCCCTTTTTTTTACAAAACTTTTTTTTCAATAAGTTTTAATAATATACTTATCATTTACGTGATAATTGAAAAATCAAAATTGATTTAAAGTTGTTTCAATAGTATATATTATATATGCTATATTATATATATTATAAATAGTATGTGGTATATATTAACTAGTAATAATAATAGTAATATTTGGTATATGTAATAGTATATATTATATTATTATTTGGTATATACTAATTTTGAAATATCTGTTACCAATAAATATATGTCCATTATACATATATAATTCATTTAAGATAAAATAAAAAAAAAAAAAATACCGCAGGGTTTTAAGTTGCAATTGATGTTATTCTGTATTTGAACTGACTTGTACACCCCACCAGTAATACATTGAAGGCCATTATTACAGGTTCGATTGCGAGTCATAAATCCATTACCGCAAGGTTGTGAACATGTTCCATTGACCCAATCACCCCAACTGCCTAAATGAAATTAAAAATTTTAATGTTAAGTATTCTTTTTGGCATATAGTGCATAAAATATACATGACATTTAACATTTGACATCATTGACAATTTTTTGTTAAAAAAACAGTTGTCTGAAAGAATAGCAGGTAGTTTTAAATTTATCAATTTTTAGGTTAGTTTTAAATCCCCTAAGTAATGAACCTACAATTGGATTCATTATGATATGAGTTGTAATCAGAAAGTGGAAAATACTAAGAAAATTGGCAAAAAAATCCTGCTATTTTAATGTAGGCATATAAGCCAAAAGAAAAAGAAAAAAGATAAAAAACCTACAGTTATTAAAAAAAGAAAACTACTTTGTACAGAAACTTAAACAAAAATTTACTTCTAATTCAAAATAACTTAAAAAAAAATAAAAATAAAAACCAGTGCAAGTTCCATTAATTGAAGAATAGTTTCCCTGACACTGACATACACTATTGACACAGGTTGTAAACTGACCAGTGCATCCGCCATTACAATCTAAATTTTGAATTTAAACACAGTTAACAGTATGATTAAATATTTCTTTTCAATAAATTAAAAAAGTTTTTTTTTGAAGTAAACAGTGTATAATTTATAATCTCTCTCTCTTTCTCTCTCTCTCTCTCTCTCTCTCTCTCTCTCTCTCTTTATATATATATATATATATATATATATATATATATATATATATATATATATATATATATATATATATATATATATATATATATATATATATATATATATATATATGTATATATATATATATATATATATATATATATATATGTATATATATATATATATATATATATATATATATATATATATATATATATATATATATATATATATATATATATATGTATATATATATATATATATATATATATAT
>NC_061157.1:38695045-38727545 GCF_022113875.1 Hydra vulgaris
ATTTTACACCTTATGTAGTAAAACTAACTCTTAAAGTTATGAAAAGAATTATTTATTTTAATGTGCATCATTATCAGCAAGATATACCTAGAAAGTTAGTAACTTCAATCCCGATTTATTTTTTTAGGAATGCAAGCCAAAATAAATTACGATATTTCAGTTTTAAGAAATATATAACTACTTTTCAAAACGAATGAACAAAATTACTATCATTTTAAAATTACTTGAAGAATGAAAGAAAATACCAACCGGTGCAATTTCCATTAATTAAAGAGTAGTTTCCTTGACATTGACACACATTATTGACACAGGTTGTAAACTGACCAGTGCATCCACCATTACAATCTAAATTTAGAAATTTAAATAAACAAAAAATAAAATATTTGACTAACATAACTCAGTTTTAATAGTAAACAATAAGAAAGAGCTATAAATATTTGATTTTGTTAATTAAAAAAATAAGATATTATTTACACGTAAATCAATTTACATCAACTTTGAAATATCTTCTACTAATAAATGTGTCTATTATACGCAATTGACTTCAAAAAACAAAACCTAAATAAAATACCGCAGGGTTTTAAGTTGCAATAGATGTTATCCTGTATTTGAACTGACTTGTACAACCCATCTGCAATACACTGAAGGCCGTTATTACAGGATCGAGTGCGAGTAAAATATCCGTCACCACAAAGTTGCGAACATGTTCCATTGACCCAATCACCCCAATTACCTAAATGGAATCATCAAAATTATAAAAAAAAAACAACAACAAAATGTAATTAAAAAAGAATACTTTGCAATTAATTTATATAAACTCTACAAATACTTGAAACTATTTTACTATATAAAAGTACTGAAACATATTTCACTAAAATTGGAAAAAATCTAAAACAACAAAATTATTTACTTGTTGATGCTTAAGTTTAAAAATATTTTTTAACAATAAAAATTTATCAAACTGAAAATGATAAAATAGATATAGAACCCATATATGCATTTAAAACTTGAAAAGGTTTTAAAAACAATGATATAGAGAAGATTTTCAAGAACTTCTTCAATTTGAAAATGAAATTTCATGAAATAGTGTATAAAATAAGATGTTGGTAGCATTTATTTACTCGATTCTAAAATGTATTATACAATCAAGAAACTTGAGGTTTCTCAATAGAATTTATCAATAGGATCGGATAATCAAAAAATTGCAAAGTAGTGGCTTCTATCAAGGACGTATCATAAACATCTAACAAAAGCAATGTTGTTGGCTTTCAAGAACATGATTTCACTTTACTTGATTTTTGAAGTGAATTCTTTTGGCATTTTTCCACAATATCTATGAACCAATAAAAAAAAAGTTGTTTGTAATTGTAGTCAATGAAGATTAATTTGAAGCTTTATTAAAACACAGAAAGATATATCAAGCTGGGTCTAAGTAGAACAAACATTATTTTTAGCTCTTAGCCTATGCTCTTGACAAGTGTTTTTTTCCCCTGTTTAATACCTTAACTGCACAAAATACCCTACTACATCATTGAACATAACACACATTTTGATGTCAAATATTCTTTATGGCTTATATGTGAATTTCACTTGGTTCCCAATTTTTCAGATTGTCAATGTTTAGAAAGATAGAAAAGAGTTTTTAACTCATCATCTTAAGTAAATAAACTAACTCACAAGGTTATGAGAAAGAATTAATCAATTTGATGTGCATAATTATCAGCAAGATGGAAATACCTAATAAGTTAAAAAAAATGCCAATAAAAAAAAGCCGGAACTCCCATACGACTTTTATTTATTGGCATGCAAGCCGAAATAAAATCAAATAATTCAATTATTATGAAGAGAATTTTTAAAAAGAATTTTAAAAAATTATCATTTTAAAATTGCTTGAAGAAATGAAGAAAATACAAACCAGTGCAATTTCCATTAATCAAAGAATAATTTCCCTGACATTGACACACATTATTGACACAGGTTGAAAACTTATCAATACATCCACCATTACAATCTAAATTTAGAAATTTAAACAAAAAAAAAATGAAATACTGCATTATATTTGACTGACATAACTCAGTTTTAAGTGTAAACAGTAAAAAAGAATTATAAAATTCAATATTGTAATATATTAAAAAATTAGATATTAATTACACACAATTTGATACACATTAACTTTAAAATATCTATTACCAATAAATGTGTCTATTATATGCAATTAACTTCTATAAAACAAAAGAAAAAAGAAAAACAAAGATACCGCAGGGTTTCAAGTTGCAATAGATGTTACTCTGTATTTGAACTGACTTGTACAATCCATCTGCAATACATTGAAGGCCATTATTACAGAATCGAGTACGAGTTAAATATCCTTCACCACAGGGTTGTGAACATGTTCCATTGACCCAATCACCCCAATTACCTTTGTGAAATCATCAAATGAATTATAAAACAACATAAAAAAATCCATTTAAACAAGACAATTTCTATAAACTTTATAAATACTTTAAACTACTGTACTGAAATTTAAAAAATTGCTGAAAAATCTTCCACAAAAACTTGAAAAAATCTAAAACTATAAAGTTATTTACTCTTTGATGCCTAAGTTAAATATTTAAAACAGTCTTTAAACAATAAAATAGTTAAAGCATTATATAGCCTGAACTCATATAAAAGAAAAGTAATAATTTTTTTTATAAATGTACCAATAACAAGAGAAAATGTCAAGCAACTAAAAAAAAACAATTACTTTTGAAAAATAATATAGAGATAATTTACTTATTAGAGAATAATTTTTATAATTGGTATAAATTTAAACTAGATGTAAAACTAAAATAAACAGGAAGTCACAATATAATAGTACTTTACATAATTCTTTAGGAGTAACAAGCTTTAAAACAATTCTTTCAAAAATTGGAAGTGCATTTTACGCAAAAACTCGCAGTTACTAAGAATTGATCAAAACTTTATTGTTTGTTCCAATAAGGTACAGAACCATAAAATACTCCTCAATAATACCAATATATACCTATATGGGATAAAAGTACTATATCCCTAGAATCAAAAAATGTGAAAAATCAAATTAGACTTTTATGTCATATTAAAAAAAAAAATCAATTTTTTCCTTTATAATTATAGCATAACAAAACTTTTCATTTTTTCTGTACAAAATTTATAGAACAAACTATGTTTTTAAAAATACCTCTACCAGATAAAACTTTAGGTATTGGTACCAGAGAGGTCATTGCAGGAGGAAAGATGGGCCATGGGTCTTGATTTTTAATGTTATGTATTCTTAAGTTACCTTTGAAAACAAGGAGCCTTGGTCAAACTTTCTTGGTCAATTCCCTGATTCAAACTAAAAACATGTAATTTAACAACAAGCCTACCTTGGCATAATAAAAAATTCAAAAACCAATATGTTAATTCATCACTCAAAAGCATGTTCATCACTCAAACGTTATGTGAAGCACCAGTTCCTGGTTGCAGTATCAGAGAATCTTCTAGATAATTACAAAACTCTTAAGAAAATTATTTGTGGGCCACCAAGTATGTTAGAACTGATCCTAGCAATGAAACTTAATATTCTTTTTGATTAACCATTTCATTTCATTTGAAAGCTTGAAAAGATGTTTGACCAGAAATCAAACAATTGCCCAGAGCACTCCACATTAAACAAAAACTATATTGTGGAAATAATTAATTGGAAATTGTTACCACAAAATGCTCAACAATATCCATCTTCTTCACCACATGGTTGAATACACCTCAACAATACCAACAATATCCATCTTCTTCACCACATGGTTGAATACTCTACATTTTAGATTTTTATTTTTAAAGACACCAACCAAAAGTTCAAATCAGATGGTTTAGCATGTTTTGGAATGACATTAAATGATGACTTTGCTGAGAAAATGAAAACATAAAAAAAAATCATAAGTAGATCTAATTCTACTGTCACACCAAAGTTTACTGTCACATTAAAGCTTACTGTCACGCCAAAGGTTTACTGTCACACAAAAGTTTACTGTCACACCAAAGGTTTACACTGTACCACATCTACCACCTTAACCAATTTATTGATCTTACAAAAAACCTACTTAAAATATACAGTGAATAAGCTATTCTATTCACATTTTTATCTCTTACTGGCAACAGTTCAAAAGAGTAGTGACTCACCCAAATTACAAAAAACCCTTCAAGCGTCTTTTGTTGATTTGAACAGCAAACGATTGTGAAGATTAATTAGTAAAAAATTTATTCATTTAAAAAATTAGTATTTCTATTTATTATATTATATATATATATATATATATATATATATATATATATATATATATATATATATATATATATATATATATATATATATATATATATACATATATATACATATATATACATATATATATATATATGTATATATATATATATATATATATATATATATATATATATATATATATATATATATACATATATATATATATATATATATATACATATATACAAATATCTATTTATTATTACTTATATTTATCTTGTGTAGGTTATTTTATATCTTGTGTAGGCTATTTGTATAATCTATTGATTATATATATAAAAAAATTTAACTTGAAAATAATAAAAAACTTTTAATGGATTAATTTTACTTTGATGTAAAATTCTGGTTTGTTTTTTTACATTTTTGATTCTTTGGAGATATTGTACTATCGTCCCATGATTCTTTGGTGATACTATCATCCCATGATCCTTTAGTGATACTATCATCCCATCCCAAAAGTAGAATAGTTAATACAGTACTTTTAAATTTTGAAAAAATTTTAGTAGTTGTAAGCTTTTGTTTTTAGTAACTGCAAGCTTTTGTTTTAAGTAACTGTGAGTTTTTATTTTTAGAAACTGTGAGCTTTTGTTTTTAGTAACTGCAAGCTTTTGTTTTTAGAAACGACGAGCTTTGGTTTTTACTAACTGCGAGCTTTTGCTTTTAGAAACTGCGAGCTTTTGTTTTTAGTAACTGCAAGCTTTTGTTTTTAGTAACTGCAAGCTTTTGTTTTTAGAAACTACGAGCTTTTGTTTTTTTGCATGAATTATAACAGGGTTGTTGTTTGTCAAATATGTCTAAGACATATTTCCTGTTGACATAAAATATCCCACATATTTTCTATAGACGTATTTTGACATAACTTTATGTCTGAATTATTTTCTGCTGACATAAAATTTGTATGACATATTTTGATAATTGCTTCAGACATAAAATGAAATAAATATCAAACTAACAATTTAGTAACACATTTCAGAGTAATTTGATGATTAAAATAAAAATATGTTAATAAATTAGTTTGATTTGTTCTTCAAGAAAATAAAATAGCAAATAATTCAGACATAAAATTATGTAAAAACATATTTACAGAAAATGGAAGTATTTTATGCCATCAGAAAATATTTTTGACATCAATGTATATATTGACAAAAATTATTTCAATTTATATTGATAGACACATTTTATGTCAGCAGAAAATAATTCAGAAAATAATGTCAAATAAAATTATGTCAAAAAACATCAATAGAAAATATTTGGGACATATTTTATGTCAGCAGAAAATATGTCAAAAGATCTGCCAGACATACTATGTGTTAACAACCCTGTAATCATATAAAAGTAATCTTACCTCTCAATTTAACAAAACATTATTGAAAAATTTCTTTTAAACAACATTAAAATTTTTTAAACATTTATTTTTGTAATGAGTAATAAAATTTGAATAAAGTTTAAATTATTTAATTTTAAATAAATGCATCCGAATATAAATCCGGAAAAGTTTATTAGGCAGAAGATAGATAAAACAACTTGTTGCCATTATCCATGCTCTTGTAGCCATATTAATATCTATAACTGTAAACAAAATCCAATTACAGTTTTGAATGCAATGCAAATTTTGATGCGAAATATTTTTTATTAGGTATTTGCATAAAACTTTCATGATTCCTTTTTTAAAATGCTATCAATAAAATTTTGTTTAGAAAAGTTTAAAAACTAGTTTTCAAATTTATGAAAAGAATCAACATTTTGATGTGCATGATTACCTGCAAGAAAGACATACTAAGAAAGTTAGCAACTCTAATCTCAACATATTTTTGTAGACATACAAACCTAATTAAAAAATTTCCCATATCACAAAAAAATAACTGCTTTGTAAACCCATTTAAAAAAAGTTATTCTTATTTTAAAATTGCTTGAAGAAATTTAAAAAAATAAATAAAAATACAAACCAGTGCAGTTTCCATTAATTAAAGAATAGTTTCCCTGACATTGACAAACGTTATTGACACAGGTTGAAAATTTATCAGTACATCCACCATGACAATCTACATTTAGAAATTTAAACAAAAAAAATGAAATACTGCATTATGTTTGACTGACATAACTCAGTTTTAAATGTAAACAATAAAAAAGAGCTGTAAATATTCGACTTTATAAAATTTTAAAAAATTAGACAATTACAATCAATTTGATACACATCAACTTTGAAATATCTATTACCAATAAATGTGTCAATTACATACAATTAACTTCAATTAAACAAAACATAAAGAAAAAACAAAAATACCGCAGGGTTTTAAGTTGCAATAGATGTTATCCTGTATTTGAACTGACTTGTACAACCCATCTGCAATACACTGAAGGTCGTTTTTACAGGATCGAGTGCGAGTTAAATACCCATCACCACAGGGTTGTGAACATGTTCCATTGACCCAATCACCCCAATTACCTAAATGAAACCATCAAAAATATATTTAAACAACATAAAAAGAAATGCAACTAAAAAAGGCTACTTTGCAATTAACTTCTTTAAACTTAACAAATGATGGGATTAACAATAAGACAAGATTAACAAAAAGACAAGATTAACAAAAAGACAAGATTAACTAAAAGATGTATATACTGATACAGATGGGTTTTAATAGTACCAACACACAACACCAATGTGTCAGAGAGGGAAAACATACAAAAATATGCTTTCATTTTATGCTGACATAAAATGAAAGAAATGGTTTTTCTTTCAGCAAATATCATTAAAAATCACTGAGATAATCTTCACGTTTTAGCGGAAAAGCATTATGTCATTTAAAAATTACTTTTTTTTATCTGGGTGACAGAGTACTAAAAGCCAGAGTACTTTCATGAAAATACTCTGTCTTTTACAATACACAGCTCGAAAACTTGAGCTTTCAAAACTGAATGGATTTTGAATCAATGGAGTAGTAAGAGTGAATATGGTCTAATCTAACTACTTAATTAATAAATGCACCGTATAGGAATACAATTTAAAGTATAGCCAAATTAATCTTGATCAACCAAATTATTCTCTAATTTACAAAATTTTGCCTTTATTGGAGGACATATCACAAGCATCTTGCAACAACATTATTGTTTGATTTGAAAATAATCATTGAACTCTATTTGATTGTTGTAGTAAAATCCTTTACGATTTTTCCTCAATTTGCATGTATCAATCTGTTAGTCATTGTGGCTAATTGTAGATTTGAAGCTACTCAATTTGTAACTTGAAACAAAAGTTATCAAAAGATACATATAAAAGTTTTCACAATAGATCAATAAAGATCAAACTTAGTTTTGGAAAACAACTTCCATAGTAGAAAAAAATATTTATATATACTTTTGTGTACTTGTTATCAACAAAAAAAGATACACCAAAAAAGTTAACCAAAATCTCAACCAAATCTAAACAAGTTCAGTGCAAGTTCAAATTAGAGTAAAGCCCTGAAATTTTTAAAAATAGAAATCGATATTGTAAAACAATGTAAACAAAAGGTTATATTTATTTCAAAATTACTAGGAAATATATATATATATATATATATATATATATATATATATATATATACATATATACATATATATATATATATATATATATATATATATATATATATATATATATATATATATATATATATATATATATATATATACATATATATATATATATATATATATATATATACATATATATATATATATATATATATATATATATATATATATATATATATATATATATATATATATATACATACATACATATATACATATATATATATGTATATATATATATATATATATATATATATATATATATATATATATATATATATATATATATATATATAAACCAGTGCAATCTCCATTAATAAAGGATGAATTGCTTAAGAAGTTTTGAGCAGATCCACCTCTTTAAAAAACAGTGACTCAGTTATAGAACCTATATATACATTAAAATATTAATAATATATTTGCAGATAGGATAGTAGTAATATTTATATAAATATATCAATAACAGGAAAAAAGTGCCATGTGACTAAAAAAAAAATTACTTTTAAAATGAAGTCAATAAATCTGTAATAGAAACCTTTTGAATTTAAATAAGTGCTAATCAGAATGTGAAACTTACAGAAATCAATTCTGTAGAAAAATTAGTAGAAGCAGATTGTTTAAATAATTTGATTTTATCAAAACGTTAGAAATTATAAATAGTATAGAGTAAATTTTCAATAGGCTAGTATTTTACATAACACTTTAGGAATTAAAAGTTTTGAAAAATTTTTGCAAAAAAAGTGATGCATTTCACACAAAAAAATTCATTTCTCTGTATAAACAATAGGCAAGATTCTCATCTCTACATTATTTAATGGAACATTAGTCAAATATTTCTTTTTAATAATATTATTTAAAAAAATATTGAAATATTCATTTAAATTTAAATCTATAAATTTAATTTTAAAATGAACTTTATTAAAACATATGTAAACAAAGTTTTAACATTTTTTCAATTAAAAAAGTTGCAATAAAATTTCAAAAAAAAGATCTGATAAAAAAGTGTAAATATCCAGTTTTAATGATACCAACACATAACATCAAGGTTTTAATGGTATGAACACACAAAACCAAAGTTTTAATGGTATGAACACACAACACCAAGATTTTAATAGTTTGAACACACACAACAAGGTTACAAAGAGTGAGAGCATAAAAAAATGTGCTTTCATTTTATTCTAACATTAGTTGAAATGGGTTTTCTTCCACCCAATATTTTTGAAAATCACTTAGATAATCTTCAAGTTTTAGCTTCACCAACGTTCTTTACTTAAGCTTTCACCAAAGTTCTTTAAATCAATAGAGTAGCAAAAGAGAACATCTATTTACTGGAATGTAAAGGAGTTAGATGATAGAATCAAAAACATATTTTCACATTTAAAGTTTTGTGTAAATTGATGACCCAATAATAAATCATTGTTTGAATAATTGCATAGCATAAAAGACAAAGTATATATCTATAATTTACTACATGATTAGTATGTATTTTGTAGTCTTGTGGCAAATAATTTTGCCTTGTCGCCCGGCGATGTGGGATTGATTCATATTAAGTGCAAATGCTTTTAGTGTGTACTTTTATGTTATATTTTAAAATATTTAGTTCTAGTTTTATGCGTAATGTATATGGTTGTTGTTAATAAAAAGTTATATTGTTTATAAAATTTTATTTATTATAAAAATTAGGAAATGTGCAATTAACTAAATAGACTGACTAAATAAGTAGAACATGCAGGAAATGTACATACATTGACAGACTTAAATAAGTAGAACATATAGAAAATGTACATGCATTGACTGACTTAAATAGGTGAAACATGCAGGGAGTGTACGTACATCGACTGACTATATAGGTAGAACATGCAGGGAGTGTTAATACATCGACTGACTTGATAGGTAGAACATGCAAGGTGTGTACATACATTGACTAAAAGTTTTGGTTTGAGCAGGCAATAAAAAACAGTTTGTGTTATAAAGTGTTTAAAAATTAAGGCAAACACTCATATTATTATATTCTGGTCATTAATTTACACAATATTTCAAACGCCGGAATAGGTTTTTGATTCTATCATCTACCTGTAAAGGAATACAATTTAAAGTATAGCCAAATTAATCTTGATCCACCAAAATATTCATTAATTTGTAAATTTGTGTCTTGAACAACAATGTTTTTAGATTTAAAAAAAGTCATTTTGCCATGCTTGATTGTTGAGTAAAATCCTTCAGTATCTTTCCGTAATTTAAGTGTAAGAATCTGTTATATACTCAATTTGTGACTTAAAGCAAAAGATACAAAGTTTATGGAGATAGGGTCAATCCAGATCAAACAGCACTAAAAAACTCATGTTTTTTGATAAAAATAGAAGATTGAAAAGATATTAGGTGGTTTTATATTATGGCCTAACACCTCGAGAAATTAAAACAACTTCAAAAGTTAGCAAAAGAATTCTTATTTTGATGTGTGTTGGTATCACCAAAAAAGGTATACCAAAAACTTTGGCAAAACAATCTTAACTAATTACTGAAGGCATACCAGTCCAAAATCAACCCTAAAATTATTTAAAGAAAAAATACTCAAAATATTTAAAACAACTCGAACAATAAATCTTATACTTGTTATTAATAAATATAATAAGTCTTATTATAATTTTTAGTTTTAAGTTATATTACAATAATATATACAATATATATTATACAAATATATATACAAACCAGTGCAAGTTCCATTAATCAAAGAATAGTTTCCTTGACATTGACATACATTATTGACACAGGTTGAAAACTGACCAGTGCATCCACCATTACAATCTAAATTTAGAAATTTAAACAAAATTATAAATATATATAAAATAACTTCTATTAATAAATTAAAATACTTTTTTTAAAGAGAACAATTTTTTTTTTAAATATTAATAAAAATACAATCTAATTTTATAAATTTAGACAAAATTACAGGTATGATAAAATAACTCTTTATAATAAAAAAATTTTCTAAAAAAAGTAAATTGGAAATACTTTAAAATTTTATCATTTTTTCATTTTAATTGCTATTGGATTTATATATACACAAAGAACTATAAATATTTGATTTTGTAATATTTGAAAAATGTTAAGTAAATGAAACTCAATAAAAACCAATTTTAAAATACCTAACTCTATTAAATGTGTCAACTATACACAATCAACTTCTTTAAAATAAAAACTAAAAGAAAAAAAAAAAATACCGCAGGGTTTCAAGTTGCAATAGATGTTACTCTGTATTTGAACTGACTTGTACAATCCATCTGCAATACATTGAAGACCATTATTACAGGTTCGCCTGCGAGTCAAAAATCCATCACCACAAGGTTGTGAACAAGTTTCATTGACCCAATTACCCCAATTACCTAAAAGAATGAAAAAAATAATCAACAAAAAGTAAAAGTAAAAATAGTTAAAAATCTTTGAGATTTTAGAAATATACAGAATAATTTTTTTTCATGAAAAGTTGTTTTTTTTTCCTATTTTTTCCTATAACTGTATAAAAAATCCCATTACACCATTGAACATAACATAAACTTTGATGTCAAATGTTCTTTATGACATATATATGAATTTTACTTGATTCCCAACATTTTTGCCATGTTAATAAAATATTGTTTGGAAAGATAATAAAGAGTTTTCAACTCATCATCTAACATTTTCAACTCATCATCTAACATCATCTAAGTGAACTTCCAAAGTTATGAAAAGAATCATTTTGATGAGCATTATAATCAGCAAGATAGAAATAGAAAGTTAGCAACTTTAGTTCCAACTTCTATTTAGCTTGCATATTTTGTAAATATACAAGCCAAATAAAACTACAATACCTCAATTATAATGAAGAGATAATTACTTTTTGAACCTGATAAATAAAAGTTTTTCTTATTTTAAAATTGCTTGAAGAAATAAATGAAAATACAAACCAGTGCAATTTCCATTAATCAAAGAATAATTTCCCTGACATTCACACACATTATTGACACAGGTTGAAAATTTATCAGTACATCCACCATTACAATCTAAATTTAGAAATTTAAACAAAAAAATGAAAAACTGCATTATGTTTTGACTGACATAACATAGTTTTAAGTGTAAACATTAAGAAAGAGCTATAAATATACAATTTTGCAATATTTAAAAAAAGTAGATACTAATTACATGAAATTCAATATACATGAATTTCTATTCTGAAGTATCTATTACCAATAAATATGTCTATTATACAAAGTTAACTTTTATAAAATAAATAAAAAAAAATACCACAGGGTTTCAAGTTGCAATAGATGTTATCCTGTATTTGAACTGACTTGTACAATCCATCTGCAATACATTGAAGGCCGTTGTTACAGAATCGAGTGCGAGTTAAATATCCGTCACCACAGGGTTGTGAACATGTTCCATTGACCCAATCACCCCAATTACCTAAATGAAACCATCATAAGAATAATATAACATTAAAAAAAACGCAATCAAAAAGACAACTTTGTAATTAATTTCTATAAAACTTAAAATACTCAAAACTATTTTTAACATAAAATTACATTTCACAATTATATTTCACTAAAACTTGAAAAAATTTAAAGCAACCCAGTTATTTAATTTTTGATGTGAGTATTTAATATTTATAAGGAATAAAAGTTAATCAAACTGAAAATGATAAAATAGTTTCAAAACTCATATATAAATTAAAAAAATATTTTCACAAAAGCTAGTAATAATATTTATATAGATTGTATTAATAGGAACAAAAAAATAAAGTTATTAAACAAAAATTTGTTATCTAAAAAAGTCAGAAAATAGGTCTTAGAAATCTTATGAATTCATATGATTGTTAACCAAAACATAAAAACACAAATCCGTTCTGCAGAAAAATTAGTAAAAGTAGATAGTTTAAATAATTAAAAATCAACAAAACATAAAAAATTATAAAAAATATATAGTAGACTTTCAAAAGTAACTATTATATTATAATTAATATAATTTAAGGGAACAATATTCAAATATTTATTTTTAATAATTTTAAAAAGTATTGAAATATTCATTTAAATTTGATACAAGTTTTATTTGAACATATGCAAATAAAGTTTCAACACTTTTTCAATTAAAAAAGTTGCAATAAAATTTCAGAATAAAGACCACAAAAAAAGTTGCAATAAAATTTCAGAATAAAGACCACAAAAAACATTAAAACTTTTTTGTTTAAATCATAAGAATTATTTTCATTACTGAGATAATCTTTAATTTTCATTACTGAGATAATCTTTAGTTTTTATTACTGAGATAATCTTTAAGTAGTAATTGTTCAAGTTTTAGGAGAAAAACATTATGACAACCATCTTAAAGTAGTAATGTGTTTCTAAATCATTAAAATAATCTTCAAGCAATATATGATCAAGTTTTAAGAGAAAAACATTATGATATTAATACATTGCTTTTTTATGTGACTATTAAAGTATATAACTCTGGCTTTTACAATACACAGCTCTAAAACATAAACTTTTTAACACTGAATCTACTTTGAGGTTTTCAACACTGAATGTACTTTGAGCTTTTCAATACTGAATATACTTTGAACCAATTGAGTAGTAAGAAAAAGCATTCACCATAAACATGGTCACATCTATCTACTTCATTATTAAATGCAATGTAAAGGAACACAATTTAAAGTATTTTATAAAAGTAGCCGACATAATTGATTGTTGCAGTTAATCTCTTATGTACTATTCCACATGCATACGGGTGTGAATGTAGCCAATCTCATTGTAAATTAATTTAAAGTTTTTTTAAAATAAACACAAAAAGATCAAGCTAGGGTAAAAATAGATGAAACAAAACTCTTTGCCTTAGTTCATGCTTAAGTGTCTTTTTTCCCTATTTATACCTATAACTGCAAACAATGTCTTGTTATAGCTCTGAAAATAATGCAAATTTTTATGTCAAATATTTTTCGTGGTATATATATATAGCATGAAATTCTTTTCCTTTACCTTTGGTATTTTGTTTAAAAAAAATTTTTCTTGGAAAGACATTGAGTAGTTTTTCAATTTATCCCACCTTGGGATATCACCTTTATAACTACAATCTCGAAATATTAGGTATATAACTATTACCTTTATAACTATCACATTTATAACTACCACCTTGTAATATCATACCTTTATAACTATCAAATTTATAACTACCACCTTAGAATATCACCTTTATAACTGTCACATTTATAACTACCACTTCAGAAACTTTACAACTTTTATAACACCTTAAGTAATTAGAATAACTTTGCAAAGTTCAAATCCCGACTACACCTACTCAGTGTATGAGTAATACTTTGGTACAAAGGGAGCTTATCTCGATTAGCTTTGCTATTACAAAGTTTCCTTCTCAACTAGTAAATAAATAATCTTGTTGAGTAAATGAAAATTATTGTTATTGTAAAACAACTTGAACAATAAGTTATTTTTATTTCAAAATAACTTGAACAAATAATATATTAATATATATATATATATATATATATATATATATATATATATATATATATATATATATATATATATATATATATATATATATATATATATATATATGTATATATATACAAACCAGTGCAAGTTCCATTAATCGAAGAATAGTTTCCCTGACACTGACATACATTATTGACACAGGTTGTAAACTGACCAGTGCACTCAATATTACAATCTAATAATAAAAAACAGATGATAAAATATGATAAATAAGCTTTTGTTATGTTTTGATTGTTTTTACTATTTAAATTTAATTGTTTAAAAATTAAAATACGAGTCAACTGTACATCACTGATATATCTATATCTATATATATATATATATATATATATATATATATATATATATATATATATATATATATATATATATATATATATATATATATATATATATATATATATATATATATATATATATATATATCTATATATCTATATATATATATATATATATATATATATATATTATATATATATATATATATATATATATATATATATATATATATATATATATATATATATATATATATATATATATATATATATATATATATATATATATATATATATATATATATACAATTAAACAGCTAACTAAATAAAGAAAAGACAAAAATACCACATGGTTTTAAGTTGCAATAGATGTTATTCTGTATTTGACGTGATTTGTACATTCCATCTGCAATACATTGAAGGCCATTATTACAGATTCGAGTGCGAGTCAATAATCCATCACCACAGGGTTGTGAACATGTTCCATTAATCCAATCACCCCAATTACCTAAAAGAATTCATTAAAAAATTAATCAAGCAACAAAAAGTAAAAATAACTTATATTACTAATTTGCAATTTATTGCTAGCAACTTAACAAATACCTATAACTATTTACCAATATAAAATTATTATGCAAATGTGTACAAATAAATTTCATTTATTTTACTAATTGTGAATATTTTATATGTTTCTTTCACAATTAGTAAAATATTTCATCTATTTTAATAATTATGAAAGAAACAACCCAGGGCTATTTCAGGCGAGTTCTTTTTGCTCTGAGTATTGAACCTACAACCCTGCTGCTATGAACTTTTTGATTATCATTAACATTTTGCAGTTCACAATCCAATGTATCCAAAACCAATTTAAATTAGTCACATCTAGTTACAATTTTTAAATGTATTCTTAATAAACCTTTCTGTGTGTAATTTTGATAATTTTTAATGTGAAAAATATCAAAATTACACACAGAAAGGTTTATCATGATATTATCAAGTGTCATTATTCCCTGTTTATACCTATAATTGCACAAATTACAGCTTAAAACATAAAGCAAATTTTGATGTCAAAAAATCTTTTTGGCATAAATTGCTAAAAATTTAATTGATTCTTAACCTTTTTGACTGTTTGTCAATAAAATGTTGCCTGAAAATGTAATAATTAGTTTTCAATTCCTTATCTAACACCTTAAGTACTTAAACCACCTTTAAAAGTTATGAAAGGAATTAGTCATTTTGATTTCATTATCAACAAGAAGATATCTAGAAAGTTGGCATTGGCAACTCTGATTGCAACTTATTTTGTAGGCATACAAATCAAAAAAAACTTGAGCTATAAAAAGAATTGTAAAGCCACTAAATGTAACTATTACTTGAAAAATTTTCACAAAAAAACAACAAAGAAAACCAAATACAAACCAGTGCAATTTCCATTAATCAAAGAATAGTTTCCCTGACATTGACACACATTATTGACACAGGTTGTAAATTTATCAGTACATCCACCATTACAATCTAAATTTAGAAATTTAAAAAAAAAAATTAAACACTGCATGTTTGACATTTTAGTTTTAAGTGTAAACAATAATAAAGAACTATAAATATTTGATTTTGAAAAATCAGATATTAAACACAAGTAGATAGACATTAATACTGAAAAATCTTTTACTAATAAATATGTTCACTATTTGCAATTAACTTTTTTAAGATAAAAAATGAAAATACAAAAATACCACAGGGTTTCAAGTAGCAATAGATGTTATTCTGTACTTGAACTGACTGGTACAATCCATCTGCAATACATTGAAGGCCCTTATTACAGGTTCGAGTGCGAGTCAAATATCCATTACCACAGGGTTGTGAGCATGTTCCATTAACCCAATCACCCCAATTACCTAATGAAATCATCAATAAAAAAACATAAAGTAAATGCAATTAAAAGACAAAAATGCAAATAAATTCAATAAACATAAATACTCAAAACTATTTTACAATACAAAATTACTGAAACATTTTTCACTAAAATTTGAAAAAATCTAAAACAAAGTTATTTACTATCTTGGTCACCAAGAGCTTTAATAAGCCCCAGGGCAGAGCCTAGAATAGAAACCTTTTTAAGCGTGCATTATTTTAAAAAGAATTTAAATCATATGCAATTGATGAACTTAAACTTTATAAGCATATGTATTGAATTCGATTGCATACAATTGATTGATATAAAATTGCATACGCTTTTAAAGTGATTAATGATTAAGTTTTTAATCATAATGTAATATATCTGAGAAAATCATTTTACAACAAAATTTTCATAAACTTGAAAAGCACAATTTATGCAACATAACAATTAGTTAATACGATATAAACTGAATGGGATTATAAAATATATTCTTTGGAAATTAAAATAACAGAAAATCATCTATTTAAAACACTCTATATTTGCTTTTTTACCTGTAAAATTTGTTAATATATTATCACATAAAACAGCCAATTTATTTCCAACTGATAGTGGCCCTACAATAGCTCTTGATCAATATTTTACTGAATGATTGTTTACCCTTTACCCCTGCAACAGGTACTGGCATTGAATTCAAAATTTGAATTAGAATGCATAAAGATGGTAAAAGAGGCATTAGAATCTTTGAGTGTATTTGGTTAAGAGGATCAAGGAGTTTCCAGGAGTAAAAAGTAAAAAAACTCATTTAAACAATTAAGATGCAAAATTATTTCCATAAGGTCTTCTTCTTTTACATGATTAGCATAGAATTATGTCAATTCACTGGCATTTTTTCTTTTGAGAATGTTTCTTAATCTTTAACCAAGATAAGTGAGAATCTTGAAAAAAAGTATATACAATTTCAAATCTTGATTGAATTTATTGAATGAAATGATCAAGCACAACGTTGAAAATATATGCCTCAAATTGTTGCTTGAGACTCCGATAGCAGAAAGCTGTATTTGCAAGTTTTAATATACATTTTTGCTCTCTTTTTTCATTTTGTCACAAATTCAGTTTCAAAGCCAAAAAAACCTGCAACAGGTTTCATTTCAGCCAAAATATTGATCCATGATAAATGAATGCAGCCAAAATTGCCAAATTGCAGTTGAATGAAAATAACTTTGTCATTAATTGTTAGTGAAGTTGAATGAAACAAACAATTTACTTTATCAACAATTTTGAGGGCTTTGTACAATTTTGAGGGCTTTGTAAAAGGTCAGAAGCACAACAGTTTTGAATAATTTTTGAACATTTGCTTGAACTTACCATATATCAGCGGTAAGGTCAAGATCCATTCTAGTACAATTGAATAACAACAATCCAAGTTGACCACCTGATATCTGAAAGCTTGTGAAGAGAGATTCCTGTCAATCAGTAATCTTCCATCTAGCCAGACTGCAGCTAAAGAATATGTAAAGAGCTTGAATGTTACAAAAAAAAGTCTTAATCTTGAGTACAAGATTTATGTACTCCAACTAAATTAAGGATATGGATGCCACAAGGAACATAAATGACTAATGGATTCTTCTGTAAAATTAACGCTTGTGTTGTTGTAAAGTCCAGCTATATTTGGGCTGTAGCTGTAACCTTGGCCACATCAATTTTGCATATTTAATCTTATTTTTATGAATACAAATCAGATTAGCAATTGATTTTAAGCATTTCTGATTAAAATTAAAATATTGTGTAAATATCATAAAAAATTTTCAATAAATTAGAATTGTAGACCAATCAATTCAATATTTTGTTGCCATTTATAATAAGGTGAGTTTAACACTGCTTAGACACTATAAAAAAAACATACATGTGTATATACAGTTTACGAGAACGAGTATATACATGTGTATATACTCGTTCTCGCCCACACTCCCCTAAAACAGTTTACAGGAGCAATTTATGGCTCTCGCAAAAGTATAACTTTTCTCACAAAAGTATAATTATCGTTGAAACTAAAATAAAAAACACATGATACATGTCGATGAAACTAAAATAAAAAACACATGATACATGATACATAAACACATGATAATGATATTGCATGTGTATCTTGTTGAAACTAAAAAAAAAAAACACATGATACATGATACATAAACACATGATAATGATATTGCATGTGTATCTTGTTGAAACTAAAATAAAAAATACATGATAAATGTCATTTAAAAAAAAGAAAATTCCATAGTATACTGTTATGCTTTTTAAAAAGCACAGTTGTTACAAAAAAAAAAATAATAAAAAAAAAGCGTCAATTTAAATGATGAGCAGCTCGCACAGCTCCCCAAGTTCGTTTTAGGAGAGCTTTTCTCCGCTCTCGTGCTCATTTATTTCCGCCGAGGCCTGTATATATATACACTTTTTAGTGCATACATATATATATATATATATATATATATATATATATATATATATATATATATATATATATATATATATATATATATATATATATATATATATATATATATATATATATATATATATATACATATATATATAATTTAATAATCATCTTCTTGCACCCCTAACACCCTTAGCTAACCCCAAATTTTTTGAAGTTTTAGCAGAAAAACATAATTACATTTATACATAACTCTGGCTTTTACAATACACAGCTCTAAAACATAAGCTTTTCAACACTGAATGCACTTTGAATCAATAGAGTAGTAAAAAAGAACATTCATCATAAACAAGGTCACATCTATCTACTTTATTATTAAATGGAATGTAAAAGAATTTAAATTAAAACCAACGTTACTGATTGTTGCAGTAAATCTCTTTGGAACTTTCCACCATTCCTATGTATTATTCCACATGCATATGAGTGTGAATGTAGCCAATCTTATAGATTATTTTAATGTTTTGTTAAAATTATTAAAATATACACAGATATACAAGGTCAAGTAAGAGTCAAAAAAAACTTGACTCTTTTTCTAAGTTCTATGCTTTTGAAAAGATATAACACTGAAAGTAATTAAAATAAAAACTCAAGAGGCAAACCAAGAAAGTTGCAAAACAATCCAAACTAATAATGGTAGGCATACAACCAAAATAAAGTATAATCCTGAAATTATTAAGAAAATAAATCTATTGTAAAACAACTTAAACAAAAAGTTTTTTTTTTAATTACTTGAACAGATAATCAATAAAATATCTACAAACCAGTGCAAGTTCCATTAATCAAAGAATAGTTTCCCTGACATTGACATACATTATTGACACAGGTTGTAAACTGACCAGTGCATCCACCATTACAATCTAAATTTAAAAATTTAAACAAAAATTATAAATATATATAAAATAAGTTCTATCAATACATTAAAATATTTTTTTTAAAGTGAACAATATTCATTTTCAAATGTGAATATATATATATATATATATATATATATATATATATATATATATATATATATATATATATATATATATATATATATATATATATATATATATTGATTGGTTATGTATTATATAAATAATACAAAACCCTTGTACGAAAAACAGTGCTCATAATAGAGCAATAAACATATATTTTTTATTTAAATGAAAAAAAAAACATTTTAATAGTACTTAAAGTTTCGTGCCTTTTGGCAATCATCAGCTATTAAATACAAATCAAAAATGTAAATTAACGTTTAAAAAAAAACAAATCAAAATTTTACGGTAGAAGGAGTTCTGATGTAATTTAATGCAATCATTTAATCTTAAAAATTAAACAAAGATAACAAGAATTTATTCAAATGTTGACTTTTTTATTTAGCATATATATTTTTTATTTTAACATATATATATTTTGTATATATATATATATATATATATATATATATATATATATATATATATATATATATATATATATATATATTCATATTCTATATATAAATATATATATATTTTATTTAAATGAAGAAAAACAACATTTTATTAGTACTTAAAGTTTCGTGTATTTTGGCAATCATCAGCTATTAATTACAAATCAAAAACCAATAGTCTTCTTTTTCTAGAACTTTTTCGAATCACATCTGGTTTTTTTAGTATTCTTATTCCTAAGTATTTTTTTCTTGTCATAATAGTCCAATTTTATTTTTTATTTGTAATTAATAGCTGATGATTGCCGAAAAGCACGAAACTTTAGGTACTATTATAATGTTGTTTTTCTTCATTTAAATAAAATATATATATATATATTTATATATAGAATGTGAATGTATATATATATGTATACATATGTATATACATATATACATATATATATATATATATATATATATATATATATATATATATATATATATATATATATATATATATATATATATATATATATATATATATAGAGAGAGAGAGAGAGAGAGAGAGAGAGAGAGAGAAAGTATAAATACCACATGGCTTCAAGTTGCAATAGATGTTACTCTGTATTTGAACTGACTTGTACATTCCATCTGCAATACATTGAAGGCCGTTATTACAGGTTCGACTGCGAATTAATAATCCATCACCACAGGGTTGTGAACATGTTCCATTGACCCAATCACCCCAATTACCTAAAAGATTTATCAAAAAATTTATCAAGCAAAACAAAAGTAAAAAGTAATTTACATTACTATTTGCAATTTATTTCTATAAATTTTACAAACAATTAAAACTATTTTGAAACGTGGAATCTAAATTGAGTAAGTGAAGAGTGAAGAGTAAATTGAAATGTATCTTCACTGAAAATTAAAAAACTTCTACAAAAGTGTTATATATTCTTTGATGCAAACATTTTATACTCGTAACCAGTAAAAATCAATCATAATTTAAATGATAATTTATATTTAGAATGCATATACATCTAATCTTATTGCTATTCAAAAAACTAAATTAAAAAAAAATTGCTATATATTTAAAAATCTATATATAACACATATCAACACCGTAATTTAAATTCCACTTTTTAATTCATTTTTTTGAAAAAAAAAAATGAATTAAAAAGATTTTAAAGAATTTAAGATTATGTTTGAATAAAACATCAAAAATAAAATAAAAGTCATCAACATCTATGCATTTCACTCATTGGCTTAAAAAGTTGTAAAATGTAGACAAAACTCGTTGCATTAATACAGCATATCTCAAGAAATATGTTCTTTGGGTAAATATTGTTTGTCAATGGTATACTTGAATTTTGCAACAACAATGCTGCTAGGTTCTAAGAATAATATTTCACTCAACTTGATTATTGTGGTAAATTCCTTTCATAATTCCAGTGAACCATTCCACATATTTTTAATTGTAGCGAAATTTGTTGTAGATTTATTTGAAGTTTTGTAAAACTTATCAAAATTATGCAGAAAGGTTTATTATGTTCTTAACAAGTGTCTTTATTCCCTGTTTATACCTAGAACTGCACACAATACTTCCTTACAGTTTGAAACATAAAGCAAATTTTGATGTCAAATATTCTTTTAGGCATAAATTGCAAAAAACTTAATCAATTTTTAACCTTTTCAACATATTTGGTAATAAAATGTTGTCTGAAAAGATGGTAATTAGTTTTCAATTCATTATTTAACACTTTAAGTAGTTATACCACCTTACAAAGTTATAAAAAGTATTAGTCACTTTGATGTGCATCATTAACAGCAAGAAGGAAATACCTAGAAAGTTAGCAATTCCATTCCTGACTTATTTTTATAGACATTTTATAGACATCCAAAACAAACTAAAATACTTCAATTATAAGGAAGAGAGGAAAAAAGTTAATTTTACTTTAAAGTTGCTTGAAAAAATGAAGAAAATACAAACCAGTGCAATTTCCATTAACCAAAGAATAGTTTTCTTGACATTGACACACATTATTGACACAGGTTGTAAACTGACCAGTGCATCCACCATTACAATCTAAATTTAAAAATTTAAACAAAAGTATGAAATACTGCATTATATTTGACCTAATTGTAAATAATTAGAAAGAGCTATAAATATTCTATTTTATTTTGAAAAATCAGACAGTAAGTACACACAATTTGATAAACGTCAACTTTGAAAAATCACCAATAAATGCAACCACTATACACAAAAATAAAAAGAAAAAATATAAAGAAAAAAAAAATACCACAGGGTTTTAAGTTACAATAGATGTTATTCTGTATTTGAACTGACTTGTACAATCCATCTGCAATGCATTGAAGACCATTATTACAGGTTCGAGTGCGAGTCAAATATCCATCACCACAGGGTTGTGAGCATGTTCCATTGACCCAATCACCCCAATTACCTAAATGGAATCATAAAAAATCAAAAACTTGCAAAATTAAAATAACAGAAAGTCTATTTAAAACCCACTTTTTTTGCTTTTTTTACTAGAAAATTTTTTTATTATGTTGTCATATGATAGCTCTATGCTTTATATATAATAACCCATTAACATGAAATTTTTATAACTTAATTAAATTAAAAATAATTTTAAACCTTTTTAAATTACAGCGAAATAACAAGCAAAAACTACAAAAAAATAAAAAGATCAGAATTTCAAAGGCCAACAGATTGGATTAATACTTTTTACTGTACAGCAACAAGACTCAGGAGAGATTTTAACATTGTACAGATACTAGAAAAACCATAAAAACTATACACCTTATAATATATGGTAGCTTCAATAATTTTTTTTTATTGCCTTTTGGCTCTTATAAAATCTTTGTGCCCAGGGAATGTGGCCATGTGCTCTATCTATTGTTTTAAATGGACTTTAAAACAATAGATAGAGCACATGGCCACATTTACCAACTTTATTTTTAAACGCAAAGTAAAAGAATACTTTTAAAAGTATAGCCAACATAATCTTGATCAATATACAAAATTAAATAAATTTTAAATAGATATAATGAGTTTCTAGCAACAAAATTATTGATTCTAAAAAAATAATTTTATCCTCCTCGGTTATTGTGGTAAAATTCTTTGGGTCCTTTCCGCAATTCATATTTATGAATCTGTTTGCCATCGCAACCAATTGCAGATTTGAAGCTTTTCAAAAATTACCAATACATACACAGAATAGTTTATCAAGATAGGGTTTCAAACAGAACTCTTGCCCATGCTATTGACCAGTGTCTTGACTACTCTGTTACAGCTTTGATCATAGCATATATTTTTATATTAAATGTTTTTCATCGTATATATTGCATGAAACTTTTTTTCTAATTGTTTTGGTTTTTTCAAAAAAATAGTTGTTTAAAAAGATACATGGTAGTTTTTATTTATCAATCCAACACCTCAATTAAAACATCAATTGTGGGGAAAAGATTTCATTATTTTGATGTGCGATGTTATCAACAAGAAAGTCATTAACAAAAAAGTAGGTAAAACAATACCTACTGTGCATAAATGTCAAAGTACAATCTTAATGTTATTAAAGATAAAATTGTAAAAAATTTAAACAAAATACTCTTATTTCAAAACTACTTAAACAAAATTATTTATATACAAACCAGTGCAAATTCCATTAATCAAAGAATAGTTTTCTTGACATTGACATATGTTATTAACACAGGTTGTGAACTGACCAATGCATCCACCATTACAATCTAATTTTAGAAATTGAAACAAAACTAATTATAAAACAACTCTTTTGAAACATAATTAATTATGATAAAACAACTCTTTTCAGTAAATAATTAAAAAAAGTAAACAGTAAATACTTTAAAATATTATCACTTTTTCATTTTGAAAGAGTTTAATATAATTTCAAAACTGATTACTATTGGATTCATATATACACAAGGATATATAAATATTTAATTTTGTAATATTTTGAAAAATCAGATATTAGGTACATGCAATTTTATTTACATAAACTTTGAAATATCTTTTACCAATAAATATGACCATTATACACAATTGATTTCTTTAAGATAAAACAAAAAGAAAAAAAAAATACCACAGGGTTTTAAGTTGCAATAGATGCTATTCTGTATTTGAACTGACATGTACAATCCATCTGCAATACATTGAAGACCGTCATTACACATTCGAGTGCGAGTCAATAATCCATCACCACAGGGTTGAGAACATGTTCCATTGACCCAATCACCCCAATTACCTGTAAGAATTAATGAAAAAATTATTAAATTACAAGCAACAAAAAATGAAAGTAATTTATATTACTAATTTACAATTTATTTATAAAAACTTAATAAACATTTTAACTATTTTTCAATATAAAGCTATTGAACGATATATTTACTGAAAATTCAAAATACGTTATTTCCTCTTTGATGCTAATAATTTATACTTTTAAGAGTTCAAATTAATCATATTGCAAATGATACACCAAGGAACTTTTATCATTATTCAGAAAATATTATTTTTTCGGAAAATTAGATAAGCATACAACTGATATTATTATGAGCTCAGTAGTGGTTTTTAACATCAACTTATATATCCATAGGCAAAAACAGAGTTTATAAAAAATTATAATTTTTACATACATTACCTGATATGACCATAGACGTATTAAATTGTACATTAGCTGATATAGATATAGATACAGCAGAGTGTACATACAATAAAAAATGGTTTTGTTTTTGATAAGAACTCTCTTTTAAAAAGTTCTTAAGTTTATAATTTTATTCTTTTTAGTTTTTTTTTTTTTTTAATGAATTTGTACCGGTAATTTTTATTAAGTAAATACTCAAAAAATAATCAAAAAAGTTATTTGATTAAAAAAAAACTATTTTCCTTTATTACTGTTTAAAAAAACAAAATAAAATACTTAAATTTTTAAACATAAACATGTACAACAACTTTTTAAAATTATACTTTAAGTTTATATTGCATATAAACTCAAAGTTTCAGCCACATTTATGTACAACTGCATTACTTTTAAACAGATTTTAAATATTTTTTGAGCTAAAATTATATACTTATAATTAACTAATATTTCAATTGACAATCCTTGCTGATAGTAGAAAATAAATCATATTATTATATAATATATATTATAATACATATAATAATATAATATCTATATATAAAGATTACAATTATTTAAAAAAAAATTAATACACACAAGTTATCAATTTTTTGACTGTCAAAAAAACTTGGTCAGCTTTAACATGATTGATTTACAAT
The DNA here is from genome assembly GCF_022113875.1 of Hydra vulgaris. Classification (NCBI taxonomy): domain Eukaryota; kingdom Metazoa; phylum Cnidaria; class Hydrozoa; order Anthoathecata; family Hydridae; genus Hydra; species Hydra vulgaris. The sequence continues at coordinate 38,720,867 of NC_061157.1, forward strand.
AGTATACTTTTAAATGTGGGCTATCATAAACAGGGTTAAATACATTTGATCAAATACAAATATGTTGTTTCTAGGTTGCCAAATACAAATTCAAATACAAATATATGAAATCAGAATTTACCAAACACATAAACAAATATTTGTACTTTAGATTAAGAAAAAATATAACTTTTTTTTTTAAACCGATACTTTTGTGATAATATACTTTCATACTTTTTTATAAAAAATCTATAAAAATCTATAGTCTTTTCATATTACCTGCAATGTATTCTAACTTTATCTACTTCTACCCTACACTTTCTTCTAAATCACTCAATCAATCTAAATCACATCTTGATTATCTGCAACTGTACACACTACATGCTTGCTCTGCATACAATTTTTTTTAAATTTTCAACATTACTTGCTTTTCTTTTTTTACTGTAAACAATTATTTATTAATATGATCTAATTATTATGTAGATGTATCGCAAAAATGAATCCTGAAAAATGATAATATAATATATATATATATATATATATATATATATATATATATATATATATATATATATATATATATATATATATATATATATATATATATATATATATATATATATAATAAATATTTTAATATAGTATAATTTCTCATAATAAAATATTATTTGTTATCATAAATATATAATATATAAAATATAATATATTTATATAATAACTACTATAATATATTATATTTTGTTTATATTTACTATAACTATTATTAATATAATAATTATTTTATCAACATATGAGGAGATCATCTGGAAAATGCATTAAGTCCAAGTAAATTAAATTTAAGAAAATGAATATAAACTGAGCTACTCATAGTTGTGCATCAACATAAATTGATATATATTTTTTTTATTTATAGGAAAAAAAACTTTTAAGTGATCTAATATTTAAATTGATAATAGATTTCAATGTATAGATTGTGGAAATAGAATTAACTTAAAAAATTTATTTTTTTGACTTACTGCTTTTTGCATATGGTCAATGTTTAAAATAGATTTTCTTTAAATGTTTTGTAAGTAGCTAAAGTACTCAAAACTACTAAGTTTTTTTATGTTGTGTTTGATGTGTATTATATTTTATTTTATAATCATTTCATGAGTAGTTTCTTAATAGTTGAATTAGATTTTTATAACAACAAATAAATTCTAGTCATTTACTTTTGATTTCGTGTAAACTCTGTAAGACGTGTTAAGTAACTGTCTATTTGCTGAATTAACTGAGTTTTTCTCTGTTAATTCAGCAAATAGACAGTTAAATTTTATGGAGAAAGTGCTGTCTCTTTGCTGCCTGACTTTCTCTGTTAAATTGTATAGAAAAAATGAAAAAAGGAAACCGTGAATTTTACGGAGAAGGTTCTGTATCTCTTTTAATGGACTTTTTCTGTTGACTTTTAAGGAAAATAGAAACTACGGAAACCATTAATTTATACAGAGAAAGTGCTGTCACTTTGCTGTCAGACATTCTCCATTCAATCTTAGAATAACAAAGCCATTCAATTTTAGAATAACTATACCAAAACTTTTAACCATTTTAATAATTTTTTGTTTTTACTTGTTAAAGAAAAACGCTCTTTAAACATGCAATAAACATGAGTGATACAAGTTCAAAACTAAGATGTTTTCTTTACAGGGTGAAAAAATACAAACTATAGAGTGAAAAATTTATATATGATAAAAAGTTAATAATGTGGTCAAAAAAGATGCGTAAAAAGCTCTTTGAGATTTTAGAGTTATGGTTCTATGGACAAGTAGTTACTTTGAAAATCACACATCTCTTTAAAGGACAAAATGAAAGCCGCTACAAGTAGCTGATAAGGTTTCCTAAGCTATGTAACCTTACCATCTAGCCTCAAAATTATTAAACTGATTTTTAGAGTAGTACCCTAATTAGGAGATAAAAAGAGTTGCATAAATATACCATTGTGACAAACAAAACTTAAAGCAGTGTAACGCAGTAACACAATAGTGTGTAAAACAATCTAACACAGGTTTAAACTGATGCCAGCCTGTTAGATGAAGCAGAGATGCAAGGCTGATTAACATAGATTTTCTGCATGCCCTTAAATGCATACATGTCTTTGTTTTAAATACATTATTTTAAAGATAGTAGCAAGATTAAGTTTACATCTACCCAAGATTTTTATCGAGATACCATCTTTAGCCTTTACTTAACCAAGGAACAAAAGACAAAAACTTGTCCTAATCTTTGTTTAAAAAAGCAGGTCTTATAACACAGCAGAATATGGAGCAAGATGTACTGGATTGGATGTTAGTTGCAGTATAGTGATTTTAATCCTGACCTTAAACATTAAGCCTTCTATAAAATACCAGAAACCAATACAAATATGAAGTATCAGAAACAATATATCAAATATAGCCCTTGAAATTAGGGTCAGCATTCGGCAATGCCAACCTAACTGTCAACCAAGAGGTGTTTGAGATCAGCAAAAAATTGCCTACCTCGTTTCTATGTTTTATGGTAACCCCTTTGTATCAAACTTTTTTTGGCAATCTGATGCCAGCGTTTAACAGATTAAAGTTGGCAAATTATTGCCAACCGCTTCTTCTTTTTCTTAATTTTGAGGGCTGAAATTATCAAGAACCAGATGAATTATCAAAAACTATATTGTAAAATATTAGCTTTATTAAATATCAGGAACTACAGAAACATCGAGAACCGCAAAAAATATAGAGAACTACACAAAATACCAAAATGCCTGAAGCAAAATGAATAACCAGGAACAATGTAAAACCTTAACTATAAAAAATATCAACTATATAAAAAATATCAGTAACTTTATATCAATAAGAGCTACAGAAAATGTTCAGGAACAACAAATTGTGCAACATATTATATATAAAATATTTTATATTTAGAGATAAAAAAAATTAACTATTAATTAAATATTATACTAACCAGTGCATTTTCCATTATTCAAAAAGTAATTTTGTTGACATATACATATATTATTTACACAAATTGTAAAATTACCAGTGCAACCACCATTACAATCTAAATTAAAAAAAAAATTACTTAAACTTATACAATTTATATCCTATAAAAATGTCTTATTGTTATCTAAATGTATTATTGTAAAAACATTTATTTTTTAATTTTTTACAAAATACCAATAATTATGCAAAGTTAATAATATATATTCAATTAAAGACAAAAACTGAAACCTTACAGTAATAAAAAAACTTGTAGACAATAGCAGACTTAATGACTAAAAAATCCACAATCCAAAATAAATAACTTTTAATAAAGAATATGAAAACTCTGACAAAAGTATTTAAAGAAGATTTTATTTATTCTCCCTAATACATTGTATTGTTTCTGATGCAGTACTTCAAATATTTAACTTTTTTAAGTTACATCAATTTTATATGTAAATTTTAGATTACATCTATTATGCTAAACAATCAAAATTGATGATGCACATCACTCAAAGTCTTAAATCTATTTGATAATGTTCCTAAATATCTTGTATGCATCTCCTAAATATTCTGTATAAATCTCCTAAATATCTTGCATGTTATGCTTCTCCTGAATATTTTGCATGCATTCATACAACAAATGCAGGGTAGCTATGTTTATTATTTAATTTTTTTACCTTTTTTTTTTTTATATATAAATATTTTTCTAAATAAAAAACACAGATAGAAACTTCAAAAAAAGTTTTTAATCACTATTAGTTTTAAGTGTGCTTCAAAATAGAAGACTTATGAACTATGTTAAAATAAAAGTAAAAAAGGACCTTTAACTTAAAAGTAACAGGACTTTTAAAGCTTATGGTACCTTAGTTATCTTGAAGTCTTAAATCATTTTTGGTAATCCTAAACATCAAAGTTCTTTCGGATACTTAAATAAATTGTTATAATAATTTACATTAGTTATAGAAGAATAAATTACCACATGTCTTTAATTTACAGTAAACACCATTTTGAGTTTGATATGTTTTATATTCATTATTATCAAGACATTGAGCACCATTTGGACAAACTCGACTACGATTCATAATTCCATCACCACAAGATTGGGAACATGTACCGTTTAACCATTCACTCCAACTACCTGTATAAAAAATTTCAATCAAAAGTTATTTTTTTCAAATGAGGTAAAATAAGTTTAGTTTTAAAAAATAGGCATTTACAATCAACCTAGATGTTTTTCGACAATAATATTTGTTTATGATATATAAAACATGTTAGACTGAAAATTTTGAAAAATTGTTTAAATTTTTTTTATTTATAATAAGCTACTTTTAATTCACTTCCTTGACAAGCATTTTATATGATGTAAGCTACATCTTTATTTTTTACACAACTTTAGTTTTACTTCACTGTAAAATTATTGGTTGCTTTTTATATACTTGATTAAAGTTTTTATTTTATTTTATTATTATTTTTTGTTGTTAATTAAAAACATTCTTCTTTGAAATTTTTTTTTTTTTTTTCATTCAATTTTTTTATTAAACTTTTTTTTATTAAATTTTTTTGAAATTTTGCCATCATTTGTGAAGTTATTGCAATGAAAGAATGCTATTAACCTGCCATCATTTGTGAAGTTATTGCAATGAAAGAATGCTATTAACCTATTTAGCAATTTAAATAACTATAGTTTAATCATAAGTTATAACTATATCATAAGTTATAACTATATCATAAGTGCATTTTTTATTGAGTAATTGAGAAAACGATTAGCACTAGTATATTTTAAAAATGGCTTCAAGTGTTTTAAAGCATTAGAGGGTAATAAATTACAAAAATCTTTTTAAATCAAAATTTCCTTATATTTAATTTACAATTTTATAAAATTTTATTATAATTATAACTTTAATTATATTATATAAAAAATTTAGTGTTTAAAAGTGTTTAAAAATATTAAACATCTAAAATTACTTTAATATTAACAAACCTCCTTTTTTAATAAAAACTCCACTTTTAATCTGAACACCTGCGTTATTTCAGTGTAACATTATTTCAACATGTTAGTTGGAGCATTAGCTATTTACCGTAAAACTTTGTAGAGAGTTTTCATTAAAAAAAAGCAATGATTTTATGAAAGTAATACTTTTATATCATAAAATATTTTTTTTATTTACAAAGTTTAGTAAATGTTATAAAATAAAAATTAAAATAATGAAAAAAAAAATTAGTTATTATTATTATTTTATATATGTATATATATTCTCTCTCTCTCTTTCTCTCTCTCTCTCTCTCTCTCTCTCTCTCTCTCTCTCTCTCTCTCTCTCTCTCTCTCTCTCTCTCTCTCTCTCTATATATATATATATATATATATATATATATATATATATATATATATATATATATATATATATATATATATATATATATATATATATATATATATATATATATATATATATATATATATATATATATATATATATATATATATATATATATATAGATATATATATATATATACATATATATATACATATATATATACATATATATATACATATACATATTATATAAAGAGTTTGATTATTTGAAAAAATACAACTTTGTGATGGAACTTAAAGTTTCATGCCCTTTGGTAATCATCAGCCATATTTTATTCTTTAAATTAGGAAAAAACCGTTAAAAAAAATAAAATACAAAAATTAACAGAAAAAAACCATAACAAAGCAATGGAATGAGTTCTGATCTGAAAATTGCTCAATCATCCGTGTCAAATAGGGCAAGAAGGAATTCAACTCACTATATCAATATAGTGCAACATAAAAATTATAAATTATCTTGACGTCACATTAAATCTCAACGACAATACTTTTCAACCATATTCTAAGCCTGGGAATTCTATAAACTATATTCATGCAAGATTCAAAGCACCCGTCTAATATTTTAAAACAGCTTCTGCATTCAATTGAGTTAAGACTGTCTGCAAATTTGTCGAGCAAAAAAATCTTCCGAAGATTTTGTACAATGACGCACTATTAAGATCCGGTTTTAATCACAAACTTTTATATCACCCTAATTTAAATTTACCACATACCAAAAATCGTAAACGAAACATCATATGGTTCAACCCTCCTTTCAACAAAAATGTTAGCACTAATGTAGAAAAAAGCTTTTTAACCTTAATAAACAAACACTTCCCAAAAAATCACAGACTCCACAAAATTTTTAACAGAAAAATAAGTTATAGCTGTATGTCAAATATGAAATCTTTTTTAAATGCACACAATCAACAAATTATGAACAACAACAAAATTCCACCTAAAACCAACTGCAATTGCCTTAATAAAAATACCTGCCCTTTATCAAACCAATGCTTAACATAAAACATTGTATACCAAGCCAATATAAGTTCCAATAATCCTACTAACACTCCTGTCAACAAATCCTACATCAGTATAAGTGAAACACCATTCAAAATTAGATATGCCAACCATACAAAATCATTTAACATTCTAAAATACAAAAATGACACCGAATTATCAAAAGAATTTTAGAAATTAAAAGATGACAACTTAAACCCAGTTGTCAAATGGAAAATAATTAAGCGGTACAATGCTTACAACCCAGCCACAAAATCCTGTAAACTATGCACATACGAAAAATATGAAATTCTATTTTCCAAAAATAAAAATCTGTTAAACAAAAAAAGTGAAATG